>JANAVB010009994.1:7232482-7495164 GCA_029216955.1 Iris pallida
TGTCACGTTAACTTGGCTTGGATTTATATTGCACTATCGACGGTCCAGTCGAGGTCGATGAATTAAGAGTACGTATTTAACGTTAAGATTTACTTATCAGTTAATTTTAATAGCGTCTTAATATGTAAATTTTAATATTTGCAGATACTTCACTGTACTAGAGCATATTTGTTCTGTTTATGTTGGGTAATTCTATTTTTCGACGGACATGGAAATAGAATAAACGTTCGACTATTATCATTCTCAAATAATCTAAAAGAACCCAACCATCATGCATTGGGGGCTGCTACTTTAGCATGCTTATATGCCAGTTTGGCGGATTTTGCAAGATCGAAGGATAGCAAAAATTTATGTGGGTGCATGACACTGATTCAGGTAAAAATAAAAAATCAATACCTAAAGTGGTTTGAAATATATATAATTTTTTAATATCATATTATTTCTGTTGTAGGTATGGTGCTACGAGCATTTCTATATTGGTCGATCTGTAACCAACATTACCAGTGAAGTTGGAATATTTTTGCTTGTTACGCGATGGACCACAAATATAGTAGACCAACATCATCATTTACACAAGGTTGTTTTACTGTAGAGGGAAAATTTTGATACGTTACAGTATAATGAGATAATTACTCAATTTAGTAAAGTTTCTTACACTATACTTGCAAATCAAATTATTAGATTTGATACGTTACAGTAGAATGAGATAATTACTCAATTTAGTAAAGTTTCTTACACTATACTTGTAAATCAAATTATTAGATTTTTACAAATTATATGATACAACCAGTGCAAGAAATAGAATCGATAGTGTCAGAGCTGCCTGGAATATGCAATTACAGGATAATAATGTGACAGAGCTGCCCCGAATAGAATCCAATGATGAATGTACGTTCTAACTTACTAGTATATTTGGACGGGTTAGGTACACTAATGTATTTGTCTTAGAATTTTTTCACAAAATGCAAATGTTGGTGACTTGACTTATAGACAATGGTAGGGAGCACCTCGTATAATCAACAGAGCATACACATTTGAGGAGACAAGGTTCAAGTCTAAAGTCGTAGATGAATCTAGTCAGCGAGCTTTTGTTGATGGCATATCAGAAGCGGTACGACTTTACTACTAATTCAAAATTAGAGATATATGATAACAATTTTAATTTGCACATTTCACATTTTCGGCTATTATAGGCCAACAATATATCCAAGAACTAGAGAGCTATTTGTGGGCGCATGGTCGAAGTGGGTACAAGATATTTTATCTCGTATAGATTCACTAAGTCTTGGACGGGATCCTGATATGCCTCCATTGCACACACCTATCTGTCATTACCTTATTTTTTTAATTAATTATTAGCATTATTATTTTCATTAATAATTTCTGTTGATAAACAATTTTGCTTACATATTATATCAAATTCCTTTTCATGAAATAATTTTAAATGAGAGGATTTTCAAATAAAACAAAATCAATTTTTCAAACCAATCCTATGTAAACTTTCAAATTGCATAAATCATTCCCTCACCAACCATGCCACCTAACCCACACACTTGTAACCATGCATGAAGACTAGGGGCAAATAGGTAATTTTACTTTACTCTCTAATCATTATGTCTTTAGGATATTTGTTAAAGAAAAAAAAAGGGGGGAGAAGAAAAGAATGTATATAGAGAAAGGAAAGAGATGACAACACCTCCATTCTCTCTCTTCCTCCCTCTCACGATCCTCTCCTTCCAACCCTTTTCCCCATCTTCTTAATCCTCCTCTCTTCTCCATATTTTCACCCTCTTCCATTGGTGTTGCTACTGCAGCTATTATTGCTGCTACGCTGCTACTGCTACTGCGCTGATGATGCTGCGCTGCTGCCGGCTGCTGCTGCAGTCGCTGCCCGCGCCGCCACTGACGCGCCGCCAGCCACCGGCCGCCGGCCACCGGCCACGCGCCTCCCTCCACCACCGTCTCCTCCTCCTTCAACTTTCCACTACCACTTCCTCTTCCTCTTTTACTTCTAGGTTGAGAAAATTGGAGAAGATGGAGTAAACCCTAAATCCCCAAATTCCCAAGGCAAGCCCTCTTCCCTCTTTCCTCTTGGTAATTATTTTAATATGGTTCTCTTAATTTACATGAATTAATTAGTTTAAATTTTAATTCTGAAATTTATGGATTTATTGATAAATCCTCTCTTATAGAATTGTAGTGTGCATCTATGAGCCTAAAATTTGGTAGTAATCCATTTTGGACACTTTGCATCTAAATTTGTGTTGTGATTATGTAGATATATATATTTATAAAGAAGAATGTATGGATAATCCTTGGGATAATTATATATGCAAGAGACTTATATATATATATATGTATATATATATTTATATATATATATAAGTATTCACATATATACATCTCGACAATAAGTATATATATACAAATATGTACATCTTGACACAATATGACAACCATCTATGTAAATGTATATGCATGAAAAAAAAATATAAACACAAATATCTAAGTTTTGTATAAATATACATTTTATAACACATCTTCGACATATCTATGTATGCAAACATATATACTCAAACGTCTTGACACAGTAGGACACAATATGAATAGACACTCCAAATCTGAATTTTTTTGTGATATATATGTGTAGATATATATATACACACACACTTTGACACAATATGTAGATATAAAATTTTGTGTATATGTTTCATGGACAATTGTAAGCCTTAGCATAAAATAGAGACTTAACCTATACACTTAAACGATATATATATATAAATTATATATTTCCTTGCTTGAATGTGTATATATATATGAGTTAGTTTTCGATTTTAACGCATTATATCAATTCTGTCCACTTTTTAAAATATACCAAATTGACATGTTTTGGCATGATTAATTGTTAAATTAAGTACTATATGTTCCTATATATCAAGGTAACCCTACACCTATTTAATTTCAATTTTTAAAACTCCTCTAGGACCTCTAGGAGGCAAAAATGTGGATTGTAGTAAATGTAAAATCAAAATTGAACTCTTAGATTAATTTAGCCATTATCACAAGTAAACAAATTACTTAGTTTATGTCATCAAGGAGAAATTTACATCTTGGTATCTTGGTATTACTAACAAGTGTATTTCTTCAGATTTGATTGCATTTTAGGTAATGCACTTTGCCATAATCAAAACAAAATTGCTTGTTTGCTTGTTAGTTTGCCTACAATTGGTAAGAAAGTTTATTTAAATTATATATATATAAATGAATGTGTGTTTTCCGGTGTTGAGGGTTGTTCCACCGAAGGGGTCGGCAAACCCGTTTATATTTGCGTGTTGCCGGTGTTGAGGGTTGCTCCACCGAAGGGGTCGGCGTGCCCGTATATTGATTCTTTGTGTTTACTTGTATCGGATTAATTTCCGGGTCAGTAAATACAAAGGAGACTCTGCCGAAATTTTTGAGAATTTCCAGAGTTAGTCTATTTTCGACAAACTCGGATTTCTTGGAAAATTTGACTCTAGTTCTAGACCGTTTGATCCATCCATCTCCGACCTATAATATCGGAGGGATTCTTGGAATCATGTCCAATTGAATATCTTGAAATTTTACCTTGGTTCCAATATTTCCCGGACTACTTTAGTTTCGGAAAAGACGAAACTAGTATTTGAAAGCGACTTGACTTCTAGGACTCCCGATTGGGAGATAGTTTCTCTGAAGTCTAAATGTTTAGAATAGGTTGCATGGGGTTGTGGGAGAGAAACCGTTGGATCACACCTGGCTGACTTCTTTGCAATATAATTTTTATTTTCATACTGATCAGTCCCTGATACGGTGTTCGTACGGCCGTGCGAATATCCGGGGTGAGGCTTAGCTCACTTTCTTGATCGCAATTGGACATCCAGGCCCTGAGTTTCAGCTCAGCTATCCATTTGCACATTACCCTGAGTTTCAGCTCAGAATATTTGTTAATTCATTAGATATCCAGGCCCTGAGTTCAGCTCAGCTCTCTAATGAATGAGTTCGATATTCTTGGAAAAGTCCAAGTCATACGAACTTCTTGATTATAACACATGATGCGATGATTCGACCCAGATGATTCGGAAACCACTCATGATGTTATCTTGCTTGTAATCACATCAATATGTGATAGTACAGACGGTTGGAGTATCTAAGCACCAACCCGTTTTGTACGAGCCTGATCCCGGGCAAATGGGGTTATTGTTGAGATGCTAGGCGAGTGTGTGTGATCCAGAAAGTTTCTCTAAATTGCATTTAGGTCTAGAAAGATCTTGTCGTGTCCTTGTGACCTTAAATTGAGAATTACTTACCCTTTTGACTAATATCAAGGTATGAGTTTAATTGCTCAATTCACTAAATCTTGTTTTCACTTGTCTTATCATTACGTATTTATATTTCTCCTTTGACTGAGGGCTTGCTCGTCGTATTGACGACCTAGTTTTGTTCACTAGGGTTTGATGAAGGTCAGGAGAGGATGCTAGTGTACACTGAGGAGGAGCTTAATGAATGAGACAAAGAGAAGGTCTATCCTGGACATCAGCTGGTAGTACTTTGTAGTTGGTTATGTATTATATGAATATTGAGTTAAAGATTGTAATCGGGTAGAATAATAAAATTTTCTGATTATAGTTTAGAAATGTCCTGTAATAAATTAATTGTATTATGTACCATGTGACATGTGGTAATCCTATCCTAGAACATTACGGGCGACAATCGCGAATATGGGTACTGAAGTATTCGTATGTCGCGTAGCCTGGGGATGTTGTTACGTACTCGGCTCGCCGTATTCTGGGAGCGGGGCGTGACACGTCTTTTTGTTGGTGGCCCATGCAGGTCTCGAAAAATAGAAAGCCTAGGATAGGATACAGGCTAAGCTTGTACAGAAGCCTATATAGAGGCTAACCTATAGACCTTACGATTTATTCTTAGGAAAAGCCTACAAGGAACCTTAGGATAGAGAATGCCCTACAAGGTTTTACCCATAGACTATGTTCCATCTTGCTTACCTTATAGATCCTTCCTAATGAATATCCTATCGTGAATCTATATATAGGTAAGAATCCTAATATAAGATTGTCATTAAGGAATATAGATGATATTGGAAGTCATGGGTAGTATAAGGATACATGACCAGGTGTATAAGTCAAGTAATTCAGAGGGAATTAGACAAGTATTCATAATATAGTAGTCCAGTGATGGATTTGCAGAAAGTTCTTTAGGGATCTTGAACTTTGCACCCTTAGTAAACCTGAGATTTAGATTATCTAGATATTATATAGATTGAAATGGTAAGAGAATGATGATCACATAGTCAACCTGCTATATATGATCTAAGGCCTTGTTTAGATTGTATGTAGCATGTTTTGTGGGGTGAGCATAGATATAAGGATAACTTGGAAGAACTATTGGGTAAGTTAGTACTAGCAGTATTTTGCTTTAAGGTATAGACATAATTATATATGTACTCATAGTATTGTATATAGCTTATTGAGTGTAATATAATTCCTTGGTATTTTGATCTCATCAATTCTTAAATCAACTCATCCCCCTTTCTTATCAAATTTCATATATCCATTTTCACAAATCCCCAACTTTCTCGGAATTTTCCAATCTCCTTGTTTCATCCAAGTTTTATCGATTTGAATCTAGAATTGTATCCTCTCTTTTTAATCTAATTTCTTTCTAGTAGTATCCCTGATTTTGGGACTCATCCTCCATCTAAATACTCTTGTATGCATTACTCATTGATTGTTTATTGATTTTTTTCCGTGAAGCATTATTTGATTGGACTTTCTGTAATTGGATTTCATGTCAAGGAATAATTATTTATTTATTTGTGTCAAGAATCCGAGAATCCTTCAATTGAATGGTGAAATGAGAAGTTGTTGCAGCCATCCAGACTGGCGAGGCACTACATTCTCAAAACATGGTTCTAAGTAAGATTCCGAGAATCTAGACAATATTTTTGTAATTAGTTTTCATGCTTGATATTCAAAAAAAAAAAAAATCAATTTTGTTTTATCTCAATTTGGATTTAAAAATCATTGACTTGAATAATTTAAAATGATATTCAGTATTTTTGGTAAATAGATATATGAGATTTTCTTACTAATTTGGTCGAAAGATTTTATATTATGATATTATATATATTACTTTGATATTTAGATGAAGAAAAAAAAAAATTCTAAGTACCGATTTCGAGTATCTTTTGAGTTTCCAAGTATACCATAACGTGTAAGGTTACTTCAAAAAAAAAAATCATAATTCCTACTCATTTTATGGCTTCAAGGTAGAGGTAGCAAATCATAATAGTGAAATGGAATCTTGATTGCAGCCATATGCGCAATGGCGAGGCACAAGACTACTATATCACGCCAGGAAACAAGAAATGAGGAATATGATTTTGATTATTTTTTTAGAACATACATGGTTATGGTACTTGACAATTTTATTGATGATATAGAATTTCAAGAATCTTGATGATTTCTAATATTTTCGAATTGACCTTAATTTCATGAAGTTTTTGCTAAATATGTTTCAAAACATTTTATTTAATACTGTAATGGATTATTACTCCATTTTTGTAAGATGGGTAGAACATTTTGCTTCTATTTAAATTTTCTTTGAAAATCTTATCTATAAATTTAAATTTCGAGGACGAAATTTTTATAAGGTGGGTAGAGTGTCATTACCTTATTTTTTTAATTAATTATTAGCATTATTATTTTCATTAATAATTTCTGTTGATAAACAATTTTGCTTACATATTATATCAAATTCCTTTTCATGAAATAATTTTAAATGAGAGGATTTTCAAATAAAACAAAATCAATTTTTCAAACCAATCCTATGTAAACTTTCAAATTGCATAAATCATTCCCTCACCAACCATGCCACCTGACCCACACACTTGTAACCATGCATGAAGACTAGGGGCAAATAGGTAATTTTACTTTACTCTCTAATCATTATGTCTTTAGGATATTTGTTAAAGAAAAAAAAAAGGGGGGAGAAGAAAAGAATGTATATAGAGAAAGGAAAGAGATGACAACACCTCCATTCTCTCTCTTCCTCCCTCTCACGATCCTCTCCTTCCAACCCTTTTCCCCATCTTCTTAATCCTTCTCTCTTCTCCATATTTTCACCCTCTTCCATTGGTGTTGCTACTGCAGCTATTATTGCTGCTACGCTGCTACTGCTACTGCGCTGATGATGCTGCGCTGCTGCCGGCTGCTGCTGCAGTCGCTGCCGCGCCGCCACTGACGCGCCGCCAGCCACCGGCCGCCGGCCACCGGCCACGCGCCTCCCTCCACCACCGTCTCCTCCTCCTTCAACTTTCCACTACCACTTCCTCTTCCTCTTTTACTTCTAGGTTGAGAAAATTGGAGAAGATGGAGTAAACCCTAAATCCCCAAATTCCCAAGGCAAGCCCTCTTCCCTCTTTCCTCTTGGTAATTATTTTAATATGGTTCTCTTAATTTACATGAATTAATTAGTTTAAATTTTAATTCTGAAATTTATGGATTTATTGATAAATCCTCTCTTATAGAATTGTAGTGTGCATCTATGAGCCTAAAATTTGGTAGTAATCCATTTTGGACACTTTGCATCTAAATTTGTGTTGTGATTATGTAGATATATATATTTATAAAGAAGAATGTATGGATAATCCTTGGGATAATTATATATGCAAGAGACTTATATATATATATGTATATATATATTTATATATATATATATAAGTATTCACATATATACATCTCGACAATAAGTATATATATACAAATATGTACATCTTGACACAATATGACAACCATCTATGTAAATGTATATGCATGAAAAAAAAATATAAACACAAATATCTAAGTTTTGTATAAATATACATTTTATAACACATCTTCGACATATCTATGTATGCAAACATATATACTCAAACGTCTTGACACAGTAGGACACAATATGAATAGACACTCCAAATCTGAATTTTTTTGTGATATATATGTGTAGATATATATATACACACACACTTTGACACAATATGTAGATATAAAATTTTGTGTATATGTTTCATGGACAATTGTAAGCCTTAGCATAAAATAGAGACTTAACCTATACACTTAAACGATATATATATATAAATTATATATTTCCTTGCTTGAATGTGTATATATATATGAGTTAGTTTTCGATTTTAACGCATTATATCAATTCTGTCCACTTTTTAAAATATACCAAATTGACATGTTTTGGCATGATTAATTGTTAAATTAAGTACTATATGTTCCTATATATCAAGGTAACCCTACACCTATTTAATTTCAATTTTTAAAACTCCTCTAGGACCTCTAGGAGGCAAAAATGTGGATTGTAGTAAATGTAAAATCAAAATTGAACTCTTAGATTAATTTAGCCATTATCACAAGTAAACAAATTACTTAGTTTATGTCATCAAGGAGAAATTTACATCTTGGTATCTTGGTATTACTAACAAGTGTATTTCTTCAGATTTGATTGCATTTTAGGTAATGCACTTTGCCATAATCAAAACAAAATTGCTTGTTTGCTTGTTAGTTTGCCTACAATTGGTAAGAAAGTTTATTTAAATTATATATATATAAATGAATGTGTGTTTTCCGGTGTTGAGGGTTGTTCCACCGAAGGGGTCGGCGAACCCGTTTATATTTGCGTGTTGCCGGTGTTGAGGGTTGCTCCACCGAAGGGGTCGGCGTGCCCGTATATTGATTCTTTGTGTTTACTTGTATCGGATTAATTTCCGGGTCAGTAAATACAAAGGAGACTCTGTCGAAATTTTTGAGAATTTCCAGAGTTAGTCTATTTTCGACAAACTCGGATTTCTTGGAAAATTTGACTCTAGTTCTAGACCGTTTGATCCATCCATCTCCGACCTATAATATCGGAGGGATTCTTGGAATCATGTCCAATTGAATATCTTGAAATTTTACCTTGGTTCCAATATTTCCCGGACTACTTTAGTTTCGGAAAAGACGAAACTAGTATTTGAAAGCGACTTGACTTCTAGGACTCCCGATTGGGAGATAGTTTCTCTGAAGTCTAAATGTTTAGAATAGGTTGCATGGGGTTGTGGGAGAGAAACCGTTGGATCACACCTGGCTGACTTCTTTGCAATATAATTTTTATTTTCATACTGATCAGTCCCTGATACGGTGTTCGTACGGCCGTGCGAATATCCGGGGTGAGGCTTAGCTCACTTTCTTGATCGCAATTAGACATCCAGGCCCTGAGTTTCAGCTCAGCTATCCATTTGCACATTACCCTGAGTTTCAGCTCAGAATATTTGTTAATTCATTAGATATCCAGGCCCTGAGTTCAGCTCAGCTCTCTAATGAATGAGTTCGATATTCTTGGAAAAGTCCAAGTCATACGAACTTCTTGATTATAACACATGATGCGATGATTCGACCCAGATGATTCGGAAACCACTCATGATGTTATCTTGCTTGTAATCACATCAATATGTGATAGTACAGACGGTTGGAGTATCTAAGCACCAACCCGTTTTGTACGAGCCTGGTCCCGGGCAAATGGGGTTATTGTTGAGATGCTAGGCGAGTGTGTGTGATCCAGAAAGTTTCTCTAAATTGCATTTAGGTCTAGAAAGATCTTGTCGTGTCCTTGTGACCTTAAATTGAGAATTACTTACCCTTTTGACTAATATCAAGGTATGAGTTTAATTGCTCAATTCACTAAATCTTGTTTTCACTTGTCTTATCATTACGTATTTATATTTCTCCTTTGACTGAGGGCTTGCTCGTCGTATTGACGACCTAGTTTTGTTCACTAGGGTTTGATGAAGGTCAGGAGAGGATGCTAGTGTACACTGAGGAGGAGCTTAATGAATGAGACAAAGAGAAGGTCTATCCTGGACATCAGCTGGTAGTACTTTGTAGTTGGTTATGTATTATATGAATATTGAGTTAAAGATTGTAATCGGGTAGAATAATAAAATTTTCTGATTATAGTTTAGAAATGTCCTGTAATAAATTAATTGTATTATGTACCATGTGACATGTGGTAATCCTATCCTAGAACATTACGGGCGACAATCGCGAATATGGGTACTGAAGTATTCGTATGTCGCGTAGCCTGGGGATGTTGTTACGTACTCGGCTCGCCGTATTCTGGGAGCGGGGCGTGACACTATCCCAACCGATTATTCGGGTGCCACTGTTAGACGGAGACATTCCCGACGTCAGAGGATGGACGATACAGAGAACGAGGCGGAAGAGGGTGATCGACGATGAAGAGCATAATGCCTACGCTGGAGAGGGCACTAGCCAGCAGTACGCTGGTGAGTATACTAGCAAGCAGTACGCTGGAGAGTGTACTAGCCAGCAGAACGCTGGAGAGGATATTTATCTATAATATATGCTGGAGAAGACACTAGTCAGCAGTATGCTGGAGAAGGTACTAGTCAACAGTATGTTGGATAACGTACTAGTCAACAGTACGCTGACATGGGCACTTTTTTAGCTTTTCAGCCATATGACCAGCACATCAACACTGTCGTTGCATCTCTTTTTGAAGATATGTCATATTACATACAGTTGATTACGTTCTCATCAGCACCGGTGCCTACTCAGGAGGTCGAGGAAGAGGATCCAGATGAAAGAAGAGTGGAGGAGAACAAAGATGAAATAAGAGGGCGACTAGGCCTCAGACATGTAGTACAAAAGTGTTACAAATGAATTTCCCGACTAGGCCGTAAATGACAACTTAAACAAGAATGACGATTAAACAAGAATGACGACTTTCTAATGTACTAACTTTAACTATTTGGCCTATTCCAATAGATTTGGCATATACTCTCCAATTGTAATTCTGTTGATCACAAGTATATATAATTTTATGGAAATTATTCATAGCACTAGCTGAACAACTAAAAATATGCTGAATTGCTAAACTACTTACAAAACTTCTAAAGTTTGAACGACTGTCGAATGTTTGTCCTATAAATAATTCAGGAGTGTTAGAATTATCAACATCATCATCATTTATCCCATAACTGGCATTTTCAATTAAATCGTCACTATTTTCATCATCATTATCATCATCATCATCATCATCATATTCATCTAGCAAGGGAGCAAGTGGTTGAGAAGAAGAACTAGCACTCGTATTAACATGCTGGTAATTAAAAATAAATTCATCATTAGTTATATTAGCAAATGATGATACTCGAGTAACATATAAACTAATATATGGTAATTGTAAATTAATCTCAAGAATAAAATTACATGCTTCTTTGCTATCTATCAATAAACATGTAGAACCAAAAATAGACTTTGAAATAAATTGGTAACTAATAGAAAAAAGTTCAAAAATAAAAATACATAAATTTTCTAAAGTAATATTGCGATAAGTTGTACAAATTTTGATTTTACCTCCTTCATAGGATAACCCATTTACGCTACCTTCATGAGAGCATATTAATTTAATACTATAATCCATGGAGAAGAATAAAGACTTTGCGAATTTTTAGCTACAGGTGAATGAGAGCTTCTAATATGGAGAGAACAACTTCTGTGTTAGGAGATGAGTTTTAAGATGGAGAAAATAGCTTCTGTGAGGAGAGGGTGGAGATGTTGCTTCTAAGATGGAGAAAACAGCTTCTACGAGGAGATGGTGATTCTAAAATGGAGAAGAGTAGTATTGGTGTCAAGAGAGCGAGAGGTGAGCGGAGCAATAAATAGAACAGAAACATAGACGTTGAAATGTGGTCATTGGGATATAGCCGCTGGGTATGGACGCGCCAACTGGATTGGCGCCCACAAAAGTTCTCTCACACACACTCTCTCTTCTCTCTCCCTCTGACACACACACTCTTCTCTCTCTCTCTCTCTCTCTCTCTCTATCTTTCTCTCTCTCGGACACACAGACATCCCCACATGCGCCAAGTGAGTTGGCGACCCCTCTCCCGCGCGCCAACTCACTTGGCGTCCCCTTTTCGTTCACATCGCTCTCATTTCTCCTCTCTCCAGTGCTTCCTCTCTCCTTTCCCCTCTCTTCGTTGCTTTCTCTCTCCTGCGTGCCAACTGAGTTGGCGCTCCCCTCCCGTACGCCAACTCAGCTGGCTCCCCTTTTCTCTCTCTCTCCCCCCAAAATTCCTAGCATGCCAAGCCAGTTGACGTTCCTTTACTCGATTCACAAATTTCCCAAACTTCTCTCTTTTTTATAATTTAGGTAAAGTTCTTTATTGTCATGCCCCAGTACCGAAATACAGAGACCGACTAGGCCAGCTACCCTGTAGCTTCCCTTCCCGAAAATTCTTGGAATATTTTTTTTATTTTATTTATTTGATTTAAATGGGGATTTTACAATTTTTATAAATGATTATTTAGTTAATTATTGCGGTAGATGACTCTAGCCATAGTTGAGTTTTGAAGTACTAGACGACTATGATTTGTGGCACGGGAGATGTAGCAGTGTGCCTTGACTAATGTACTAGCCATGCCCGGGGAAACCTAGCCATCGGAATGTCGTAACTCGGAAAACCAGGCCAAATTGCGACTTAACCCTTATCGAAGTTTTATTTATTATTTAATTATATTATTGAGTTTCGAGAACCCGGCTGTACCGAACCTGTCCAGACTGGACCCAAGTCAAATCTAAGCCCATGTAGGCATGTAGTGAGACCCAATACGGCCATGCAGACATATTTTATGTGTGTACAATTATTTCCTAAATTATTCCAGATATTGATGTGCATTTTTAACTATTTAAATAATTGTACAAAATTGGTATTTTATTATTAAATATTGTTTCACCACAATTGTACAATTTTCTAGACCTGGATAAAGGTGAGTAGTATGATTTCACAAAACCACCATTTGATTATTTTATTATTTTGTGGTGATTAAATAGATATACTTTTACTATTAGATACTATTATATTGATTGTATTTAAAATATGTATTGTTTGTATGGAAATTTGTGGTATATAATATATATTAAATATATGTATAAATACGAGGATAAATATATTGATTATATGGGGATGTAATATATGTATAAATTATTAATATATATACGTATATATATGTGTTCTGTATAAATATATATTGTATATGTGTCTATGTGTATTTATAAATACATATTGTATATATTAATATAATATGTGTGTATGTATTCTAAATGCAACTGCTTAAGGGAATCCATATGTAGCAAATTAGTGCCACTCTAATTGGAAAATACAGTCACAGACAGTATTGCAATGTCCAAATTAGTTGGGCTTATTTGCAGACATTATTTTATTGGTCAAGTAGAACTAGATAAAACCAGACTGATGCTAAATTGAGTGTAAAATAAAATCTGTCATGTTCTCTTTGAACTCTAGACATTTTCTTCTCTTCTTAGTTGAAGGTAAATGAATAATTAGAAACAGCAGCAGTGAGGGAAGCCCAGCAGCCCGGGCCCAAACCCGAGCGGGCCTCCCCCCCAAACTCTCGCTCAGCTGAGCCCACAGCCCGAGCCAGCTCCATACAAACCAGCTGACCCCTAAACCCGAGCACATGCCAACTTCTGCATATGATTTCGTATAAATGAGAACAGAACAACGAAATCACCAAAACCCTCGAAAAACCCTAAGCCAACACCGCCGACAGCCCCTAGTCCTGGGCGCCGCCTTTTCCTCTCCCTGGCGCGGCCCCCAGCTACCGCGCGCACCACCGGAGGCCGGCCAGGCCTCACGCGCACGTGCGCCCAGGTGCACAACAACAGGGCATTCGCAGCAACCCCCCCAACTATCGAGTAAGGTTTCGTTCTCTTCGCTCGTTCGTTTTCGATTCCGTAAATTCCTACATGAAGCCTACATAACCATCTAGGAGCCCTGCTATCTGGTTCATACTGAACTGGATGGGTTCGAGCAGAAATCGAATCTCAAAACCACGAAAAACCAGCCCAAAGAACAGAACAAACTCGACCCAGACACGCGGATTGGAAGGCAACTCTCTGCTAATCCATGGCGAATTATTAAATTCTATTTGAACAGACCTAATGACAACCTATAGGAGATTGAAACCCCATTATTTGTTTAATTTCTAGTTGTGTATTCAATAAAACAAACCCTAGGAAAGATCGAGAAAAATCCATAAAAACTGTTTTCAAAAAAACTAGAAAACCCTCCGATACCACGTCCGTCCCGCCATTCCGGGCGACGTGGTCGCACATCGAAAGCATCAAAAGCTGCGTAATAGCTTCGTGGTCGTGTGGGCTTTGACGGAATTCAAATTGGTCGCGTGTGCGCGACGAATTCGACGCGTATCCGTCGAAATCGTCCCGTATCCGTACAATGTAAATTCAGTCATAACTTTGTGCACGCTCGTCAGATCGAGACGAAACTTATGCCAACAGGACCGTATCATTTTTTTGGTCCTGTATGCCAAATTTGGTCTGATTCTGAGACAGTCGAATCCGACGTCGTTTTGCGGGCCCCACGGTCCGACTCAACGAACGATTTTGTGCACGGCCCGCCGGAATCCAACTTTGGACATACGGTTGGATTCATATCGAAAAACTAGATCCGTAGACATGTAGTTTGACGACTTTAGAGACCATTGACTCTGGCACGCGTTTCGGTGCAAAACGGGTCCAACAACGGACACCGTTTTGCCCGAAATTACCGTTTTGCCCCTGTGTCCAGAATTGGACTTAAGGACAGGCAATCCTAGCTAATTTGACTATTTTGAGAATGTTGGTAACGTTTATTTCAGCTTTCAGAGACAGTTGTGATGACTTGGACTTTCTGATTTGTGATTGGCGATACATTGTTGGTTCTGCGTGCACCCTCCAGGCAAGTATACCTTGCCAACTTGTACAGTATAATTTATATACATGTTCACCATCTCGTTGCTGTTCTTTTCCTTACAGTCGTGACTGCTTTATTCCATGTCTATTACCCTTTTCCTGTTATAGTTCACTTTACATGTTTCTAGTTGCATGTACATTCTTGTTCTTTCCTGTCATGATATTTCTATCTGTTACACTATGTTAGTCTCATACGTATTGCTTGATAGAGTCGTCTAGTCCCACACCACGATTTTCTCGACTTGATTATGACTTGACTTGACTTGATTTGACATGACTTGAGTGGGACTTGACTTTGACATTCTATAGATTATGAGTACTTACCTTGACTATGGTCTATAGGATTTTTATACTAGGATTGGCTACGTCTTGGTTGTGTGTACTTGCCTTGACAGCGATTGAGATACTATAGATTGTGAGTACTTGCCTTGACTGCAGTTTATAGCCAGCCATTTCTAGTATGGCATGCCAGTGTCTTAGGATCCTTGTCTTTAGATCTTGTGTCTTGGTCCATGTTGTCTCGTTGGATGTCCTTGATTTGTTTCTTGCTTCCTTTTACTGTTACATGTTGGCTTGTATATTATGTATCTTGGTAGTCCTCTGAGGACCTGATGATCTCTTCAGGTTTAGCGACTGCATGGAGTTAGTTAGCAGAGCAGGATGATAGAGGATTGCGATGTATGATACAGGTATTTGTTTGTATTATTTCTTTATTATCTTTTCGTACTTTATATTCAGTACCATGATACTTCCTGCTTATTTTATAGACTCATATCGTTCTTAGAGTCTAATCGGACAATATGCTAATGGGCTGCAGACCATGACCCATACTTGTTCATTCTTGTTTTATGTGATTCATGTGGATTGAGATATAGTTTAGATTAGACATGATACCCATGACCTTGACAGCTTATACGTACTCGAGTCGGGCTGGAGTCCGCTCGATACGTAGCTGGCTTGCTCACGAGCTCGCGTCCGAAAAGCGGATGCGGGTCGTGACAAGTTTTTGTGGTGGCCCATGCAGGTCAGAGCATATCGTATCAGTTACGTAACTGTACTGATACGAGCCTGCGACTTTGACTAAACCTTAGAAATCTCAATCCACACTGCTTTGAAAATTCTCCTAGAAATTCTCTACGTCTTTGAAAACTCCAAATTGCTCTCGATTATACTTCCTTGCTTTCCGTACCATTGATTCTCGTCGCTTCCTATTTCAGAGTGACGAACAATCGTGCTGTCTAGAATTCATTAGAAATCCTTAAATTATAGTACATATTGATTGACTATTGAGTGTTTGGTTGTTTATAGATATAAGGGATTATATATGCCATATGCCTAGATATCTGCCCAGTAGAATTGTTAGCAACTAGTTAGAAAACCATAAGACTTTAATGACCGTGTTTTGAGGAGTAGTGTGACCAAAGGTGGGTAGAAGTCCTCAAGACTTCGTAGTTACAGAATGATTAGGAAGAGGATATAAGTTATTTTCGATGAATTAAATTTGAGAAGATTAAGGTGATAGTGGACTTTGAATTTTACGGGATAGTCATGAATTAGAATTTCGAGGACGAAATTATTTTTAAGGTGGGTAGATTTGTAGCTTCCCTTCCCAAAAATTCTTGGAATATATATATATTTTTTTATTTGATTTAAATGGAGATTTTACAATTTTTATAAATGATTATTTAGTTAATTATTACGGTAGATGACTCTAGCCATAGTTGAGTTTTGAAGTACTAGACGACTATGATTTGTGGCACGGGAGATGTAGCAGTGTGCCTTGACTAATGTACTAGCCATGCCCGGGGAAACCTAGCCATCGGAATGTCGTAACTAGGAAAACCAGACCAAATTGCGACTTAACCCTTATCGAAGTTTTATTTATTATTTAATTATATTATTGAGTTTCGAGAACCCGGCTGTACCGAACCTGTCCAGACTAGACCCAAGTCAAATCTAAGCCCATGTAGGCATGTAGTGAGACCCAATACGGCCATGCAGACATATTTTATGTGTGTACAATTATTTCCTAAATTATTCTAGATATTGATGTACATTTTTAACTATTTAAATAATTGTACAAAATTGGTATTTTATTATTAAATATTGTTTCACCACAATTGTACAATTTTCTAGACCTGGATAAAGGTGAGTAGTATGATTTCACAAAACCACCATTTGATTATTTTATTATTTTGTGGTGATTAAATAGATATACTTTTACTATTTGATACTATTATATTGATTGTATTTAAAATATGTATTGTTTGTATGGAAATTTGTGGTATATAATATATATTAAATATATGTATAAATACGAGGATAAATATATTGATTATATGGGGATGTAATATATGTTAAAATTATTAATATATATACGTATATATATGTGTTCTGTATAAATATATATTGTATATGTGTCTATGTGTATTTATAAATACATATTGTATATATTAATATAATATGTGTGTATGTATTCTAAATGCAACTGCTTAAAGGAATCCATATGTAGCAAATTAGTGCCACTCTAATTGGAAAATACAGTCACAGACAGTATTGCAATGTCCAAATTAGTTGGGCTTATTTGCAGATATTATTTTATTGGTCAAGTAGAACTAGATAAAACCAGACTGATGCTAAATTGAGTGTAAAATAAAATATGTCATGTTCTCTTTGAACTCTAGACATTTTCTTCTCTTCTTAGTTGAAGGTAAATGAATAATTAGAAACAGCAGCAGTGAGGGAAGCCCAGCAGCCCGGGCCCAAACCCGAGCGGGCCTCCCCTCCAAACTCCCGCTCAGCTGCGCCCACAGCCCGAGCCAGCTCCATACAAACCAGCTGACCCCTAAACTCGAGCACAGGCCGACTTCTGCATACGATTTCGTATAAATGAGAACAGAACAACGAAATCACCAAAACCCTTGAAAAACCCTAAGCCAACACCGCCGACAGCCCGTAGTCCTGGGCGCCGCCTTCCCCTCTCCCTGGCGCGACCCCCAGCCACCGCGCGTACCGCCGGAGGCCGGCCGGGCCTCACGCGCACGCGCGCCCAGTTGCACAACAAAAGGGCATTCGCAGCAACCCCCCCAACTATCGAGTAAGGTTTCGTTCTCTTCGCTCGTTCGTTTTCGATTCCGTAAATTCCTACATGAAGCCTATATAACCATCTAGGAGCCCTGCTATCTGGTTCATACTGAACTGGATGGGTTCGAGCAGAAATCGAATCTCAAAACCACGAAAAACCAGCCCAAAGAACAGAACAAACGCGACCCAGACACGCGGATTGGAAGGCAACTCTCTGCTAATCCATGGTGAATTATCAAATTCTATTTGAACAGACCTAATGACAACCTATAGGAGATTGAAACCCCATTATTTGTTTAATTTCTAGTTGTGTATTCAATAAAAGAAACCCTAGGAAAGATCGAGAAAAATCCATAAAAACTGTTTTCAAAAAAACTAGAAAACCCTCCGATACCACGTCCGTCCCGCCATTCCGGGCGACGTGGTCGCGCACCGAAAGCATCGAAAGCTGCGTAACAGCTTCGTGGTCGTGTGGGCTTTGACGGAATTCGAATTGGTCGCGTGTGCGCGACGAATTCGACGCATATCCGTCGAAATCGTCCCGTATCCGTACAGTATAAATTCAGTCATAACTTTGTGCACGCTCGTCAGATCGAGACGAAACTTATGCCAACAGGACCGTATCATTTTTCTGGTCCTGTATGCCAAGTTTGGTCCGATTCTGAGACAGTCGAATCTGACGTCGTTTTGCGGGCCCCACGGTCCGACTCAACGAACGATTTTGTGCACGGCCTGCCGGAATCCAACTTTAGACATACGGTTGGGTTCGTATCGGAAAACTGGATCCATAGACATGTAGTTTGACGACTTTAGAGACCATTGACTCTGGCACGCGTTTCGGTGCAAAGCGGGTCCAACGACGGACACCGTTTTTGCCCGAAATTACCGTTTTGCCCCTGTGTCCAGAATTGGACTTAAGGACAGGCAATCCTAGCTAATTTGACTATTCTGAGAATGTTGGTAACGTTTATTTCAGCTTTCAGAGACAGTTGTGATGACTTGGACTTTCTGATTTGTGATTGGCGATACATTGTTGGTTCTGCGTACACCCTCCAGGCAAGTATACCTTGCCAACTTGTACAGTATAATTTATATACATGTTCACCATCTCGCTGCTATTTTTTTCTTACAGTCGTGACTGCTTTATTCCATGTCTATTACCCTTTTCCTGTTATAGTTCACTTTACATGTTTCTAGTTGCATGTACATTCTTGTTCTTTCCTGTCATGATATTTCTATCTGTTACACTATGTTAGTCTCATACGTATTGCTTGATAGAGTCGTCTAGTCCTACACCACGATTTTCTCGACTTGATTATGACTTGACTTGACTTGATTTGACATGACTTGAGTGGAACTTAACTTTGACATTCTATAGATTATGAGTACTTACCTTGACTATGGTCTATAGGATTTTTATACTAGGATTGGCTACGTCTTGGTTGTGTGTACTTGCCTTGACAGCGATTGAGATACTATAGATTGTGAGTACTTGCCTTGACTACAGTTTATAGCCAGCCATTTCTAGTATGGCATGCCAGTGTCTTAGGATCCTTGTCTTTAGATCTTGTGTCTTGGTCCATGTTGTCTCGTTGGATGTCCTTGATTTGTTTCTTGCTTCCTTTTACTGTTACATGTTGGCTTGTATATTATGTATCTTGCTAGTCCTCTGAGGACCTGATGATCTCTTCAGGTTTAGCGACTGCATGGAGTTAGTTAGCAGAGCAGGATGATAGAGGATTGCGATGTATGATACAGGTATTTATTTGTGTTATTTCTTTATTATCTTTTCGTGCTTTATATTCAGTACCATGATACTTCCTGCTTATTTTATAGACTCATATCGTTCTTAGAGTCTAATCGGACAATATGCTAATGGGCTGCAGACCATGACCCATACTTGTTCATTCTTGTTTTATATGATTCATGTGGATTGAGATATAGTTTAGATTAGACATGATACCCATGACCTTGACAGCTTATACGTACTCGAATCGGGCTGGAGTCCGCTCGATACGTAGCTGGCTTGCTCACGAGCTCGCGTCCGAAAAGCGGATGCGGGTCGTGACATATCCCGTATAAGGTACGAAGACGTCATATGGCGATTGTGGATGTCAATAGACTAAGGGGTGCATGCTACAATCAGGTCTCCTATGGTCTTACAGAGCATCTATGTCTCAATCAATATCAAACAAGAAACAGTAAATAATGATCATATAAGACAGTAGTAAGGTGTCCCCGACGCTTCATCTAAATGATTCATGAGACTAGCTACACAAAATGATAAGCAAGTGCCGAGGGTCAATAGTATATAACCATAGTCAACTGCAGTCTAATTTAATTACAATTATGTAAACGAAAACTAATATCCAAAACAGCCGACTAACATGTGTCAGTGGCTAAACGTCAAGTACAAAATAGAAAATATCATAGCGATGAAGAAAAAAACCCACTCATGGTCCCTGGCGCCCAAGCTCCTGGTATGCGCCATTGTTTGGGTAAAAGGCTGGATCCTCGGGCTCTGCTATAAAATCTGGCCAAACAAAACCAGCGGGTTCAGGTCCCGAATAACAAGTACCACAAGGGAGCACATAATGAATAAGACGAAACCCAAGGAGTAAATTAAGACCTGGTTCATGAGTTATAGGCTTATACCATAGCATCGAGACAATACGGCACCCTTACAACCAAACAAGGACAAACGGTGCCAATATCGTGCTGAGATAAGATACATATTATACCATGATCAGGTTAAGGACTTCTGGCCACAACTTCAGTCCATGGCCTATCGCGTACCACGATAGTCCATGTTCCTTAGTTATTAACAGAAGAAACATATTACAAGAAAGTCAGTTTACAAGCGGCCAATCAATCCTACGACTTTCTATAATTTTCTTGGGTTATCCCGGTAATGCAAATATATAGTGTCACCTTCATTTTCCGTTATACATACTTTTAGTATACGTGTACGAAATTCTGACCCGTACCATGACTTTCATTTGCTAGCTAATCTTGGTTTAATCTTGTTTAGATTCATCATGGCATGTATTAGCTTGGTTTGGTTTATTTTGGTTTAACTTGGTTAGACCCTCCTTGGTTCATCATGATAAACCATCCTTTATAACTCACCAACCCTTTCTCTCTCTTCATTATCTCTTCTTCTTCTTCATTTACTCCTCTCCACCTACACCCAAAAGCCCTAGGCAAGTGCAACTTGCTTCATGATGGATCTCAAGTTTTATTATTCCATTCTTTTCTTTATATGATTATAAGCCTCTTTAGAACTTGGAGTTTTTAATTTTTATGGATAGATTCTTCTATATCTACATTGTAACTTTGGGGTTTCATGAGTTCATGGAGTTTTCTTGGTTTTTGACCTACTAAAACTTGTTATTTTCGAAAACTAATAGTTCCATGAGCAATAGCACGGAATTTTGTATGAATTTGGTTTTTGATTCACCTCATTTCGAGTTAAAATGAAGTTTTTATGGCCAAAACAAGTTTTCTGAATTTATCATGTCGGCTGAAGAATGTAGTGCTGGCTGAATGTAGACTTTACGCAGGAAACCCTGTTCATGCGTATTTTACGCAGGATTGTATCATGAATGTAAATTTTACGCAGGGAACCCTGTTCATGCGTATTTTACGCAGGATTGTATCCTGAATGTAAATTTTACGCAGGGAACCCCGTTCATGCGTATTTTACGCAGGATTGTATCCTGAATGTAATTTTTACGCTGAAACCCTTCTCTTTTGTGTATTTTACGCAGAATTGAATTTTTGGCGTAAAAAGTGCACAAAATGACTATTTTTGCCAAGTTTAGCTGTTTTCTAGCCAGAATTTCGAAAAACTTAAAACATGAAAGTTTTAGATCTTTGTCTTGCCTTTTCGAATATCTTTGGAGCACCTCATTTAGAGTTCGTATGTGGAAGTTATGCCTATTTTTTGAGATGTGTTGAACCTTGGATTTTGGGGAATACCATTGGATCTTGTGTTTTCATGCGTTGAGCTATGACCTTATATGAACTAGACCTTGTGATAAATGACACTCCAACTATGTGCATAACATAGGCTTCTTGTTACCAATGATAATGATTCATAAGGAAGTTATGTTCAGTTTTATGCCAACGATGTTATGTTCCGATTTTACGCCGGGCCAACCCTGCGTATCACGCGAAGTGTTGTGAGATGTTTTTCGCGTAAACTCTTTTACAAGAATTCTTCTCCTATTGTCATGAGGGAGCTCTTGTGTTCTAATTTTACGCTTGAACATTTCTGCGTACTTTCTTGAATATTGAGAATTGATGTGTTATGACAACTCCCATGCATGTTTCTCCTAGTTCTTGTATATATGCTTGTGATCTCACATGTGTGCTGTACTTGGCCTAACTTATGACGACCCCACTTGATAACTTGTTAATATGGAGCATGATGGCCTTGAGCATAGTATGACTTGATAACTGTGAAACCCATAATTTTAGAATTTATGAATTGTTGGATTGTAATATAATTTTAGTTTATTATTATTATTATTATTATTATTATTATTATTATTATTATTATTATTATTATTATTATTATTTATTAGTCAGAATTAGGAAAATATTATTTTAAAATTAATCATTTATTTTTGATTGTGGCCATGTCCCCGATCCCGAGTCCGGACTCCGACCCCGAGTCCGAACACCAGATTCTGGTTCCCGAACCCAGTTTTCGTTTCCAGTCCCGAATCTGTCCTAAAATCTTTTTATTAAATTATGGCTTTAGATATATATGAAAACTTATATTTTGGTATTTAAAAAAAAATACATAACTATTTCCCTTGATCTGGTCTCCCACGACCAGATCCCCACTCACGCACCCCTATTCTTCCTCCTGCAAAACCCACTCTCCTCCACAACTTTCTCTTCACTCCCCTCCTTAAAACCATCCCAGCCCACTCATCTTCTCCCCTCACTCTCATTACTCACCCTCTCACTCTCTCTCCCCAAAGCTCAGCCCCAACCCCGAGCCCTAGCCGACCCGAACTCCGGCGCCCCTCCGGCAACTCCGCCCGCGCCCGGCCATCTCCAGCACCCCTCCTGCACGCCATTTCCTCCGGCGGCCCGAGTCCCGTGCACGCCCCAAGGCCGCGCCCAGCCGACCGATTCCGCGGCCGCCCCGACCCCGCTCCGGCCAAGCCCAGGCCGAGCGCCCAGCCGCGCGCCTCCTGGCCGCGCCCAAACCCGGCCGCCCCCGTGCCCGACCAGCGCCCCGCCGGCCACCCCGGTGCCGTTTCCTCAGGCCAGTCTCCCGCGAGTTTCCTCCGGTCATTTTCCGCCCGCGCGCATCCCCTCGGTCGCTGTCCGACGACCCCCGACCCGCTGTCCGCGTCCGGTTCAGCCCGCGTGCGTCCCGCTGTTCCAACAGCGCTGTCCAGCGCTGTTCCGGCGATTTTTGCTGCTGTCCGCGAGTTTACAATTTTTCTCGAGTCCGCGGGAACGTGGTTTTCTTTTCCTATTATCATCTAAGAGCTCTAACCGAGCAACCCAAGGTATATCTCGTGTCCCCGTGTCCCTACTTTAGTGTCGATGATGATACGGTCTCCGATCCCGTTACGGGATTCGGTTTAGGCGATTGTAGTTTCGGATTTTCCGAATCCCATTTCAGAATAATTCGGTTCTGTGGATTCTAGTTTCCCGAACTTTATTTCGGGATTTCCGAATTTATTTCGGGAGTATTATGTGGTTTTGGCTATATATAATTATGATGTGTTTTCGGGTTGGATATTATTTCTGTGTGGAATATTATTATGGATGATTTGGGTTGTTTTCCTGGTTCGGGATATTGTTTATGTTGATTTTTGGCACCGTCCCAGGATTGGGTTGTCCCAATTACAGAGGAGATGCTGCCCAAATTTTCGGAAAAGTTTTCAAAAATAAAGTATTTTAAAATGGGATTCTATTTTCAAATTCGGTATTTTGCAAACGGATTACAAAAGTGGTTTTGTCGATTTGAAAGTGGATTTTGGAGTTTCGTATCCCAGTTAGGCGATGATCGTAAGCGCAAACGCTACAGGTTTCCTATACGTTGAGGCGCTAGCCAGCAACATGACATTTGGACCAAGTCTGAGACGCATTTTACAACTATATTTATATTTATAATTATTTTTAGAACTGGTACGGCTGTTAGTATTTTTGTGCAGGGCTTCGGCCTACTGTTTGGACCGTTCTCACAGCTCGCCTAGATGATAAATTAATTTATATAAAAATTTGTAAAGGGCATAATCCCAGCTTTCTATTTTATTTCGCTGTGACCCTGTATTGTGTAGTTTAGGTTTTTACTTTCTTTTTTCTGAGTTGGTTTCGTTATTAGACGCGTAATTATAAATTAGGTATTAATTATTTTGTATAAGATTAATAAGGTTTTTCACGATAAATTAACTTGAATAAAATATTGGTAAGTTAACGAAGTCCATGTTTATCACTAAAAAGAAAATATAGTTTTATACATATGATATAAAAATACAAAGTTTTGCAAATTAACCGGTAACGGCTAATTTTTCCCAAGTAAATTAGAAACCGGATATCCAACTAATTGACAACGCACGTAGCTCGCGACGTTAAAGCGTTACAGTAAATTAACTAAATAAAATATGACTATGGTCTACTTCTAGAGATTATAACTAGCACACCTAGAATGATTTCATTATGGTTCTAAGCCAAGGTTCTCAACTGTATGATCTCGGAGACGAACCTGACATCCTCCTCGGTACCGACTTTCCCGATCCAGTCAATTAACAGAGGCAAGTTACGGTTATATTTTCTTGTATTTTATTTAGTAATTGTCTAGCTGCATGTTTAAACCACATTGCTACACGAAACCCTCTCCTAGGGTTCAGACATTGATTGATATTGATTGTGGGGATTAGGGGAATAGTGTAACGTTTATGGCCAATACCCCTCATATTGCATATTGTGCGAGCTGACCCCTCTTACACACGGGGATAAGCCGTATCGCGTCGCTAGGACTCTATTGTATAACCCAACCCGGTCATAGACGATTACACATTCAAATCATATTGTTTTCAATTGTTAAAATGCTGGAAAATATTATTTCAACTGTTTAGCTTGCACTTTTCCATTATTACTTGAAATATGATATACATATTCGTACTTGCTCCCTCCTGACTGGAGACAACATTTTTAGGTGACATTGAGGATGCTGAGCTATTGTACAATAGCTACTATGACCCGATTTTGTACCCTGTGGTGTTGCCGGAGTCCCCCTTGGAGGACGCAGGACCTGAGGCCGACGAGCCGACCACTTAGTTAGTCATTTTCAGTTTTTTAGTTTTGTTGTTTTGGAGTTTTGTTAATTTTGAATTCAGCACTTTATTTCAGTTCTTTCATTTTCAGTTGTACTTTTCAAATGTTGAATAAAAGTTTTACAATTTTCGTGTATTGAGTTGTGACAAATGTATAGATGTTGTTGTGAATACCTGCATATAGAATAGCTTACTGCCGTCGTCTCACAACGGTGCAGGCTGGGCATGATCCGTTCGACCCAATAATTTGGGATCGGGTCGTGACAATAACATGAACATGAGGTGATCATCCTCGATAGTGGACCGTCGTGGTGCACTCTTGATAAGTAACAAGTAAACATGACATGTACCAGCTTAATAGTGGCTCGGGGTGGCGCACTCCTGACAAGTAATCTTGACAAGTAATATGTAACTCTCGTCTTGATACCGTGAGTGATTTCTCTTGATTGTCTCTATACAAGTTATATGTCCCGTCTTGCATCATGTCTAGGACATGAATCCTTGATTTCCTACGGTCAGGGATTCATACTGAATCGGACTAGGATAATGACTATATTGATCATGTAGTTCATATAGGGAGATGTTTCTAGTTACAGGCGATCCCGTTATCCCGTCCACACCTGAGGGACTTGTAGCCTGCCGTCGAGTAGGGCACATTTTCAGTCCACTGTTATGTGGGGCACTCCATGAAACAAGTTCTAAGCACACTGTTAGGTGTTGCACTCCAAGTTACCTAATAATTCTTGATAACTCTTAAATAAATCTCGCATGGATAACCTAGATAGCTGCAGGGCTTGTGACTGCTGGAACATCTCATTGCATCTCGCTAGTAACTAGGTTTGTGATAACCCTAGTTAGTTAAAGTATCAAGTCGTACTCTTTGCTTGGCCGTGAGTGTTGGAGGGAGTCCAATCCTGTCTAGTCTTGCCTAGCCCCAGTACATGCTATCTCAGGACATGCTTGCTTATGTTTTACTCTTGTCGATAATTGGCTGGAGATTAAGCTCTGTTCAGGTGAAGGGTTACAACCGGGTCCTTGTTTGGTTTACGGTTGTAACTTGGCTACCGGAATAGTCCCTTAGTTGTCCTATCGTTTATCACCTTGTTTTCTTTAACTCATGTCTTTCGTTATCCTTTATGTATCATGTGCTAATATGCTGGTTTTAGTTCTTAAGTGAAGCCTCCCTTGTGGCACTTGCTCTTTCTGGGGTCTGACCCAGCTGGTTTTGTATGGCCAGATTTCGGAGTAACTCCCGAGGATCTCTCCGCCTTCCAGCCAGATGGTGAACACTAGAAGAAACTATGGCAACGAGTGGGTTTATTTTCCTCTCTCGCTCAAATTGTAAAATTATTCTTTTGTGGCGTTTAGCCGTCGAGCAAGTGTTAGCTTATGTTGAAACCTATACTTTTGTCTGCCTACGGGCTGTAACATGATTGACAAATCCTAGGGTTGATCATGTATGACTGAAACTCTTGCTAGTCCTCACATTTTGTACGACTAGCTTCATGATCATCTGTATATGTAATGTTCAGGACGCCTTACTTTTCATGACTGATGATCTGATATCTTGTAACATGTATTACTTGCTTGAGATTGAGACACTAGGCTTGTTCTTGACCATAAGAGACCGATGGCTTGTAGATAAACCCTCATGCATCTAGACAGCCGTGACCGTATGTCGAAGTGGATTACACTTCTATATACGCAGCTGGCTGTGTCTGTCCCCCGCTCTCCAGTATTCTGGTTCTGGGGCGTGATATATAGGAATCCTCAGATCGTATCGTATCCAAGCAGGGCTAGCCAATCAATTATTAACGCATAGCACATTGATTATGCACCGGTCCCCCGAAAGGCTACCGTGCGGAACATATAACACATAGCACATAGGAGCTGGATATTGTCATCCACTATAGACAGATTAAACAATATCTATGGCGGCCAACCCAACACATCAGGACAGGGCCTAGGGTGGCTGGTAACGAACGATCTCGAGATTTTGTTCCCTCCCAATGCTTATATCGATTTAAGTTGCTTAGATTAACCCTATATTGATCTTGGAATCACATGTTGTGGTCACATGATTATCCTCCTAAATGTCGTACCATAGTACGTGTATCCTAAGCATAATTCTACATTCGGCTCAAAGAGTCACAAATCTAGATCCATGCTTAGTGTAATGCATCAAACAAATGATCAATATACCACATCAATATTACTGACCAATTATCATGATTGTGCTGGAGAGGATGCATGTATTAACATATAACACGAAGGATCACTTAGCACTAAGAGTCACACCTCAGTGCACTCATTAATAGCACCGCAGTGCACACTAATATTGTATCTTAATACACACTTATAAAAGGTACCAGTACGTATACAGGTAATCAAGTCAGGAACACGATCAAGTCACGAACACGGTCAAGTCAGAAAGTCATATGGACCCCTCGTGACACAGAAGTCACATAGGACACATAGTCTGGGTCTTCTCATAGGACACAAGTCGGGACAGGAAATCAAAATCAAATCAATAAACTCACCAAAACTAGATAAAATATCAAATCATAAAATCAGGCGCATGTCAAAGAAATCAAAAAGTGTAAAGTCCAACAAATAGACGCATAGGTCACGTGGTCTCATGTGCCATAGGCATAACGTGTCAGGCTAAGCAAAGAAGGCGCATGGACACATAAAAAACCATGTGCCGGGACAATCTAGTGCACGGCGCGTATGGTACGGGCCTACGGCATGCGAAGAACGGGCACATATCACGCAGGGAAAGAGTGCGGGCGTGCGGCACAAAACTGGCCCACGCGCGTAGGAAGCGAGTGTACGACGTGCGGGCGCCCGAGCGCGAGAGGCGCGAGCACGCGGCTCGCGCAGGCTAAACTGTCCACGGTGTACGAGCGCGCGATAAAAGAATCGTACAGGCACACGGCGCACGAAACGAGCAGTGCACGGATGCACGACATACAAAAAACGAATCGTACATGCGCGTGAAACGTGCAGCACACGGATGCACGGCGCGCGAGCGCACGACAAACGAATCGCGCAGGTGCACAGCGCGCGAATCTGGCAGGACGCGGATGCACGACGCACGGGGTGCGGATGGACGGCGCGCGGCGCATGAAACTAGTTCTCCTAGGCAGTAAGCTTTTGGCCATGGAGTTCTCAAAACTTCCAATGTCCATAACTTGGGCCACAGGACTCGGAATCAAGCGAAATAAAAGCCAAAATTGAATGAAATCAAATTCTCTACAATATTTCAAAAACAACCAAGTTTGATAGATCAAAACCACGAAAATCCATAAAATCCTACTTTTAGAAACTTATATCTACACGATGCTTGCCATTAAAATAAAAGACACCAAATACTAAAATTATAGAGAATGAAGAGATGGACAATCTAGACTAATAATATCCAAGAAATAATAAGAAATGAAAAAATGCAAGTGGTCTCTCATTTGTGCAAGATGTACTTGCCTAGGTGGGTTGGTTGAGGGAAATGAATGAAATAGTGAATGATGAGAGAGAGAGAGAGAGAGGAAGAGATTATTTATATTGGTGAGGGTTGGCTCCACTAAACCCTAATCCTTAACATGACCTAGCCATATAACTAATGACATGGTAAATGCTACATGATACTACTAATCAAATTAATTAATTAAATAAAATCCTAAGCATAACATGGTCTAAAAATCTTATCATCGAAGCAGCGAGCCACGCCTACGACCAAATAAGGACAAGGGGTGGCACACTACTCCGCGACGAGATATTGTTCCATGTCACGGCCAGGTGCAAATACTGGTTACATGCAATCAAGATACATGTGCCAAATACCATATACAGGAAAAAATCAAAAAATTTACATATTTCGGGAACGGTGAGTGACATCCTATATGAAAATTTATGTTAGGATAATATTGCTAAAGACCACAAAATGGATGGCCAAAATATTCTCTCGAACTATTACTGTCGGTTCTCTCAAGTCTCAACTGTAATTAGTATGGTTAAAGATCAATACAATCTAATCATCTTCAACTAATAGAACCATTAACTTCAATACTCTTGCAATCATAACAACCATTAACTTCAATGCTAATTCTTCTCTCCAAACTGACACTACATAAATACTGTCAAATAGCAATGGATCTCAGCGACAAAAATGGATTGGTAGCTATATTAGTGACAGATAGGCGACTAATAAGTGACGAATTTGAGTATGTGAAGCAAATGACCATGTTTCCATCGCTAGCCTATTGCTGAAATGTTGGTATATATGTAGCGACAGAACTAGTCCGTCGCTACGAAACGTTTTAATTTCCAGCGCCATCATTTCACTTCCATTTTTCCTCCATCCAAAATTTATGCAACTCTCTTTCCCCCCTGCGATCAACTCCCCCCGGCGACCCCCTTACTCCGGCGACCACCTCCCCTTGCATGCGGCGTCCCCATGCTCCGACCACCTCTCCCCTTGCGCACGATCCCCTCCTCGAACGCCCCCTCCGACCGCCTTCCCTCAATGGCCCCCTGTTCCCTCGCTATAGTTAATTAGCGACGAAAATAGTTGTCTTAGCAGTGAACTTTTTCGTCGCTAAATGTCAATATTTTTATAGTGAAAAATTAGAAGTGAAAGATGACTAGCTACAGAAACTCCTTAATTCTTTGTTTTGAGCTCCGTGTTTAGTCAACGTCGCATTAGCAAGAAGGTGTGGAACATCATTCTACAAACATTTAATAGAATCACAAGTCCGATTGTGATTCTAAATGTTTTGGAGTCTTTCAAAACATAAATATTCAGTGAGTCGGACTTACCATGAGTTTTGATTCTCTTTCATTTGATGGTTTGAAAATTTAAGGATGGGAAGGAGAATCAAGACTGCCACTGCATGTACTCATTATTAAGTGGAGAAAAATTAAGACTCACGCTGAGCTTGGCTCACTAAATAAAATTTTCTTTGGTGGGCTCAGGTTACCCTATGGTTCATGCATAGGCTGCTCCCAGATAGGCCCAAAGAGGTATACAATTGAAGGTTTTCCGGTGGAGCCGACAACTACGCGAAACTAGCGTTCAAGTATCGACATTTTGTTTTCATGTATTTTGTTGGTGTGATGTTTATTTGTTATGTTGTTTTCCTAACATATGTCGTAATGACAAATAATATTACATCGATAAATGTGTATCTTACATGGATACTCCTACTAGTACTTTGATACATACATATTTGATATTGATAAACACACATATTAAATGAAATATTATTTTATTTTAATATGATGATGAGAGTAATCATTTAAATACATATTTATGGTTGAGCACAAACAATAACGTAAACTTCCTGTTGAACCTTCTATGGTTAAAACCCAATCTGCCCACTCCTCCAACATTGAGACAAAAGCCTCCCAATATGTAACTGTTATTCCCTGCTAAAAACACCAAACAACTCATAATTCCCATATGATTTCTCATCATCCACCAAAAGCTATTAAAATTCACACTTCGGTCCTTCATAAAACAACATCATCCTCTATTTCAAATATCCTCCATCCCAATAACAGACACAGTTCCGAACTTCATAAGCCCATATCTATTCCTACTGTGAGCTCAAAATCAACCTTTACCTCACTTCTACAATCTCTCACCCCTAATCCTTCTAAAGATATCGAAGTTCCCACTACCACAACTACATTTCTCCCTAAGATCCTTTTTAAAAGATCCAAACCTGATTCCCCCGAAGCTTCAGAGATGAATGTTCGAACTGCAAAAAGAATTTCTCTATCCTCTTAAGAGATAATAGGCGCGGCTGGCCTTCAACAGCCTCATTCACCATGATTCTATCTTGGAATTGTCTGGGTCTGAGGAATGACCCGACAATTCATACTTTAAAATCATTCCTCCGGGCATCTAATCCTAAAATCATATCTATCAGAAACAAGATGTTCGTCATCATCAGCTTCTTCTATTGCAAACAACCTTGGTAATTCCAATTGTAGCTCTATTTCTTCCAAGGGGTTGTCGGAAGGGATGCTTCTATGTTGGGACTGTGATGTTAAATTGACGATCATTACAACCAATGATCACTACATTCATTCAATTATTGATCAGGGTTCTCACGCACTACCGTGGCACCTATTCTGTATATTAGGTCCTCATGCCTTGTCTGATAGAACCTCCTATTAGAATCATATGGGTTCTCTTATTCAACATTTATCCCAGCCATGGATTTGTATTGGTGATTGCAACAGCATTCTGAATCAAACTGAAAAATGAGGTGGCAGAAAATTCAACTATAGACATCACAAAGCATTCATTCAGTGGTTTGATCATGTGGCTGCCATGGATATAGGTTACAAGGGTCCGACTTACACTTGGAGTAATAGGCGATTAGTGTAACACCTAGTTTCTGGAATGAGGGTATTTTTGAAATTTTGTATTTATAATAATTATTTATTTTTATTTAACTCATATTATGATTTTTGGTTATTTTTAATAATTTTTAAACTATTTAAAAACTGCTTTAAGTCATGACTTATAATTTTGATGTGCTGCCAGTGAAACCCGAGAGACTGCATGACCTAGAGCCTAACCATGCCATTACGATGATTTAATTAACATTTTTAGCCTAGGGGTAATTTGGTCATTTTGACTTATTTGAATTATTTGATGATTTATTGAATTGGTAAATTCTAGTTTGACCTTGACATGTTGAGACCTAGTGAACTATCCTATAAGCTAACCCTAGCTATGGTAAACCTAGTCTAACTTGAGTTAACTCATTTTAGTCATTAGAAATTAGTTTTAGAATGAGAGGATTAGTTTAAGTGAAATTATTTCATGGTTTGTGGTTTTAATGAAAGGACTTGTGATTAAGGACTTAATGACTTGTGACTTGGACCATGGCCCATGATTGACACCCTAACCCTAACCAAATCCTAAGTAACCAGCCACATAGGGATCCCCACCCTATATAAACACTTATTGATTGGTTCTTTCCTCTTTTATTTCATTCCAGCACATAGGAAATAAAAATATATTTTTCCCCTTTCTAAAAATCCCCATAAATTCATTTTAGTTCCTTTTTAATCCTAGTCTTTTGCATTAGGTTCTAATTTCTGTATGTTTAATATTTCTGGAGGTTAATCTCAGTTTTGGGCTCATTTGGAGCATTTGGCCATCAAGAAGAACACCCCCATTTGGAGCTTTTTCATGCTTTTTGCACCTATAGGTAAAACACCCAAATTGATTTAAATTTTTGTTTTCTTTGCATTTAGGGCTAGATCTAGGAGTCCCCTAGCTGTCCCGAAATTTGGGTGGATTTCGTGTCCGTTTGGTGTCCGTATCGGACACGTGTCATAGTGTATACTTAGGTGTTTGATGAAATGCCTCTTTGAACTTTTTGTTCTTAGTTTTTAAAGTAAATTACACATTTGGAAAGCTTATTATGTATATATTACTATGGTCTGTGTCCGAGCACAATTCTGGACATGTTTCGTGTCCAAATTTGAACACGAACACGTACACGAGGCCCCGGTGCGCTGCCCTACTGCTCGGATGTCATAGAGGACACGACACGGCGACTCAGGTCACGACATTTGGTGGACACGTTCTCCTAGTGACTGAAATCACACCCATAAAGTTTCATGGGTTTTCGTTTAGTGTGCACAAAGAAAACTGACTCGCACTGGTCGTAGCCTGACGCAAGCGCGCGCGAGAATCGCGTCGGATACGCGTCTCGTGCACGCGACACGATCCACGTGGACATTTTGCAGGCTGTGGGACACACTCTTCTAGTCCTGACGAACACTTAGACACGTGCACGAAGTGTCTAGTGTAGTGAGTTGTATCCACGAGAGCTTGGCACCTCTGCACGCTGCCTGTGCTGTGTTTTCATATTCTGTGTAGTTAGTATTTTGGACACGTCGTGTCCACTTTTGTGGACACGACACGACTTATTTAACACCCACACATATGCACTAACCCCTACCAACCTTTAAATCAGTCTATTAACTGTTAATTAGCCTTCGATTTACATTTCCCATTGATCACTGATACGTTTACTGTTATCATAAATTTCTGAGGTTGAGTTCTGTATTTCAAACCAAAATTTGATGTTTAATTGCCAAATTGATTCCTTACACTTATGTATTAGTTGTTGCTAGGATGTTCACACATGAGTTTGGGTTTCGATTGATTTTCGTTTGGATTCGAATGAAGAGTGGACTGATACCATTCACTGATTTCCTATTTTTCTGAATTTAAATCCCATTTGTAAAACTGAATCTTAGTGTTTAATTCTCATGTTGGATTCATGTGCACACATGTTAGTTCCTGCTAAGTTTGGTTTTACATGTTAGGTTGGTTTTGCACTAGAGTAATGATTCGAATTTGGGTTGGACTGCTTTGAGTAGACTGTTACACATGTTTTCCTGAAATTGGATTTCTAACATTAATCCCTGATTTAAAAAAAATTTCCTGTTTAAGTTCTGACTTTCATTCCCTATTCTAAACTAAGATTTATGTTGCATTCCATGTTAATTTTCTGAGCATTGGTTATCTTCCATGGATAGTTCATGTTAGTTTAAGATTGATTGGTAAGGGCTTCGAATTGGATTGGGCTTGTGGACTGAATACCAGTCCCTAAATGGATATTCTGGATTAATCTCCTCTTCTTTGAATCTGAGTTGATGTTCAATTTCAGGTTATATTCATGTATACTTTATGTTAGCCATTAATAGAGTGTTGGTTTGTGAATCAGTTGTTGAATAGGACTTGAAATTGGGTTGGAATGAAATATAAACTGTCATATTGAGTTTATGCACTGTTTTCCCTGGTATCACACACTCCCATGTCCTCACACACCATACTGTCACACCTTAAATCACTCTCACACACAATTGCACACACACACACACATGCATTTACACCATTACTTGATTGGTTCCTGTCATGCACTGTTTTGAGTTCGAATTGTGTTAGGGTGGGAGTATTAGGAAGAGGGAATAAATGTGTATGTTATATGCATCCTCATATTTTGTTGAGCTTGGAGGCTCGAATGGAGATGGAGGGAGGGGGTCATTCCCAGTAGCAGTAGCTTAGACTGTAGAATGTTGACTGTTGGTTAGAGACTGTTAGTAATAGCTGTTAGCATAGTGGTAGGCTAGATTGTATAGGACTGTTATATATAGGTCCAGATTTTTCAGAAGTTAGTGATGGCCAAGATATAGAATGTTGGCTGACTTGAGTAATAGGGAGTGTGTGTCATGTGCCTACATATATGTAAGTAAGCTCTAAAGTACTAGTATTATTATAACCTAGTATATAAAACCAAAGGTACATAGATGTGTTGGTAGGTGAAGATAAATAAGGAGGGTTAGAGAGTAGCTAGTAGGCCTCAATCCTAGGTTGAGGAAGAGTGTATATGAGAAATCCATTGTAATATGTGTTGAGATACTTGAGCATAGGGTAATGGGCACCAAGGGTAAATGCATAAGGTAATGGTTTAAATGAGGAATGTATGGTCAAGTATTTGGAATACCTTGAATTATGTAATACAATTTTACAGGTAGAATAATGTAGGTATATATATATGGGTAATGTCAATTAGATATAGTTATATGTTGTAAGAATTAGGAATTGTAAGTGTATTAAGTAATTTATAAGTCTCACTATAAATAAGTAGAACCCTAGAATTGACCAAGGGTTGACCCAATAGTTCAGGATTGACTTAGAGTTGACTTTGACCTAGATTGACCTAGAAATCATGTAGATTGCATCATAAATATCGTTCGTCTTATTTTAAACACATTATAACCTGTACTGCTCTATTTAGGACATTGTGACTCCGGTGCAGACATCTGACATTATACTACTCTTTTCAGAGTAACAGGCGAGTACATTCTCTAATAGTTCTCTCATTTATTTGCCAGTTACTGTACTTCAATTCTAGTTAGTTTTATGTGATTCTCTGATGCCACACATATGGATATTTCTGGATTCATGTATGCGACACACTCACCATATTGTCTGGCCTCTATTACTGAATCATTACTAGTATCGTGTTTGGCTGGACACTCTCGATTCTCGTGTCTTGTACTGGATTCACTTGTATTACGGGGCAGGGAAATATTGAGTAAGACATGTAGACATACCCAAATCTGGAATTTTCCAACTGGAATCTACTGGAAGCATAGCCGTCTCTCGCCTGATCAGTGAGAGATGTGCCTGATACCTACAGTCGTTTACATGTCGATCTCAATATTTTAAAACACATTGTTAGAGTATAGCTGGTCTCACCTGGATTCTTGATCACTGACTAGAATCGTCTTGTACTGGATTCATCTTGTATTAGATTCGTCCCGTACTGGATTTACATAGGATTACACTTGTTTACATTACTGTCTGGACTTGTCATATTACTCTAGTTCAGCTAGATTTATTTTACAGTCTTCATTGCCATGATTCTGGTCTTGTTTTTGTTACTTACTTTCCTTGTATCCTATCTGTTTCTCTATACCATCACCTGAATATAACCCACCATGTTCATCAATAAAACTGTCTATAACTGCTTTATAGTTCCCTGTCATTTACTTGGGTTTTCTTGATGAGTTGTACTCGTTCTTGTCCTGACTGTACCTGTTGTAAATTTTACAGATGATTGTCCTGAGGATACATGTCCTACATATTACGGACCAAGAGATGGCTTAGCTACCTATGGCCCGACAATCAGGAGTGATCTTGAGTTTAGCTAGTTTGTCTTGTTTTAGCTTTCATATTTTAGAACTGGAGTTGTATATAAGTTGAGTTATGTAGTTGAGATTGTCTTAGATTATTTTATTAGTTGTTGGTTTTATTTCTGTTATTTAGTCTTAGTTATAATCTTCTGTTCTATCATATTGTGCTTAGACTGTGATTGAGTTTACATTATATCTATACTTGTCCTCCGTTCGGAGTTAATATTTTGACAAGTACATTTTATAATTGCGTGATTTGATTGGCTAGATAGTGACCTAGAACAACGTTCTACCGTCGATACTGCGACGTAGGCTGGGCGCTGTTACGTGCTCGTACCCTCACAGTGGGTGCGGATCATGACATATTTTTAGTGGTGGCCCATGCAGGTCGAGAGTCGCATTAGTGCGATATCGTGGTAGTACGTCGACTTAGTTGTACTGCCGCGAGCCTGCGATAGAAATGAGCAATAGGCTTCACCGGAGAGGTACTCAATCACAGTTAGGACTACTTGAGACGATTCCTGGAATGACCCTTGAGAATCTCATTATAAACTATCTCGAAATTCAATTCTGACATTATCTGTCTATCTTCCTTGATTCATCGTTGAATTTGATTCTTGGTATTCATTATTGACTTGATTTTCTACCAAGATAACATTATGGGCTTGGTTGCCTCAGTCATGGAATCTAGAGTCTTCTACAGCCATATCAGCTGGTTGGGCGATGAGATAGAGTCTGATTTTGGATATATTTCTCGGGTGTGGAAATTTAAAGTTTTTGCAACCAAACTAACGGCAATGCGAAAATTTTAAATACCATAATTCTAGAAGTATGTACATTAGTTGTGGACTCTATGGATTATCGCAGCAATACTTACTGGTGTGACGAGGATTCTGGTAACATGGTTATGGATAGACGGGTATGATTATCAGATTGCAGAATAGATACCATATAGATGGTGCCCTAGTATAAATGAGTGGAATATCATGATGGATATTACTTGAGTGTCATGGATTAGATAGAGGGAGCTAGGCCACCTGTAGCGCAGCACCGTGTCCCGCACCATCAGAGGGATACACCCCAGAGGGGCAGGGCTTTTGCGCTGACAGTCGAGCATACCGACGCTACGGGTGACGGGTTAGCAGGTATGTCTTCCATGTTCTTTCTTCCATCTTGTTGTGTGATTTCCCTTAGTACCTGCCAGGATATTGCTTATGATTGCTAGATAGTATAGCTACCCTGTTCGAGACTGTGGAATCACGACCGGTAGGATTGTGTTGCTTCGACTTTGATTGATTGGGGGTTTAACCTAGGAAGGGTGCGATCATCTTAATTTCGAGGACGAAATTTTTCTAAGGGGGGTAGACTTGTAACACCCAGTTTCTGGAATGAGGGTATTTTTGAAATTTTATATTTATAATTATTATTTATTTTTATTTAACTCATTATAATTTTTGGTGATTTTTAATAATTTTTAAACTATTTAAAAACTGCTTTAAGTCATGACTTATGATTTTGATGTGCTGCCAGTAAAACCCGAGAGACTGCATGACCTAGAGCCTAACCATGCCATTAGGATGATTTAATTATCATTTTTAGTCTAGGGGTAATTTGGTCATTTTGACTTATTTGAATTATTTGATGATTTATTGAATTGGTGAATTCTAGTTTGACCTTGACTTGTTGAGACCTAGTGAACTAACCTAGAAGCTAACCCTAGCTATGGTAACCCTAGTCTAGCTTGAGTTAACTCATTTTAGTCATTAGAGATTAGTTTTAGAATGAGAGGATTAGTTTAAGTGAAATTATTTCATGGTTTGTGGTTTTAATGAAAGGACTTGTGATTAAGGACTTAATGACTTGTGACTTTGCCCATGGCCCATGATTGACACCCTAACCCTAAACAAACCCTAAGTGACCAGCCACATAGGGATCCCCACCCTATATAAACACTTATTGATTGGTTCTTGCCTCTTTTATTTCATTCCAACACATAGGAAAAGAAAAGGTATTTTTTTCCTTTCCAAAAATCCTCATAAATTCATTTTAATTCCTTTTTAATCCTAGTCTTTTGCATTAGGTTCTAATTTTTGTATGTTTAATATTTTTGGAGGTTAATCTCAGTTTTGGGCTCATTTGGAGCATTTGGCCATCAAGAAGAACACCCCCATTTGGAGCTTTTTCATGCTTTTTGCACCTATAGGTAAAACTTCCTAAATTGATTTAAATTTCTGTTTTCTTTGTATTTAGGGCTAGATCTAGGAGTCCCCTAGTTGTCCCCGAAATTTGGGTGGATTTCGTGTCCGTTTGGTGTCCGTATCGGACACGTGTCATAGTGTATACTTAGGTGTTTGATGAAATGCCTCTTTGAACTTTTTGTTCTTGGTTTTTAAAATAAATTGCACATTTGGAAAGCTTATTATGTGTAGATTACTATGGTCTGTGTCTGAGCATAATTCTGGACACGTTTCGTGTCCAAATTTGGACACGAACGCGTGCACGAGGCCCCGGTGCGCTGCCCTGCTGCTCGGGTGTCATAGCGGACACGACACGACGACTCAGGTCACAAAATTTGGTGGACACGTTCTCCTAGTGACTGACATCACACCCATAAAGTTTTATGTGTTCTCGTTTAGTGTGCACGAAGAAAACCGACTCGCACTGGTCGTAGCCTGACGCGAGCGCGCGCGAGAATCGCGTCGGATACGCATCTCGTGCATGTGACACGATCCATGTGGACACTGTGCAGGCTATGGGACACACTCTTCTAGTCCTGACGAACACTTAGACATGTGCACGACGTGTCTAGTGTAGTGAGTCGTGTCCACGAGAGCTTGGCACCTCTGCACGCTGCCTGTGCTGTGTTTACATATTTTGTGTAGTTAGTGTTTTGAACACGTCGTGTCCACTTTTGTGGACACGACTTATTTAACACCCACACATGTGCACTAACCCCTACCAACCTTTAAATCAGGCTATTAACTGTTAATTAGCCTTCGATTTATATTTTCCATTGATCACTGATACGTTTACTGTTATCATAAATTTCTGAGGTTGAGTTCTGTATTTCAATCCAAAATTTGATGTTTAATTGCCAAATTGATTCCTTACACTTATGTATTAGTTGCTGCTAGGATGTTCACACATGAGTTTGGGTTTCGATTGATTTTCGTTTGGATTCGAATGAAGAGTGGACTGATACCATTCACTGATTTCCTATTTTTATGAATTAAATCCTCTTTATAAAACTGAATCTTAGTATTTAATTCTCATGTTGGATTCATGTGCACACATGTTAGTTCATGCTAAGTTTGGTTTTACATGTTAGGTTGGTTTTACACTAGAGTAATGAGATTTCGAATTTGGGTTGGATTGCTTTGAGTAGACTGTTACACATGTTTTCATGAAATTGGATTTCTAACATTAATCCCTGATTTAAACAAAATTTTCTTGTTTAAGTTCTGATTTTCATTCCCTATTCTAAACTAAGATTTATGTTGCATTCCATGTTAATTTCCTGAGCATTGGTTATCTCCCATGGATAGTTCATGTTAGTTTAAGATTGATTGGTAAGGTCTTCGAATTGGATTGGGCTTGTGGACTGAATACCAGTCCCTAAATGGATATTCTGGATTACTTTCCTCTTCTTTAAATCTGAGTTGATGTTCAATTTCAGGTTATATTCATGTATACTTTGTGTTAGCCATTACTAGAGTGTTGGTTTGTGTTGTGTTAGAAATTAGGACTCAGTTGTTGAATATGATTTGAAATTGGGTTGGAATGAAATATAAACTGTCATATTGAGTTTATACACTGTTTTTCCTGGTATCAAACACTCCCATGTCCTCACACACCATACCGTCACACCTTAAATCACACTCACACACAATTGCACACACACACACATGCATTTACACCATTACTTGATTGGTTCCTGTCATGTACTGTTTTGAGTTCGAATTGTGTTAGGGTAGGAGTATTAGGAAGAGGGAATAAATGTGTATGTTATGTGCATCCTCACATTTTGTTGAGCTTCGAGGCTCGAATGGAGATGGAGGGAGGGGGTCATTCCCAGTAGCAGTAGCTTAGACTGTAGAATGTTGACTGTTGGTTAGAGACTGTTAGTAATAACTGTTAGCATAGTGGTAGGCTGGATTGTATAGGACTGTTATATATAGGTCCAGATTTTTTAGAAGTTAGTGATGGCCAAGTTATAGAATGTTGGCTGACTTGAGTAATAGGGAGTGTGTGTCATGTGCCTACATATATGTAAGTAAGTTCTAAAGTACTAGTATTATTATAACCTAGTATGTAAGACCAAAGGTACATAGATGTGTTGGTAGGTGAAGATAAATAAGGAGGGTTAGAGAGTAGCTAGTAGGCCTCAATCCTAGGTTGAGAAAGAGTGTATATGAGAAATCCATTGTAATATGTGTTGAGATACTTGAGCATAGGGTAATGAGTACCAAGGGTAAATGTATAAGGTAATGGTTTAAATGAGGAATGTATGGTCAGGTATTTGGAATACCTTGAATTATGTAATACAATTTTACAGGTAGAATAATGTAGGTATATATATATATATATATATATATATATATGGGTAATGTCAATTAGATATAGTTATATGTTGTAAGAATTAGGAACTGTTAGTATATTGAGTGATTTATAAGTCTCACTATAAATAAGTAGAACCCTAGAATTGACCAAGGGTTGACCCAATAGTTCAGGATTGACTTAGAGTTGACTTTAACCTAAATTGACCTAGAAATCATGTAGATTGCATCATAAACATCGTTCGTCTTATTTTAAATACATTATAACATGTACTGCTCTATTTAGGACATTGTGACTCCGGTGCAAACATCTGACATTACACTACTCTTTTCAGAGTAACATGCGAGTATATTCTCTGATAGTTCTCTCATTTATTTGTCAGTTACTGTACTTCAGTTCTAGTTAGTTTTATGTGATTCTCTGATGCCACACGTATGAATATTTCTGGATTCATGTATGCGACACACTCACCATATTGTCTGGCCTCTATTATTGGAATCATTCTGGAATTATTACTAGTATCATGTTTGGCTGGACTCTCTCGATTCTCGTGTCTTGTATTGGATTCACTTGTATTGCGGGACGGAGAAATATTGAGTAAGACATGTAGACATACCCCAAATCTGGAATCTCCCAACTGGAATCTACTGGAAGCATAGCCGTCTCTCGCCTGATCAGTGAGAGATGTGCTTGATACCTACAGCCGTTTACATGTCGATCTCAATATTTTAAAACACACTGTTAGAGTATAGCTGGTCTCACCTGGATTCTTGATTACTGACTAGAATCGTCTTGTACTGGATTCATCTTGTATTAGATTCGTCCCGTACTGGATTTACATAGGATTACACTTGTTTACATTACTGTCTGGACTTGTCATATTACTCTAGTTCAACTAGATTTATTTTACAGTCTTCATTGCCATGATTCTGCTCTTGTTTTAGTTACTTACTTTCCTTGTATCTTATCTGTTTCTCTATACCATCACCTGAATATAACCCACCATGTTCATCAATAAAACTGTCTGTAACTGCTTTATAGTTCCCTGTCATTTACTTGGGTTTTCTTGATGAGTTGTACTCGTTCCTGTCCTGACTGGACCTGTTGTAAATTTTACAGATGATTGCCCTGAGGATACATGTCCTACATATTATGGACCAAGAGATGGCTTAGCTATCTATGGCCCGACACTCAGGAGTGATCGGGAGTTTAGCTAGTTTGTCTTGTTTTAGCTTTCATATTTTAGAACTGGAGTTGTATATAAGTTGAGTTATGTAGTTGAGATTGTCTTAGATTATTTTATTAGTTGTTGGTTTTATTTCTGTTATTTAGTCTTAGTTATAATCTTCTGTGCTATCATATCGTGCTTAGACTGTGATTGAGTTTACATTATATCTATACTTACCTCCGTTCGGAGTTGATATTTTGACAAGTATATTTTATAATTGTGTGATTTGATTGGCTAGATAGTGACCTAGAACAACATTCTACCGTCGATACTGCGGCGTAGGCTGGGCGTTGTTACATGTTCGTACCCTCACAGTGGGTGCGGATCGTGACACGTTTTTAGTGGTGGCCCATGCAGGTCGAGAGTTGCATTAGTACGATATCGTGGTAGTACGACGACTTAGTTGTACTGCCGCGAGCCTGCGATAGGAATGAGCAATAGGCTTCACCGGAGAGGTACTCAATCACAATTAGGACTACTTGAGACAATTCCTAGGATGACCCTTGAGAATCTCATTATAAACTATCTCGAAATTCAATTCTGACATTATCTGTCTATCTTCCTTGATTCATCGTTGAATTTGATTCTTGGTATTCATTATTGACTTGATTTTCTACCAAGATAACATTATGGGCTAGGTTGCCTCAGTCATGGAATCTAGAGTCTTCTACAACCATATCAGCTGGTTGGGCGATGAGATAGAGTCTGATTTTGGATATATTTCTCGGGTGTGGAAATTTAAAGTTTTCGCAGCCAAGCTAGCGACAATGCAAAAATTTTAAATACCATGATTCTAGAAGTATGTACATTAGTTGTGGACTCTATGGATTATCGCAGCAATACTTACTGGTGTGACGAGGATTCTGGTAACATGGTTCTGGATAGACGGGTATGATTATCAGATTGCAGAATAGATACCATATAGATGGTGCCCTAGTATAATTGAGTGGAATATCAGGATGGATATTACTTGAGTGTTATGGATTAGATAGAGGGTGCTAGTCCACCTGTAGCGCAGCACCGTGCCCCGCACCATCAGAGGGATACACCCCAGAGGGGCAGGGCTTTTTCGCTGACAGTCGAGCATACCGACGCTACGGGTGACGGGTTAGCAGGTATGTCTTCCATGTTCTTCCTTCCATCTTGTTGTGTGATTTTCCTTAGTACCTGCCAGGATATTGTTTGTGATTGCTAGATAGTATAGCTACCATGTTCGAGACTGTGGAATCACGACCAGTAGGATTGTGTTGCTTCGACTTTGATTGATTGGGGTTTAACCTAGGAAGGGTGCGATCATCTTAATTTCGAGGACGAAATTTTTCTAAGGGGGGTAGACTTGTAACACCCAGTTTCTAGAATGAGGGTATTTTTGAAATTTTGTATTTATAATTATTATTTATTTGTATTTAACTCACATTATAATTTTTGGTAATTTTTAATAATTTTTAAACTATTTAAAAACTGCTTTAAGTCATGACTTGTGATTTTAATGTGCTGCCAGTAAAACCCGAGAGATTGCATGACCTAGAGCCTAAACATGCCATTAGGATGATTTAATTATCATTTTTAGCCTAGGGGTAATTTGGTCATTTTGACTTATTTGAATTATTTGATGATTTATTGAATTGGTGAATTCTAGTTTGACCTTGACTTGTTGAGACCTAGTGAACTAGCCTAGAAGCTAACCCTAGCTATGGTAACCCTAGTCTAGCTTGAGTTAACTCATTTTAGTCATTAGAGATTAGCTTTAGAATGAGAGGATTAGTTTAAGTGAAATTATTTCATGGTTTGTGGTTTTAATGAACGGACTTGTGATTAAGGACTTAATGACTTGTGACTTGGCCCATGGCCCATGATTGACACCCTAACCCTAACCAAACCCTAAGTGACCAGCCACATAGGGATCCCCACCCTATATAAACACTTATTGATTGGTTCTTGCCTCTTTTATTTCATTCCAACACATAGGAAAAGAAAATGTATTTTCCCCTTTCCAAAAATCTCCATAAATTCATTTTAATTTCTTTTTAATCCTAATATTTTGCATTAGGTTCTAATTTCTGTATGTTTAATATTTCTGGAGGTTAATCTCAGTTTTGGGCTCATTTGGAGCTTTTGGCCATCAAGAAGAACACCCCCATTTGGAGCTTTTTCATGCTTTTTGCACCTATAGGTAAAACTCTCCAAATTGATTTAAATTTATGTTTTCTTTGCATTTAGGGCTAGATCTAGGAGTCCCCTAGTTGTCCCCGAAATTTGGGTGGATTTCGTATCCGTCTGGTGCCGTATCTGACACGTGTCATAGTGTATACTTAGGTGTTTGATGAAATACCTCTTTGAACTTTTTGTTCTTGGTTTTTAAAATAAATTACACATTTGGAAAGCTTATTATGTGTAGATTACTATGGTCTATGTCTGAGCACAATTCTGAACACGTTTCGTGTCCAAATTTGGACACGAACGCGTGTACGAGGCCCCGGTGCGCTGTCCTGTTGCTCGGGTGTCATAGCGGACACGACACGGCGACTCAGGTCACGAAATTTGGTGGACACGTTCTCCTAGTGACTGACATCACACCCATAAAGTTTCATGGGTTCTCGTTTAGTGTGCACGAAGAAAACCGACTCGTACTGGTCGTAGCCTGACGCGAGCGCGCGCGAGAATCGCGTCGGATATGCGTCTCGTGCACGCGACACGATCCACGTGGACACTGTGCAGGCTGTGGGACACACTCTCCTAGTCCTGACGAACACTTAGACATGTGCACGAAGTGTCTAGTGTAGTGAGTCGTGTCCACGAGAGCTTGGCACCTCTGCACGATGCCTGTGCTGTGTTTACATATTTTGTGTAGTTAGTTTTTTGGACACGTCGTGTCCACTTTTGTGGACACGACACGACTTATGTAACACCCACACATGTGAACTAACCCCTATCAACCTTTAAATTAGGCTATTAACTGTTAATTAGCCTTCGATTTACATTTTCCATTGATCACTGATACGTTTACTGTTATCATAAATTTCTGAGGTTGAGTTCTGTATTTCAAACCAAAATTTGATGTTTAATTGCCAAATTGATTCCTTAAGCTTATGTATTAGTTGCTTATAGGATGATCACACATGAGTTTGGGTTTCGATTGATTTTCGTTTGGATTCGAATGAAGAGTGGACTGATACCATTCACTGATTTCCTATTTTTCTAAATTTAAATCCCCTTTATAAAACTGAATCTTAGTGTTTAATTCTCATGTTGGATTCATGTGCACACATGTTAGTTCATGCTAAGTTTGGTTTTACATGTTAGGTTGGTTTTGCACTAGAGTAATGAGATTTCGAATTTGGGTTGGACTGCTTTGAGTAGACTATTACACATGTTTTCCTGAAATTGGATTTCTAACATTAATCCCTTATTTAAACAAATTTTTCCTGTTTAAGTTCTGATTTTCATTCCCTATTCTAAACTAAGATTTATGTTGCATTCCATGTTAACTTCCTGAGCATTGGTTATCTTCCATGGATAGTTCATGTTAGTTTAAGATTGATTGGTAGGGGCTTCGAATTGGATTGGGCTTGTAGACTGAATACCAGTTCCTAAATGGATATTCTGGATTAATTTCCTCTTCTTTGAATCTGAGTTGATGTTCAATTTTAGGTTATATTCATGTATACTTTGTGTTAGCCATTACTAGAGTGTTGGTTTGTGTTGTGTTAGAAATTAGGACTCAGTTGTTGAATAGGATTTGAAATTGGGTTGGAATGAAATATAAACTGTCATATTGAGTTTATGCACTGTTTTCCCTGGTATCACACACTCCCATGTTCTCACACACTATACTGTCACACCTTAAATCACTCTCACACACAATTGCACACACACACACACATGCATTTACACCATTACTTGATTGGTTCCTGTCATGCACTATTTTGAGTTCGAATTGTGTTAGGGTGGGAGTATTAGGAAGAGGGAATAAATGTGTATGTTATGTGCATCCTCACATTTTGTTGAGCTTAGAGGCTCGAATGGAGATGGAGGGAGGGGGTCATTCCCAGTAGCAGTAGCTTAGACTGTAGAATGTTGATTGTTGGTTAGAGACTGTTAGTAATAGCTGTTAGCATAGTGGTAGGCTGGATTGTATAGGACTGTTATATATAGGTCCAGATTTTTCAGAAGTTAGTGATGGCCAAGATATAGAATGTTGGCTGACTTGAGTAATAGGGAGTGTGTGTCATGTGCCTACATATATGTAAGTAAGTTCTAAAGTACTAGAATTATTATAGCCTAGTATGTAAGACCAAAGGTACATAGATGTGTTGGTAGGTGAAGATAAATAAGGAGGGTGAGAGAGTAGCTAGTAGGCCTCAATCCTAGGTTGAGGAAGAGTGTATATGAGAAATCCATTGTAATATGTGTTGAGATACTTGAGCATAGGGTAATGGGCACCAAGGGTAAATGCATAAGGTAATGGTTTAAATGAGGAATGTATGGTCAAGTATTTGGAATACCTTGAATTATGTAATACAATTTTACAGGTAGAATAATGTAGGTATATATATATGGGTAATGTCAATTAGATATAGTTATATATTGTAAGAATTAGGAACTGTTAGTGTATTGAGTGATTTATAAGTCTCACTATAAATAAGTAGAACCCTAGAATTGACCAATTATTGACCCAATAGTTCAGGATTGACTTAGAGTTGACTTTGACCTAGATTGACCTAGAAATCATGTAGATTGCATCATAAATATCGTTCGTCTTATTTTAAACACATTATAACCCGTACTGCTCTATTTAGGACATTGTGACTCCGGTGCAGACATCTGACATTACACTACTCTTTTCAGAGTAACAGGCGAGTACTTTCTCTGATAGTTCTCTCATTTATTTGCCAGTTACTGTACTTTAGTTCTAGTTAGTTTTATGTTATTCTCTGATGCCACACGTATGGATATTTCTGGATTCATGTATGCGATACACTCACCATATTGTCTGGCCTCTATTATTGGAATCATTCTGGAATCTTTACTAGTATCGTGTTTGGCTGGACTCTCTCGATTCTCGTGTCTTATAATTATACTGGATTCACTTGTATTGCGGGGGCGGGAAATATTGAGTAAGACATGTAAACATACCCCAAATCTGGAATCTCCCAACTGGAATCTACTGGAAGCATAGCCGTCTCTCACCTGATCAGTGAGAGATGTGCCTGATACCTACAGTCGTTTACATGTCGATCTTAATATTTTAAAACACACTGTTAGAGTATAGCTGGTCTCACCTGGATTCTTGATCACTGACTAGAATCGTCTTGTACTGGATTCATCTTGTATTAGATTCGTCCCGTACTGGATTTACATAGGATTACACTTGTTTACATTACTGTCTGGACTTGTCATATTACTCTAGTTCAGCTAGATTTATTTTACAGTCTTCATTGCCATGATTCTGCTCTTGTTTTAGTTACTTACTTTCCTTGTACCTTATCTGTTTCTCTATACCATCACCTGAATATAACCCACCATGTTCATCAATAAAACTGTCTATAACTGCTTTATAGTTCCCTGTCATTTACTTGGATTTTCTTGATGAGTTGTACTCGTTCCTGTCCTGACTGGACCTGTCGTAAATTTTACAAATGATTGCCCTGAGGATACATGCCCTACATATTACGGACCAGGAGATGGCTTAGCTACCTATGGCCCGACACTCAGGAGTGATCGGGAGTTTAGCTAGTTTGTCTTGTTTTAGCTTTCATATTTTAGAACTGGAGTTGTATATAAGTTGAGTTATGTAGTTGAGATTGTCTGAGATTATTTTATTAGTTGTTGGTTTTATTTCTGTTATTTAGTCTTAGTTATAATCTTCTGTTCTATCATATCGTGCTTAGACTGTGATTGAGTTTACATTATATCTATACTTGTCCTCCGTTCGGAGTTGATATTTTGACAAGTATATTTTATAATTGCGTGATTTAATTGGCTAGATAGTGACCTAGAACAGTGTTCTACCGCCGATATTGCAACGTAGGCTAGGCGTTGTTACATGCTCGTACCCTCACAGTGGGTGCGGGTCGTGACAATTAGCTCAGTACAATATTACAGAAAGGCTTGACACAGCAATGGTAGATTCTAAATGGAGATCACTACATCCAAATCCCGGTCTCCTCCATCTCCCTAGAATAAACAACGACCACAACCCTATCCTCCTCCTTCCCACCATTAACTCAAGACGAAGAAGAAGTATCCACCTCTCTGAGGTAGCTTGGTCATTACATGCTGATTTCAATAATCACATTTCCACTTCTTGGTGTCAGATAAATTCCACATCTCTTCAAACAAAGCTCAAAGTCCTTTTATCAAATCTCAGATCATGGGGTCATTCCAGATTGGGTTCCATAAACAAAGACATCAACTATTATGAGAATCGACTGCTGCAGATTCAATCTCAACTTCCTAACAATGCTCTCCTTTTTGAGGAAAAGGATATTCAAATTCTGTTGAACAAATTGCATTTACAAAAAGAGCTTTACTGGAAGCAGAGATCAAGTGTATCTTGGTTGAAAGAAGGAGATAAGAATACTAAGTTTTTTCATTTATCTGCAACAACCAGGAAGAACAAAAACACTACCTACAGTGTCTCAAAATCGAATGGTGATTGCACTACTGATCAAAATAAAATCTCTGATATAGTTGTCGATCATTTTGCTTCGATCTTTCAAGATTGTGTGGCACATCCAGTTCCTGAACATATTTTGAATGATATGTGTCAAATTACAGAGGAGGAAAACAGATCATTACATCTCATACCTACTGAGGAAGAAGTCAGAGATACAATCAAGAGTATGAGTCCCTACGAATCCCCTGGGCCAGATGGGTATCCTGCCTATTTCTATCACAAGAGTTGGGACTTGCTTGGTAATGAGGTAACCCGTTTCATTCAATATTTCTTTCTTACTAGGATTATACCTTCCAATCTTAATCATACACACATAGCCCTCATACCAAAAATTCAAAGCCCATCTAAACCTGTAGATTATCGACCAATTGCTCTTTGTAATGTTCTCTACAAACTTATCACAAAAATCATTGCAAATAGATTACGACCTTTCCTAGATAGGCTCATTAGTCCACACCAAAATGCTTTCATCCCAGGTCGTTTTATTGGTGATAATGTTGTTCTTGCACAAGAAATCTTTCATTCTATTTCCAATTTCAGCAACACCAATAGCTCCTTTGCTTTAAAATTGGATATGTCCAAAGCCTATGATAGGCTTAGTTGGACTATTATAAGTCAAGCTTTACGTGGATTTGGTATCACTGGCCATACTCATGATCTCATCATGCAATGTGTGACAACAACTTCCTTTTCAATACTTGTTAATGGAGAGCCATCTAAATCATTTATTCCCAAATGTGGAATCCGTCAAGGATGTCCATTATCACCTTATTTGTTTATTATGAGCATGAAATTTTTTTCTATATTCATTTCTATTATGGATAGAAATTCTCTTTTTGACAGTGTTACCATCCCTCGATCACCAACTACATAGTCCCATCTTGCTTTTGCAGATGATCTTATCATATTTGGCAAATGTTCCCTTCACAATATTAACCAACTTAAGATCATTATCCAAACTTTCGAATCTTGGTATGGTCAAAGAATCAATTTTGAGAAGTACTCAATGTTCTTTTTCTAAGAACACAGATCTTATAATGAGACAATTGTACCTCCATCTCATGGGTGTCTCTATTATGAAACCATCTGATAAATATCTCGGCCATCATCTCCTACAATCTAAAAACAGGGCTTCAACTTTTGTCGATCTTGTTAATACTTGCAGCTCACGTCTCCAAGGTTGGAAACGTAATTGTCTTTCTCATGCGGGTAGGACTATTCTTCTTAAATCCACTTTATCCTCCATACCAACCTACTATCTATCTTCATATCATATCCCAAAAAAGATTTCTTCTACTTTGATGAAGCAACAAAGAAATTTTTGGTGGAATTCCATTAACAAGAAGAAAATTCACTATACGGGTTGGCCTACATTAACCAAACCGAAGTACCAAGGAGGACTGGACTTGAGAGATCCTTATATCACCAACTTATCCCTGCTTATGAAGTTAACCTGGAAATTCTTAACAGAGACCAATTCTTTTTGGTCTAACCTCCTCAAAGACAAATATCTTCAAACATCATCCTTTTGGACTGCAATCCCTAGTACTACATCATCATGTGTATGGCAGAGTATTGTAAGAAGCAGAGATTACCTATTCAACAATGTCAATTGGTCAGTTGGTGATGGCACAAATATTAATATCTGGCATGATCCATGGGTTCCATCTTTACATAATTTCAAAGTAACTGGTTATCAGTTTGGCAGCAGATGGGTGACTAAGGTTTCTGAACTCATTGATAAGCATACATACAAATGGAAGGAACATCTCATTAATATACTTTTCCCCCCGATAGAAGCTACTGCTATTCTCAATATTCAACTTTCTCCATATTGCACCAGTGATCAACTGAAATGGGTACACACTATTTATGGCAATTTTACAACTAAGTCTGCTTATCGAACATTACATGCCCAGTTGTCACAGGAGGATTATAATAATATTGATCATGGGTTCACTGATTGGCACAAATTATGGTCACTCAATCGAATATGCCCAAGAGTATTGCTCTTTGTATGGAGAGCCCTCACCAACTCCCTTCCTACAAAAGCCAACATCAACCGATGTGTCAGCAATATAGATGCAATTTGCCCACTATGCAAGGTAACTTTTGAAACTCTAGATCATCTAATCCTACACTGTTCTATGACAGGTTCTTCCTGGCTACTATTTCCATCTATTGCTTCACATATTAAGCAAGACACCACAGTTGCAAAGCTTCTCACAGAGCTATTAAAGGAGGGTGATCGAGAGAAGGTGGCTCATTTCTTCTATCAAATGTGGTCAGTTTGGAAATCAAGAAACAAAGCAATCTTGAAGATATTACTATTTGCACCAACAAGATCTTCCAGGAAGCTATTACACTGAAGAATAGATATGAAGCCTGCAACTTTGAAGACCCAAATCAAGACTCAATACCTGTCAACCATCAACAATTGTTTCATTGGATCCCTCCTCAATCGCACTTTCTCAAAATCAATTTTGATGGAGCTTATTTAGATGGTCGAATGGCTGCTGTTGCCATACTCAGGGATAAAAATGGCCTATTTATAAGAGCTATGACAAGAACAGATACTGGAGGATCTTCCATTCAATCTGAAGCTATGGGAATTCGACTAGCTTTGGAAATTTGCAAGGAATCAAGCCTTACACATGTCATTATTGAGGGAGACTGCAAAATGTTGATTGATTCTATAAATAACATTGCAGTTACACTTCCATGGAGAGCACGAGACACTGTTGAAGAAGCTAGGAATTTCAGAATTAACACTACTGAGATCTCGTTCCTGTATACTCACAGGACTTCAAATACAGTGGCACACCATCTTGCTTCAGATTCTCTTATTCAGAACCTTCCAAATTCTATCCTCACATTTGAAGATATTCCAAATTGTATTTCATATCATATCAGTCTTGATATGAACCATGTTGTTTCTTAAACATTAATGAAATGTTGTTTCTCAAAAAAAAGTTTAAACGGGCCGGATATGATTGACCCGGTTAGATATTGGATCGGATTTTAGATAAATGAGTCGCTCAGGGTTGAGCATGGACGGGTCGACCCGATAACGGCCCAAACGCTCGTTCTTTTCCCGCCATTTTTTGTGCATTTTATTCACACTCCACTATATTAGTATTACGAAAGCAAAGACTGCTCAAGAAAAAAAAAGGAACCCAAAAAAAAAAAAAAAAAGCCTATGGGAGAAAACGAAGAAGAAGAAGAAGAGATTGTTTCTTCCGATTCCACTCCGATCGACGACGGAGACGACGAGTACGGAGACTCTGACGAAGATTCCGACCGGAGAGGAGCGGAGGAGGACCGACCGGTCCGATCCCAGGCCTCCGACGAAGACCGGAAGTCGCAGAACGTCGACGCCCTCTTGAGGTGATTCCCTCTCTCTCCGTCCCGCTCCGACCTGGCAAAATTAGGGTTCGGGAAGTCTTTCTATGGAAAATTTGGATTTTTTAGGGTTTAGGTTTCGGAGATTGGCGGGTCTGACGGGGGTTTGGGCGTTTTTTTTAGGAAACATCGCTCGTCTGACAGTGAAATTGGTGTGAAAATGGAAATCGGACCGATTTCTTGTTTGATAGCTTCTTTGAGCTGTAATCTAAGCGGGGATTTGATCGATATTGCAAAGTTAGGGTTTTGTGAGACATGACTAATTTTTTTCTATGGTAATTAGGGAAATTTTGAGGTTAGGGTTTTGGAAAATGACTTTTGTGGGAATTTATGATGAAATCGGTGTTCGAATGCAAAATTTTGAGGAAGTAGTTGAGAATGTAATCAATTTGTTGTTTGACTAGGTCTAGAGTTGTTGATATATCTTCTTTCAGCTGTACTCAAGTGGGAATCTTATTATTGCTTTTTGTAATGCCAAATATTATGATAAATATAGGAAGTTCACTATTTGTTTCCTCATAGGAGCTTCATTTTATTTGCAACAAATTTAGCTGCAAATGGCGACGAGCTTTTGGTTCAGTACCTCCTATTGCAAAATACTACCATATGAAAATTTACCTAGATGGCTGCACTATGCTACTTCTTGGAAGCACGCACACGAATACTGCAGAATATAGACATGGGAACAACACCTATTGATGCCAATACTAAAACAGTAAAAAAAAATATACACACCACAAGATCAGGGTACAACTATAGATAAACCAATTATGTGATATGCAGTTGAGGACAATATTCGCACGCATGAGCTGTCAGGCTAGGGGGGATAACGGCCAACATGTAGCGCTTCTCAGAGAAACTAGTGACCAAAATGCAACATGGATAACGACTACAAGAATACTCATATTGATCCGCTTGTGGAAAATGAGTAAAAGGGACGTGCATCTGAACTCAGACGCCTAGTAACTATTATCCCCACCCAATGATTATGCATGCAGTATCCATTGCTTGACCAATCAAGATATAGTATCCATGGATATTCCACAAGTAATCCACGAAAAATCCACAAGTCCATAAATAATACTAGATCCAAAATCTTACTCATAACACTGACTGATACACTTTCCGATCGTCCCGACGATAAGTCAGATACGGGGGTACGTGCTCTAACATGAATGCAATTATGAAATTGTGTCATAGGGTCGTGTCGGTATCCAGTGAATACATACCAAAATAACACTAACACAGATTCTATAAACATTAATACTATCTACAGCTAGTATCGATTCAGATCTGAAGGTCGATTGCACCCGAATCTGACTCGGTCCTCGGACGCCCTGATACCGATCCACAAGTTATAATCACAAAATTATAGATATAGATATACTAATGTGTAGAAATGAATAATGGGATGATTTTATTGACGGGCTACTACTTGCTACTTATAGAGGTTCCAACTCCTCTTCATACTACATATTCCAATGTGGGATTAAAGTCCCTTATTGGTTCTCAACACTCCCCCTCAAGATGGGCGATAGATATTAATCATTCCCATCTTGTTACATAGCTTTGACAGACTCAATGAACTAAGACCTTTAGTCAGACAGTCTGCAATTTGTTCTTCTGAGCGAACATGGTCAATCTTCAGTATCCCTTGTTCCAGCTTTTCTTTGATAAAGAATCGATCGATCTCGATGTGCTTCGTTCTGTCGTGCTGAACTGAATTGTTGGCTATACTTATTGCAGCTTGACTATCGCTCAGAAGATGTAACAATGCTCCCTTATCCAGCTTCAACTCTGTCAGCAGTGCTTTCACCCACAGTAACTCTGACACTCCCAGAGCCATTGTTCTGTATTCTGCTTCAGCTGACGACCGTGCTACCACTGACCGTTTCTTGCTTCTCCATGAGACCAGGTTTCCTCCTACAAAGACACAGTACCCCGTGGTAGACCTTCTGTCGTCTATGCAACTCGTCCAGTCTGCATCACAGTATCCCTCAACTTCTATGCGTCCATTCTTCTTGAACTATAGCCCTTTTTTCGGTGTCCCTTTCAGATATCTCAAAATCTGAAACACTGCTTCCATATGACCCGTTCTTGGATCATGCATGTAGCGACTCACTACACTCACCGCAAATGAGATATCAGGACGAGTGTGCCCCAGATAAATCAATCTCCCTACAAGTCTTTGATACCTTTCACGATCAACTGGCTCTCTTGCTTCTGCTCCCAACTTGCACTTCTGGTCAATTGGAGTGACTGCTGTTTTGCATCCCAGCATCCCTGTCTCCTTTAGCAGATCTAGTGCGTATTTTCTTTGTGAAAGAATAATTTCTTGTTCGCCGTCACACACCTCGATATCCAGAAAGTATCTCATCGCTCCTAAATCCTTCACCTCAAACTCCTTCGCGAGTTTTGATTTCAGCTTAGTGATCTCGACCTCATCATCACCTGTGATTACTATATCATCCACATATACAACAAGTATAGTGACGTGGCCTCTTGCATGCTGAAGAAAGACCGTATGATCTGCATTTGTTTGATGGTATCCCATGTCAGTAACAACCTTTCTGAATCTGTCGAACTAGGCTCGAGGAGATTGCTTGAGCCCGTATAACGACTTCTTTAGTTTACACACTTTTCCACGCGACGTCTCTCCGTCCGATTCTGTCGCGTAGCATCTTGGCGGGAGCTCTATGTACACTTCTTCTTGCAGGTCCTCGTGGAGAAATGCATTCTTCACATCTAATTGGTATAGCTTCCACCCATAGTTTGCTGCAATGGAGACCAGAGTTCTTACCGTGCTCATTTTCGCTACTGGGACAAACGTCTCATCATAGTTGATGCCATATGGTTGTGCGTATCCTTTTGCAACCAACCTCGTCTTGTACCGCTATACTTTTCCTTCTGGCGCCTCCTTCACTGTGTACACCCATTTGCATCCCACAGTTTTTTTCCCTTTGGGTAATGGAACCAGCTCCCATGTCTTATTTTTCTCCAGTGTCCCAAGTTCTTCTATCATTGCAGCTTTCCACCTTGGATCTTTCTTTGCTTCCTGCCAACACTTAGGCAAAGAAGTAGAGTCTAACGATGCAACGAAGGCTCGATAGTTCGAAAAAATGTCAGAATAAGACAAGAAATTGGCAATGTCATGTTCATAATCATCATAACGACTAGGAGCTTTACCCGTATTGATGCGAGAAGATCTCCTTAAGGGAGCAATAGGTGGTGGAGAGATCATACCATCCAAGTCAGAGAGATCCGCATCAAAATCAGAGTGATTCAGTGCGGGGGCAACATCTTCAAGAGTTGGGGCAGGAGTAAACGAGGAACTTGGTACAGTAGGCAATGGGCACGGCACAATACTGGACTTCTGTTCTCTCCTTCTGTAGACTTGGAGCTCCTTTTCCCTTGTCTTCTCCTACGTAACATATGTATCTTCTTCTTCATTCTTCGTATCAGAGTCACTGCTATCTTCCCCTTTCGTCCACTTTTCCACGACCGGGCACGGGACCGATCCGACTACCACGTTTGGACTTATTATCTCTCTCTCGTCTAACACCCTCTGTGTTAGGTGTGTCACCAAACGCTGAACCTGCATCCGAACCATAGTATGGTTCCAGTTCTCTGAATGTAACGTCCATGCTTACAAACATCTTCCGCTCAACTGGGCTCCAACATGCGTATCCCTTCTGAGTCGCCGTGTACCCGACAAATACACACTTAACCGCTCTAGGATCCAGTTTGCCAACTCTTGGCCTATTATCTTAGACAAAACACACACACCCAAATACTTTCGGGGGAACAGTGTATGTAGTTGCACCAGTAAGCATCTCCAACGGTGTCTTTCAGTCTAATACCTGAGAAGGCATTCGGTTGATGAGATAAGAGGCCGTCAATACAGCCTGCCCCTATAAGTGTTTTGGGACATTCATAGTCAGCATCATCGTCCGTGCGACCTCCAGCAGGTGTCTGTTCTTCCATTCGGCCACACTATTTTGTGCCGGTGTATAGGCACATGAGGTTTGATGTAGTATTCCATGACTGGATAAATACTCAGCAAACCGCTTATTTGTGTACTCCGTCCCATTGTCAGACCGGAAACACTTAATTTTAGTCCTATATTGTGTTATCACCCGGCAATGTAGGGAAAAATCCGGCACACCAAGTAAAAACAAGGAGGCGGGGGGGTAGGGGGGATCCAGCAGCAGCAGGGAGGGGGGGGGGGGTCGGCAGCAGCAGGGAAGGGGGGTCGGCAGGAGCGGGAGGGGGGGGGACGGGGTGGGGGGTAATCCGGCAGCGGGGGGGGGGGGGGGTTGGTGATATCTCTATGGGATCAGCAACCGGGGGGGGGGGGCAGCGGGGTGCGCGGGGGAGGGGGGGCTGGAGTCGGGAGGGGGGTCGGGAGCGGGAGGGAATAAAAAATATTTTTTTTTGTGTGGAGAGAGGGGTGGATGAGTTATGGCTCTGATACCATGTAGAAATGAATAATGAGATGATTTTATTGATGGGCTACTACTTGCTACTTATAGAGGTTTCAACTCCTCTTCATACTACATATTCCAATGTGGGACTAAAGTCCCTTATTGGTTCTCAACATAATGTCTATCAATTGAAATACACTTGGCAATGTATATTTGCCTTATTCACGTTTGGACAGACTCGAAGTGTTGGACACAATCATGTCGGACATGGAAGGATACCAATATCCAAATACTAAACCGAAGGTACCAGCGTGTCCATAAATCCTCAAATAATCAAAAGGTCCATGCTGCATAAAGGTGTATGGCGCGAGAAACGTCTACTCTGACTCGAAACGAGTCCCAGAACTTCTAAGAGTTTGTCTAGACCAGTTTGGTTTGGTTCAGCTGAACTGAAATGAGTCTGGTTCACTTGAACCAGGGTTCTGCCGCTCTGGATCGTCTGAACCGTTCATGTCTCTATCCTCTTTATCTTTGTTGACTGGTGTTTCTTTTATTTCTCACTGTAGTTGCTCTTTCATCTTCCTTCGCTTTGTTATTTCTTGTGATTATTTCCCTCTTGTTCTTCAATTATTGCTTCCTCGGTAATTCTAGTTCTTCTTGCATTACTGTCTTCTTTGGGTTGTAGCAAGGTGGTTCGAGTGGGCAAATAATAGCTGCAGGTCGAGGAGTAGTTGTGGAGGCACAAGTAGCTTCTTGGCTTGACGATGCTCGGGTTTCTTTTGGATGGCTCCACAAAAAAAGGGGAGGGTCGAAGATGGAGGTACTGGTTTCAACCACGCATATAAAAGAGTGGTGACGACTACGGTGATCCTGTCGTTAGCGAGGATCGCTTGAAGGCGGTGATGAAGCGGCTTGCAAATCCAGAGTGGTAGCAACGTCGTGTTTACAGGAAGCACAGAGATGCGTTCCGAAGTTGTGAGTCTGCACAAGGGGGTGCAAGTATGGTGAGATGATGACAACTATAATATTTGTCATGGTGACCGGCTCGACAAGGTAGTGAGGGGATCAAAGTGAGTCTGTGTTGCACGGATGACGAAGCGAAGGCTAGCCGGCAGGGTGTAGCATGCGACTCGAGTGCAGGGTATTTGGTGGCGCACTAGGACTATGCATTGGAGTCCACGAACAGTGGCGAGGTATCGGTTGGTAATCGCAGGATTGATTATGGAGAACGGGTACAATTAATGGATTTTGGTGTGGTGGTGATGACGAGGAGGTGCAGCCCGTGATCACGGGCTGGTTCGGTTGCTGCTAATGTCGGGTGCATGGACAAGGGAGTTGCTTGGCAGAACGAGTGACGGATGGAGGAGAGGTGCTGACGAAGAAATGGCCTAAGCAAGCCAGAGGGGAGCTGGAGTGGGAAATAGTTAGTTATTAGAATGGGTGGGGAAATGAAGGAAGAGCTGGTCGGGGGGGGGGGGGGGGGGGGGGGGGTTGTTGATGAGTGGGAAAGGTAGGGAACTGGATAGATGGAGTAGCTTGTGTAAATAGGGATTTTATACAGCCATCCATGTGGCTTAATTCGGAGGAGGGGAATGGAAATTGATTAAAATTTAAAAGAAAAATAATTAGATTAATAGGAAACTAACTAACTTATATAATAATTCTAGACATTAAAATATTTTCTTAAAAGTGGAAACAGGGTTTTACATCACTTAACTGTCATATATGAAATATAACATTTTTTTCCGTTTGGGACAGTAGATTCCGAGCTTCTGGGCTTTGCACATAATTGACGTGTCCAATCTAGTTGTGAGCAGACTCTAAGAGTTTGATTAGTAGTTCAAGCTACCTTTACTTCTCTACATTATTGTTAGGTAACATTGTAAACTAGAATTATGAAGGGACAAGTCACTAACTAGAACCCAAGTGTTCATTCGGCAAGGGCCGAGTCAACTATTGGAAATAGTGTGCTCATTTGTGAGGGGAGCTACTATTGGAATCAAGAGCCGGATTTGAGGGTAGCTATTAACCTTGTGATCTTTGGCAATGTCATCTTATTATTTGGCTTAGAGGAAATCATTGTTTCAAAGATAGGAGGACGATAAAGATATATAAATTGATGGATTCTAGCTATTACAAGTTTCGACTAGCCTGCAGATCGTCTTGGTTTTGTTTGAGAATTTGTATCTTGTATTTTTTGTGTCTTGGTTTTCAGGAGTGTTTTGGTTAAAATGAACATAAGAGTTTTGTAATGTTGGGGCCAACAAGACTTGATGTCCAGAGATATTGGAATGTGATTATTAGAAATACAAAGGTTATCACATCAAACATGGAAGGCTATATGAGATTTGGCCTTGCTAATCTCTCATGGAGTAGGGCTTGAAGTGAATCTCTCACAAAGTAGAATAATGAATTGTATTTCTAACAATTATTGACCGTATAGAAATGCATTGAAGTAGGAGCGAATTCAAAAACCTTTCCTAAATACCATATTTAGCCAATCTCCCGAAGTAGACAACATGTCATCTACGATGGAATAGGGCATCAATCGATAGCCTATATTAATTGTATCTTAAAAATGAAAAGCTTTGATTAAGGGACTGCAATACCATAAAAAGAAAGGTTTAACAATGAACAATATGCAAAGAAAAAAAATATCAATTCATTGATAAGATGTAAATCTAGGAGGGAAGAAGAAGCCTTCGTGCACATGAAATTTGTTGTCCTTGCTTGTGGGAAGCTTCTTCAAAGGGGTGGAGTGCTTTTTGTCTTCTTTTGAGGAAAATCTTTTATAAATTCTTCTCTTTGAATTCTATCATTGTTTGCTTGGAGGGAGTGATTATTAAAACTGCTTACAGTAACTGCCTTGTTCGTGATTTCATATGTTCTTTTTTTTTTTGGAGAGAAGGCCAATCATTAATGGTCGTCCATGTCCTGGGTTACTAAGCACCAAGACTCTCTCCCATTCCTATTTTTATTTTGTCCGGGCTCGAATTCGAACCCACACCCACTCCTCTCCTCCCTTACTCTATGTTACCCGGACTCTCCACTTTAAGGAGAAGTATCCGTGTCGACCCTTTAGGACATGGGTATGGGTATGAAATCCGTATCCGATCCTCCCATGGTGACAATCGGATCCTTCATGGTGACAATCGAAAGACTGGTAGTGAAGTAGATAGTTTATTTTAATGTGGTAATGATGTAGATAGTTTATTTTAATGTGGTAATGGTGTAGATAGTTTATTTTAATATGGTAGACTGGTAGTTAAGTAGTAGGGGAGCTGAAGGGACAGTCCCTTAGGGACTTATTCAACTAGTTGGGTAAAGTTTACTAGTAATTTATAATTACAGGTTGTCTTTTTACGAAACCTTAGTCATATCCCCGTACCCATACCCAAAATTTGGATCCTTTTTAGCCGAGTCCGTGTGTCCTTCAATTATGAGTTTGAAGGACCCGACTCTTGGATATGTACCCGTACCCGACACCCGTACCCGAGTCCAGGTAACATAGCCCTTACTAGTGTTACTACTAGACCACCCCTTAGTGGTGAGATTTCATATGTACTGATTGTGATGATTTTCTTCTATAAAGTTTTCATATGTTGATAAGTCTTGGTTTGTGTCTGACCCTCATGATGGGTCGTCATAACGTGGCACGACGACTCGTGACCTGACAATGAGTTTGTTGATGAATCAAGACGTGACGTGACGGTGAGTCTTCTTGACGACGAGCCAAGTTTGCTTCTTTGGTGATGAATTGTCATGTCATAGCTTGATGACAAGTCCTTTGATGATGAATCGTCAAGACGAGTTTGCTTGAGTTTTCCTATTGATAGTCGACATGACGAGAGGACTAGTCCAGTTGGCAAATTCACAAGTAGGACTCATCTATTTGATGTCTTTCTGATGACTATCTAACTAGGTCGACATTTGCAATAGTACCCTTTGTAGATATAACAAAGAGAAATTTAGTCATATTAGACCATAGTTAATTAGATGTCTACAAGGAGTAGTGTAAAAAAAGTTTCGAGAGTGAGATAAAACCCATTTCCGAATGTACATCTTCACGGGGAGACTTTCGACTCAATTTTATCCACCTAATCCTTTTGACATAATGTTGAATCCCATTGTCCTTCTTTCTGATTAGAACTAATTCATCTTTAATGAGCATGCACAATGGCATCTTCCCTAAGCTGCTGTTCATATTGACAAGTGCAAAGAGATGAATATAAAGCTTACTGTTGATTTTGCCCATTTGATTAGGAGACTGACATTGTAGGTAGTTAAATTATATTCTATTTTGTACACCCCTTTAGCCATCCTGCTACATTCTCTTAATTGATCTTGCTTTACATGTAGTCTACCTCGTGCCCTGTTTTTCGCGGATATGATACCATGTCACTTGTGATGGGTTCCGATAACATGTTGTTTTCATGGCTCTGATACATATGGTATTTATGATGGGCTCCAATACCATGTTGACTTTTATATGGTTGTAGGCATGGGAGAGAGAGGAGAAGGGTTGCTGGATATTTCCCAAAAGGTTATTTGCCTCCACAATATTATGGCTAACCACCATCCTTTCTTCTCCACTGCCTCTCATGCCCATCACCATATACGAAACTAATATGGTACAGGAGACCATCATAAATAATAAGATGCTACATATTACCAAAATTATGTATCACATGTTTACTATGATTAAAAGCTTTCTATGCTGTGACATATGTGGTATGGAGTTGCTTGTATTGCGAGCGCAACGAAATCTACAACTTTGCATAATTTGCACATCCAAGCACATAGATCTAGGGATATAATAGCAGGAGCTGGTTTATCCACTTGTCAAGCGGATAGTTTTATATACTATATAGTAGCATCTATGGACCTGTTGATTGTTAAAAATGTGCCCTTATGTAGCAAACTCGTACTATTATGAATTTGTAATAGCAGATTTAGTATCTTTCAATCTCTCCTCCAATTGGTGTCTTCGTGTTCTATCAAATGAATCTAGTTAATAGGTAACAACTCCACTTATGTGTTTACTATTTTCCTACTGTGCTATAAAATATTGCTTTTACTTATTTTATTGTAGAAATTTTCTACCTTTGCATGTCACCTTCTTCCGAAGGTTAAGAGTCGGGTTATTCAAGAAATTTCAAATTAAAGACCATATTGCGGTGTGAAGTAATTCCAATGTAAAACTAATTGTGATTGACTTTCTTGTCTGATATTACTTTTTTTCGAGGAAACTACTTTGTGAATTATGTTTTCTGTGTTCATATGACAGAGGAAGTCTTGTTGTTAGAAGGCAGCCTCTCATTCCACGGGTTCTCTCAGTGACTGATGGGGCAGAAGTGGCTAGAAAGCCATTCAAGCCTCCATGTTCTAAGCGATACAAAGATCAAAACGAGCTTACCCGCCGCCTTTGGAGCCGTAAAAAGTTTGTTCCCTGGGGTTCTTCCAGGCCAGCACTGGTTGCTATAAATAACCTTTTAAATATCCCTACTGTTACTGAAGATGATACTTCAGAAAAAAATCAGCCTCTCCCCCCTGGCATTGAGCCTTTGGTTTTATGGCAACCTGAAGATTCAGATGAAAGTAATGAGTCTTGTACTCATATTGAGGTAGATCCATTGCTTGTTCGTTATCTAAGGCCCCACCAAAGGTATTATTATTGTTTTAGCTGCAATATATGGTCCTAATTTACTATTTGAATACATCTTGTGGCCTCACTAAATTTGTTCCTGTGTGTTTTTTGTCATTTAATGATACTTTCTGATCAATATATTAATGGTTACACCTCTCATTCTCCTTCCATCTCTGCTCTTCCGAGCAACAAAATATTGTTTGCCTTCTAATCTTAATCAACTTTTCTCTGTAGTACTATTTGTGGTAATCGATTCATTCATCATATCTGTTCCATATCCAGATATAGACCATTATGTAGTACACGCTTGCAGCAGACCTATATGACCCCAGAAGATGTAATGTGATTGCCTCTATAATTAGATTGAACTTAGGTGGAAACTAAATTCACATGGAAATGTCTCTTATGATGCAGAGAAGGGGTTCAATTTATGTTTGATTGCGTGTCTGGGTTGTCTGGTGCTGATGGTGTTTCTGGATGTATTCTAGCAGATGATATGGGGTACTATGATCTTTGTCACTTTCAGATATTGCATATGTTTATTTATCTGTTGTTCCAGAATATCTTTCCTATGTATTTTATTGTCTAAACTTTCCAGGTTGGGTAAGACACTCCAATCAATTACTTTACTCTACACTCTTCTCCGTCAGGGCTTTGATGGGAAGCCTATGGTTAAAAGGTCTTTGATTGTCACTCCTACAAGTCTCGTCAGTAATTGGGAATCTGAGATTAACAAGTGGGTTGGGGGAAGAGTTAAGCTACTTTCTCTGTGTGAGAGCACACGTGCTGACGTTCTATCTGGAATAGACAGTTTCTTAAGACCTTGTAGCCCACTTCAGGTTGTTTATCAATTCACACACAACAGCTAATCCATTTAATCTTGTTATGTTATTACTTATTAGAGTTTATGGTGTTCTCTGTGACAAGTTTTGATGCTTGCAACTTTTAGGTCCTTATCATATCTTATGAAACATTTCGTATGCATTCATCAAAATTTGAGAAGGGTGGTTCCTGTGATCTTCTGATATGTGATGAGGCTCACAGGTTGAAGAATGATCAAACATTGACAAATCGGGTATGTGATACTCAAATGATTCACTAGTTGGCTTGTTGTTACTCTTGATCTAAGTAACTCTGTGTTAAACAATGTTTTTATAGCTGCCGCTTACAATTCAGTGCAGGAAAAATTGAAATTACTGATACTAACTCAAAATTCTTGTTGTTCTAGATGAATTGATATTATTTGATCAACTATTCGTCAGAACAACCCAAATTAATCATTTTGTTTCCTTGACAGGCATTGGCATCTCTTCCTTGTATGCGTCGTGTCTTACTATCAGGAACACCTATGCAGGTAAGATTATTTTACTCTGTAGCTTATGGGATTCCTCAAGTTTAAAGTCTATTTCAGTTGTCTTTTTGCTCTCTTCATCATCCGTAGAACGATCTAGAAGAATTCTTTGCTATGGTTAACTTCACAAATCCTGGAATTTTGGGTGATGCAACATATTTTCGTCGGTACTATGAAGTAAGTCAATCTCCCTATATTCTAAACTTAAATCACAGTTTTGATGTTTATCTGTTGCAAGTTTTCCAGTTATCCACACACATCTTAAAGAAGTGATAGTACTTCAAGTCATTTATCACCCAAATTTTCACAAAAAACACATTTTCCATCAAATGGTGAAAGAAACTGTATTTCAACAATTTGGGTGGTGAGTCATCTGTCAAGTTGACCAGCCGACAGGCACTACTTGAGCCCAGCTGATGAATTTGCTGTTTTTTTTTTTTTTTTTTTTTGCCAACTCATACTTCAACGACAATAGATAACAAATAAAGCCCTTTGAAAGCTATAATTTTGTTGTTTATGCTAGTTGATGCATTTTGGTACTCTTAACTATTGATTTATTTTGTATGAGCACAACCTATTTTCATCTTAGGTATAATACATAAAGAGATCAAATAAGTGATCCAAATACAAGTCATCCTAATTAGTTCTAAATTGTATGTTTAAGAGGCAGCTGCATAATTCCTAGTTTATTGTTTGCTGATCTGAGCTACATCTTGCTTAGCCCAATTTATTTCTTTACTATTTGCTGATGTGGTGATGCTTGAATGAAGTCACCAATAATTTGTGGAAGAGAGCCGACAGCAACCACGGAAGAAAGGAAGCTGGGTGCTGAGAGGTCTTCAGAACTAAGTGCTAAAGTGAATCAGGTAGCTGCATAACACTTCTAATTGGTGTCTAGTCTCATCTTATATCATGTTCTTCATCAGACATTTTGCCTTGCATTTGTCCGAGTACATGAAAAAAGATTTCTGCAAGTTTTCCAACTTATTTATTCATAGCAAACTCATAAACTAAAAATGCTTCCCTCATTTCCAGTTCATATTGAGGAGGACCAATGCTTTACTGTCAAACCACTTACCACCAAAGGTATGCTTCTTATCTTTATCTATTATACTTTGACTTTTGATTATTGATTGTTCTATAGATAGTTACATATATGTTTGCTTTACTTCATACTTGTCATTTAGGGTTTGTGAAAGACTGGGTATACCCTTATTCAACATATTACCTCAATGTCGTATCGTATTAGACAGTATCTTTTCTTTTTTGTGGAACTAAGGCACTGTAATGAATAATTATGTCATTGTCAAATGCCTATTAATATTAGATTTACCAACTCTTTCCTTTCTCAAGTGCGAGAACATGCACATGTCTCAGCCTATCTGGTTAATTATATGTGTTATGAACATGAGAATCATACCAGTAGTATCACTGCGTAGATTACACACTCCAGTACTGTTATGTATGTAAAATCAAGAAAATTGAACATAAGGCACACCTGGTATACTTCGGAGCAACAGAAGGTCAGCATACAGCATATAGTACATGTCAAAATCACATTCTATAGAGAAACAAGACATTGATGTTACAATAAAAAGTCACTTTTAACTTATATGCCATCAATAGTTTATTTGGCAAAAAAATAGATTCCAACAAGTTATAAACTTGTAAGAAACCAGCAGTGTCATTAGGTTTGAAGGGATATCCTGCAAGTTTTCAGCAGAATTATCAATTTCAATCATGCAAACAACAGATCCTCATTGATACTTAATATCTTCTGTTTCTTGAAAGACCTATTCTTTCCAAATAGGATGATATGACATGTTGGAAACCGAGACCCTATGGTTTGACCCTCAATGTTGTTTGTAAACCTTACGTTATCTAAGAATCTTGTAATCTCTCTATCAAACTCCAGGTTCCAACTGAGACTTTATGTTGCCAGATGGCTGATAATAAATACCATAAGAAATATGTTCTTAGAAACTGCCATGTAAATTTTGATTGCAATCTTATCTTAAATGTTTGACAGTCTAAAACTAATCTACAACAAAGGTCAGACAATATAATTCCAACAATAGCTTTAGCATCATTAGCTCATCGGTCTCTTTTCCCATAGCTATTGTTCTTCCTTTGTTCATTCTCTTTTCTTCTTTTGTTGCTTCTGTTTCTTTTTCTTCTTCCTCTACTGTTCTTCTTCTTGTTGTTGCTTTTGACCATAATTATTAGTTTTTTTAAGGTTAGTTTTTTAAGAAGGGTATTTAGTTCTTTTTGCACTTTCTATTAGGGCCAACTTGAAAAAGAGCTATATCAGGGTATTCAAGTGAACAAAATAAAGTTCAGGGTATCAACATGGTAAATAGTTTAGGATATCAACTTGAAAAACCTGGATAGTAGAGTATTTAAGTGGAAACTTGCCTTTCTTCTATTCTCTTTTAGGTTAAAGAGTACGAAAAGTTTGTTCTCTAATTTATTGACATTACAATGAAGAGGTTCTCCCTTTTTATATCACCAAGGGAGCCTTAAAAGAAAGATAGGGCTCTTATTTCCTTTTACAGTTTCCTTATACCTATGCATGTTTACATGAACCAAACTAGGGAGAATCACCACTAAACAAACATATATTGACCCAAATATGTTATGTTGTGAGCATGACCTTGCGACTTGTCAACTGCAGCAATACAGAGCAGAAACCCAAGAGTCCAATGAACTTTTGACTGCAGACCGGTTGCACCTTTCGAAAACTTTGGAATTCTGGAGCCTTGTTTGACATTGATATGAGGTTTCATGAAACATATCAAGCATCAAAGGCTCTTTCACAACTTTCGGTTGTTGAAGGAAGTTGTTTCTGCATATTCAGACAGGAGTTAACTCTTTAATATGCTAAAAAAATGGGTTTGTCGATCTATGAGATTGTAGATGATGACATTTAGGCTGTACAAGAGATTGTATAGGAAAGAATCGATGCCATGCTGCATTATGACTTCTGTAGTCCATAAAGATTAACGGCACAGTGAACTGACAACATTTATATAGTTCATGAAGATAATATTATCTGTTTAATGCTTATAATATACCAATTTCATGATAATGTTGAACAGATTACCTTGATATTTTCGTTGGCTATGTACATTCTAATAATGCTTGATTTTCTTCCTCGAGTGTTCTGTAGCTACACTATGTTTATGTGGTTCTGTTCCTTGTCCCTATTTAACATAAATAGTTGTATTTAAAGATAAGTCATGCTACGGAGTTAGTTCTTATGACTGCTTACATATATTTTATCTGTTCAAGTCTTATTCTATGTTTATGTAATTTGAGTAAATACTCTCATTACTGTACTGAGTTTGTCATGTCTGTAGATCGTGCAAGTGGTCTGCTGCAAGTTGACTCCTCTTCAGCTAGAGCTCTACAGCCATTTCATACAATCTAAAAATGTGAGAATATATGTTGACATTTTAATGTTGGCATCTTGAGGCAATATTTGTTTTATATTTTAGTTGTAATGTTATAATTCCTAGTCTCGCTCATGTTCAACTTGATAGGTAAGGCGTGCAATTGCTGAGGATACAAAGCAATCTAAAATTTTGGCATATATTACTGCTCTAAAGAAACTCTGTAATCATCCGAAGGTAACGCTTGCATTAAGTACTTGGAATGGATTTCTTTAGCAACACAATTGATCCTTATTGGTTTTCTTCATATCATGGTTAAAATATTTACTTGGATACCAATGAATAGAAGGAAGTCAAGGTATTGTGTACGTTTTGTACCTAATACATTTAGTATAGGGATAACAAAGAATTAATCTATCCATCCAAGCCCTCTCCCATCAGAATGGGGTCGGCTATGGAGCATGAGAGCTCCATAAAACATTGACGCAAGTTTTGTGACCGAATGTTACCCTGACGTGATGTCAACCCTCTGTGATAGTTCCAAATTCCATGAGAAAGTATCTACGAGCAAGAGAGGGCCTTGCCAAAATTTGTATATGCCAGTTGGTGGGTAGACAGCCTAACTTTTTGGTTATGCAGTTTAAGCTCATACAACAAGGTGTCAAGGACTACCCTCCAACTTTTCTAGATTTTGAGGCACTCCTTGTTGTTGGAGAGTACTCCGATATGTCAAACGATTTTTTGGATGCGTTAACTAATATTAACTATCCATTAACTTTTCTAGATTCAAAGAGTCGATGAAGAGGCCCTACCTAGAGTGTATGAGCAAATTAACTATCCATTGTATCCAAGAAATATGCACAAAAGGTTGACAGTTCATATGCTATAATGGTACTGATTGTTTGGATGCATTAACTAATATTTGATTATGTATAAACTATATTAACAATTGAAGTATCTGTATCTGTAGACTGCAATTTGTTGGTCAAGCTTTAGTTTCATGGTCAATTTTCTCTATTTTGTACTCAAATCTGGTTATTTTCTGATTCGGTATATGATTTAGGATTGCTTTTAAGCTGTATTTGCTTATGTCCTGGTCTTCATTGTCAAATTCCTGTCTAGGCCACTGGTCCTACCGAAATCTGAGAAATGTTTGGAGATCCGCATTAGTGTGATCAGATCACTGTAGATGCAAACTCATGATCAAACGTGTCCCAGTTGGATCTTGGATTAGAGAAGGTCTACAACCCGACTCACCTAGATATGATGCATGTTTTACATCAATTCCCATGCTTTGGCGTCCTTTGTCAATGTAGTTTTTATGAAGATTTATCATAAAAGAGAATCCAGCCATTTTCATATTCTGATGCCTTTGTGATTTCCTTTATTGTTCTCCATGGTTGACGCCTTAAGGGAACAAGCCCTGTACTTACATTTGTTTCTTTAGATGCACCAGAAAGAGCCGCCTGCACTTTTGTTATAATACCTAAAGTAGGACAAATCATTTATTTTTATGTAGCAAAATAGAATTAAAATTCCTATGGCACAATTTAGCATCTATATGATGTGTTTTTCTTTTGGGACTAATCTATGTGATGTGTATTACAAGATAATGTTTACACTCTTGCTTTTTTCCTGAACTTATCCCTTTATAAGTTTTGCTTCATAATGCCTAATATCAGCTTTGGATACTCTATAAGGAAACATTGCTATTGGACTATAAGGCTATTAGTTTCTGCTCGTTGCAGCTCATCTATGACACAATCAAAAGCGCAAGTTCAGGAACAACAACAGGTTTTGAAGATTGTTTGCGTTTTTTTCCTCCAGAGCTGTTCTCTGGAAGGTAATTTTCATTCTTCACTTTGATCCATTGAGTTAAAGAAAACTTAGCTTACTAGGTATTTTTATGCTTTTCTGGCAGGTCTGGATCTTGGACTGGTGGTGGTGGAATTTGGGTACAATTTTCAGGAAAAATGCATGTTTTAGCTCGGCTGCTGGGCCATCTTCGCCAGAAAACAGATGATCGAATTGTTCTTGTATCAAATTATACTCAGGTGTATTTCATACGAATTTTTTGGTAATTTCTTCCCTTGGTATTTTTATAAGGACATAAGTACGACAAAGCTCCTTGCTATAAGTTAGACGACTGTGTCCATATATCTTAGAACTTAGAAGATGAAAAACTTTCATCACTATAAGTAGATAAAGAGTTGAGTCTAAATTAGTAATTTCATGCTTAATTACCAACTTCAATACAATGTCTTCTCTATCAAAAAGAATTGCTTGGTTACCTTTGATCTTTAATTATCTTATAGCATGCATCAACACCTTTCCTATAGGTATGTATATCACTTGGGTGAGTATGGATACCAGTTAAGCACCAAGATAAAGTTAAATATGGCTTAGAATTTTCTCTATATTTATATAAAAAACACTGTAAGAAACCTGATCATCTTGTATATGTATTCGGATTTCCAAAGTGCATTTCTTAATCTACTAACATAGTAGTGTTTTTCCCATATTGAGAACTTTTCCACATTTCTCTAGGAAAACATGTTATCTCTCTTCCATGATCCCATTGCCACCAGAATATAAAGCTCTTACTCTGCTTCCAAGACAACATTCCCTCCACATTATGTGGTCATTCTGTTCATCTTGCTCTCCTTGTCCTAATAAAAATCTCAATCCTGAACCAAGATTCACCCTTTTCTAGATCTTGACTTTTTTATCCCCTAATTGTGTATCATTGAGTCAGAATCATGTGTATTCAGTCCCCTTGCACCAATGATTAGAGCAATTGAAGTACTTTATCACCATCAAGGTTCTAAAATGCGGTAGGCAGGTGCGCGGCGGAGAGAGTCTGTCTACTACCTAGGCACCGCCTAGGCGGCGCCTAAACGATTGATACATTTTGGACAACTTTTACTATTTTACCACAGTTTTTTTTGTGTGCATAATTTGCATATTTTAAGGGTGTTCCATGCACAACTAAGTTGTAGAACACGAAGATTTATGAAGTTTTAGTTTTGTAAAACTGAACCATAGGCCCATAATGCTTGCAAAACCTTTTGGCCAAAACATCTTGTTAGGTATTGCTCCACCTACGCCGCCAAAACTTCATTGGCCGCCTACTCTACCGTCTACCGCAAAGCGATGCGGAGAGAGAGCGCCTAGGCGGCTGCCTCAACTGCCATTTAGAACACTGATCACCATGGTCCATGGGTCTAAATTTGTTCGATATTATTCACTATAAAAACTTGTGCATGACTTAATATGTGGGTTTTAGGCCACATATTGAAGAAATGTTTTTTTTGGATGTCTTGAAATTTTTGTAGACAAACCTTTCTCCTACAATATGATATTTCTGAACTGCTTCTGAGATTATCTCCAAAAGAAAAGAAGAGATTAACAAATGAGAAGGAAGAATGAGGGTCTGACCAGTATTTCTTAGAGAGTCATATATTCAGGACTAAATGATTGTTGCCCTGTTATGGCTTGTGAACAATTAAGCATCATACTACCTCTATACTTTTTTGAAGTTCTTTTCCTTGTATAGAAAAAACAAGCCTATATATATAGATCATTCATGTTGTTACAAGAATCCATACTTGTATATTCATATGATATCAAAATTCTGATAGAGATAACCCTTATTGTCTATCTGCTACCTTCATAAATGCACCTTTGTATTGGAACTCCTAACGGGATTCTCAATGCACCAAAAGTGTACCTATGCTGGTAAATATTTGGCATACTCATAGTTATGAGCATCAGTTTGACTAGCTCCTCCCAGATTAGATGGACTATCTTCTATATGGTTCTCCTAGTGAATTCTAACTTAAACAATGCTGATGGAAGCTTTGGACACTGATAAAAGCTTGTATGTGTACCATTGTACTAGTTAATCCTCTAGTAGTCATGATCATCATAGGAATGTAAGTATTAGATAACTCGATGTTTGTCTTCAAAATAACGTTTCTACTGAGGAATCTCACACTGTTTCTATTACATGGTTGTCCTTGTGCTTGATAAAAGATGGACTTACTATACTAGTTTAATCTGTCAAGCTAATCAATCATGTTTTCAATTGTTTCAGACATTGGACCTTTTTGCTCAACTTTGCCGTGAGAGAAGATACCCATACGTAAGGCTCGATGGCACCACATCCATTGGTAAAAGGCAAAAGCTAGTAAACCGTTTCAACGATCCATCAAAGGTCTGTTGTTTAATGGTGCAAGTTTAGGCTTGTAGTCACTTGTGATGACCAAAAGGAACTAATTTTACAGGATGAATTTGTGTTTCTCCTAAGTAGCAAGGCTGGTGGTTGTGGGCTTAATTTGATTGGGGGAAATCGTTTGGTCCTATTTGATCCCGATTGGAACCCTGCTAATGACAAACAGGTTAGTTTTGTTTATAGTTACAGAAAGTGTTTATGTCATGAAAAAAAGTCATCCTCCAACATTCTTATGTTCATATATTCTTTACAAAAGGCTGCTGCTAGAGTCTGGAGGGATGGCCAAAAGAAACGAGTATTTATCTATAGATTCTTGAGCACAGGAACCATTGAAGAAAAGGTTTGAAACTCCAGAAATACATGGAGATGTTTGAAATTATGAGTTTGGCTCTTAAAACTTTTTAAAAGGCAACATTGGACTATTAGGTGTGAGATTGTGATATTATGATAACATTTTGTAGGTTTTTCAGCGTCAGATGTCCAAAGAAGGGCTTCAGAAAGTTATTCAGCATGAGCAAGTAGACAGTGAGATGTTACATGTACAAAATTGCGTCATTACCCCCTTTCCACACATCTCTTGTTAGTGTCAAATATAACAGATCCCTTTGTCGCAGAATTCTCTTTCTACAGAAGATTTGCGTGATCTTTTCACACTTCATGAACATGTCAGGTATTTTTAACTTGAATAGTTATGTTATGCAATTGCAACTATTACGTTAATTATATCACAACATTTGTTAGCATTTTCCCTTTAATTTGAAGACCATACGAGTCTTGATCTCTACAAGAATTTTTGTTCAGCTATAGAGGTGCATGAAGCACAACCATATTCTGTGTTCATATGTGCAAATTAGCATTTACATGTTTGTGATACATAAGTGTATCAGCATGTCCTGATAGCTTTAATTGAAGTCTTTATTAGTTGGCTTAGGTACTTCATTTAAGTAATGTTGGCTGAGTTTCAAAATTTCCTAACAGTTTGTCCAAATGTCAATAATGTCAAATCAGTAACAATTTTGAATAAATCTAGCTATGCTTCTTTATCATTCTTTCATAGTCTAAGGAAGTCTGGAAGGTTACTTATTGTAGACAACTGTGTTGAGGTCAGTTACGATATCTTTCATTAAGTGCGCTGAGTACATATGTGGAGAGGAGGGAGGACCCTTTTTTTTTCTGAGAAAAAGGATGAAATCAAGGAGATCCCACCCGAACATCATTCATAGTAAACAAATATATCCAGAACCACACGAATAACAACTCTGAGTACAAAAGAGGTTAAAGTCAAAGTTGAGATGACATAACATGGATTGAGCAACTGATTATTGTTATTTTCAGAAGCACCTTCATTGTATCAATCCCCCATAATATCACATGACTAGATATTCAGAAAATCAAGAGAGAGCCCTTTAACAGCAACTATAAACAAAGCATTAACATGTCTTAGTTGAGATATTTGAATATGGAATCCAACTTCTACCCAAAGTGATTGGATCATAGGAAATAATTAGGATCAACAACTTTGAATTGAAAATTCTTAATCTTTTTTCATGTCAAACACACGAAAGTTATTGCCATCCGACAAGGGGAAAATGGTCCGTGATCGTATCATATCAGTATTTGTATCCGTGTCTGCATTCTTACATGTATCCCACATGACTATATTGTATCTATGCAAAAATGCCTGTATAGCATATTCGTATATACCATATTCGTATTGTGTCCTTATCCGTATCCGTGTTTGCACGCATGCAACATAGATGGCCATCATAGCATAGTCACCAAAAACTAGAAGTAACAAATCACATGAATGAGTTTCCCCAAGAGATCCAATATTTCACCACTAACAAAGTCAATATGCATATATGATATATGTGATATTGATGCCATTATTAAGCTTCTCTCATAGAGTTTGATGTAGTTGCTATGAAGTGATGATTAACTAATTCCTCAGTTTTCAAACATTAGGTACAAATGTTAGGGAAAACAAATCCCTTCTTCAAGTTGTCCACAGGTGTTTGTTTTTAATTGCAAACCTGGGCAAGAGGTACGAACCTTTCCATATCCCTTCCACCATTCCCAAGTTCTCCCTGTTGAGTTGTTTACCTTTCAAAGAGAATAACATTATATGAACTGCTGACCATTTTCATCTCCTTACACCGTCTTCTAAAGATAGAGCAATACCAAAGAGAGAGAAAAGAAGATTTCAAAACCCTGTATACAAATCATGGGTGATGGTCTTCTGAATTTAGGAATCATGTCCAAACATATCCCCTCAAATTCCTTCATTTATACTGATTCATTTGGGTCAAAGTGCAATTGCGTAAAGAGTAGGACAATATACTCAAAGCAATCCGTCCAACGCCAAGTGGATTACTTCCAGAACCTGACTTGCAGGTCTATCCAAGTCTATCCAATGTGGGACAAAGCATTAACTCTAACAAAACACTTAGAACCAACCTACAAGGCCCTAATTTGCAGGTTTGAGAGAGAGAGTTGATTTCCCAAGGTTTAGTCTCAAAGAAAGCAGATGTTTGCATATTGTTTTTTGCTTGCTTTTGGTCAAATTAACTGTGTTCTGAAGTTTACATATCTTGTTTGTTTTCGTTCTTTACTCATTTTGATCTTTGGAACTAACAGTTTACTAATAGATAAATATCTTTCTAGTCTTATCCACAACATCATATGGTTTGAAATAGGTCAGAGATTCATGAAAATATGAATTGTCCACGTTGCTCGGCAAGGAATCAAATGCCGGCAGAAATTACAATTGATAGTTCTGATGGTCAAGATTCAGCAGATGGAGGCCGCTGTTCCAGTCAAACTATGATGATATTGGCGGATTCGCTGAAATTGCTGGATGCTTGGACAAGTTGAGCAGCTCTGAAAAACAGGTGAACTATATAGAAAGCAACTTTGTTTGGCGGTAGATTTAAACAATTTATTTATTATGTTACTTTCAGATTGGAGCCCCACTTGAAGAGGATCTAGGAAGCTGGGGCCATCATTCCGTGCCTACTACAGTGCCTGATGAAATACTTCAAGCTTCAGCTGGCGATGAGGTGTGGAAACATCTGTAGTTTACTGATGATATTATTTTATTCTAAATTAGGTTAACATATAACAAGTAAATAACTATTCCCAGTTCATCAATATGGCAATATCATGTCTAAAGGATAACATATCCACCTGTACCTGGTCACGAATAAGTTTTTACTGTGTACAAATAATACTCAACCCTAAATTCATTGCAACGTACTCACCTGATCTTGCATCAGCTAAAGATGTTCAAGAAGATTCTCATCCATACCATATTGGAACTATATTCCCATTCCCAGGCCTTTCTGCTTCAGTGGATTCGTCCACACCTGCTTGGCTGAAAAAGCATCTTATCTCCGTTCTGAACCTTTGCCTCCTCAAAGCACTTGACATCATATAACAAGTAAATAACTATTCCCAGTTCACCAATATGGCATGTCCAAAAGATAACATATCCACCTGTCCCCTGTTCCTGTCACAAATTGTTTTTACTGTGTACAAATAATACTCAACCCTAAATTCATTGCAAAATTGCAATCTTGAACTGAAATCCTTCATACACAGAATAAAGTGCAAGCATTTGAAGGAATTCTTCTCATTATTATACTAGCATTTACATAGTTCTATAATTCTTGCTCGGATGCTCATTCCCTTCCTAATATCTTATGTTACATTCATTTATAGGTAACTTTTGTTTTCACCAATCAAGTAGATGGGAAACTTGTACCAGTTGAATCAGCAGTAAGGTCAAGGAATAAGCGTTGGATGAACCAAGTGGCCACCTTAAGAAAGAGAACAGAATGTCATCGTCTCAAAGTTTAAGTTCTCCACAATCCACCGGAAATTTTGGAAGGATCATACCCACATTTAAGAGCAGGTTGCTCAGGAAATCATCAAGTAACTTACCTGCTTCCTACATCCCTTGTGATAACCAGTCTGCAATGAAAAGGGTATATGATGCTTCTAATGCAGCAGATGATGATTTTATGTGAATAATCTGTTGGTCATCTTCTTTGATGTTCACTTTGGGAGATACATGAACCCTGGGGTGGTTCTCTTATTTGGGAGCTTGATTATAGTAAACTGTCCTGCACATTCAGCTTGTATACTAGAAGGCTAAGGGATTTCTGGAGTAATCTTTATGCTCGTCATGGCAATTCAAGTCGAGTAGCTGATGTGTTAGTTACATTCTTACTGAGAATCAACATAATCTATTTGGAAAGTGGTATGCTGTGTGTACTGAAGATGCCCCTGATGTGTAAGGTTCCAAGAAATGTACTTTCAACCATGTATTTCCTGAGGTCTGATGTAAAACATGCAATTTTTTCACAGCATGTAAATCGAAGAATAGGCAGTCCTCCATTGTAATAAATCCAAAACAATATTGATTTTCTATTTTACATTATACCTTCGGTACATCAATGTAAGGGATTGGTGACAATGTGTTCTTTTTTTTCTTCTTACTATTGCTAACAACTCATTAGAGAATGTATCAGTTTTAGCCAGTTATCATTTTCCTTAGCAAATGCCTGGAAGCAATGAAAGACCCTTGACTTGCTTAAACCAGGTGATGAAAGTGTACAATTCCAATCAGTTGTGCATTTGCTTCTATTCTATGGCAGTGCACCAAAGGTTTGTCATGGCACATCTGTAACTGAAATAGGGATCTGCGATTAAATGATGTATTTATTTATCTTGTGTATAATCTCATAATTAACACGTGATAATGTTGCACTGTTAACTGTAGTGATGATCTACTGTTAGGCTCAAACATTGACAGGACAATTTATGTTGTTACACGGCTCAAAGATAATGCACCAATGTTTCTGTGGAACGGCTCTGAAGTTGCAACTTCTGCAGTTGCCTCCTTGTCTTTCTTCAATAATAAGAAATTCAGGTACGTTCCGATTTTTCTTTTACATATTTATGTTGGGCACGTACGGAAACGTTTGCCAACCCACCTTATCAAAACTAACTCCCGTCTAACGGACACCAAGCACCACCTGATCAAAACCAACTCCGTCTAACGGACACCAAGCACAAGATGAAGACAAGTATATGGCAGTGACGTACGTTACTTGGATAAATCTTAACCTTTATAACTCAGATGAAATTGCAAGATTGACATAAGACACGTTGAACCCTTTGTCCTACCCCCTCACCACTCTCAAGAAAAAAAAACCAGAAGATTACAATTGAAATCACTCACCAACCCGTAGCAATCTCCCTAACGGAAGTTGACGACTCTTCGATTATAGATTTCTTCTTCCTTCTGTTTTGGACGACGAAGTCCTAAGAGCAAAGTACGGACTTTCTCTTAGATTTTATTGTGGACGAGTACCCCGAATCTTCAGTTTGTGAAGTGCTTTGTGCCTCCACCCTTACCCCAATATATATATGATGGAAAAATCATATTTTAGGTCATACTATGATTTCTTAATTAGGAAGTCCTCAATAATTCCTATTATACCTAAAATAGTCCATTAATATATCATTTTAGATCATAATATGATTTCCTAAAATAAGAATCTTATTATATCTAAAATATGACAACTGTTGTGGACAATTAGCTCAACCTCACATGTATATCAATATATGTGTCTCAATTATCTCTACAAGCTATCCCAACCTCTCTTTATATAGGAAGAGAGAGGTTGGGAGTTACATAATGAAAGGTCACTTAGGAGTTACAAAGTGAAGGGTCATGAGTTACAAAATGAGAGTCACCATGATTCACCATGATGAGATGATTTACAACACTCCCCCTTGGCTCTTCACAAACTCTGCTTGTAAACACCTCTGAGCTTCTTTGTCTGTCTGTAGCTTGCAGATTCAAAAATGACCACCTACTTGTGCCTCGTTAAAACCTTGCCAAAGAAAACCCAGTGGAAAAAAACTTTGGTCGAAGGACAAAAGGTACACACAGGTCAGTGTGATGGGGGTAAACTTAACCATTTGCAAAGGTGCCTCATCAAAACCTTGTCAGGGAAAACCCAGTGGAAAAAACCGCTGATCGAAGGACAAAAGAGTACACGATGGTTTAGAAGTATACAACTGGATACTCCCCCTGATTATAATAATCCTTAGTGAATAAGAGATTTGAACTGTGTCTCGTTAAAAACCTTGCCAAAGAAAACCCAGTGGGAAAAAACTTTGGTCGAAGGGAAAAAGAGTACACAAGCATACATCAGGATGTTTCCTTTTCGCACTCGACAGGGTGCGGGATATACGCACAACAGGGCGTTTGGAGGCGTTCGTTGGGGCGCTCCCCCTCACATGCACATAACAGGGTGCGAGAAACATATTTCACTTAGGCTAGCTCTGAAAGCTTCCTAAGTCCAATTGCTCTGACATGTTTCTGGAACGAGTGTTTTGGCAGTGACTTGGTGAACAAGTCTGCACGGTTATTCTCCGATCCAATATGTTGCACTTAATCTTCTGAAGCGCTTGTTGTTCATGTGTAAAGAACAACTTGGGCGATATGTGCTTGGTAGCATCCCCTTTGATGTAACCATGTTTCGCTTGATCAATAACAGCGGTATTGTCCTCATAGACGACAACAGGTTTATCTGGGTCATATGGAAGATCACATATACTTCGAATATGGCCAATAACAGCTCGAAGCCATACACACTCTCTTGCCTCATAAAGCGCGAGTAGCTCAGAGTGGTTCGTTGAAGTAGCCACTAAGGTCTGTTTGCGAGACCTCCAAGAAATGCCGTGTTCCCAATGGTAAAGACATAACCAGATTGGGAACGCCCCTTGTGCGGATCAGATAAGTATCCCGCGTCGGCGTAGCCAACAAGGGTCGCGTTGCTTCGAGTGCCAAGAGCGTTGGACTCACTCAAAACCGCGTAGGGATAGAACAAAGCCAAGTCCGTAGTACCCTTAAGGTAGCGGAAAATGTCTTTTATGCCATTCCAATGGCGGCGTGTTGGCGCGGTGCTGTGTCGAGCTAGACAATTCACAGCAAACGAGATGTCCGGTCTAGTACATTGGGCCAAGTACAATAAAGCGCCTATTGCACCCAGATAAGAGCACTCAGGACTCAATATCTCTTCGTCGTCCTCCTTTGGACGAATGGGTCCTTAGTAATGTCTAGAGAGCGGACGATCATGGGAGTAGCGGACGGCTTAACGTTAAAATGACTAAAGCGTCTCAACACCTTTTGGGTGTAGTTCGCTTGATGGACAAGAATTCCATCTTTACGGTGCTCGATCTGCAGGCCGAGGCAAAACCGTGTCTTCCCAAGATCCTTCATCTCGAATTCCCTCTTCAGGATATCAGCAGTTTCTGACAAGTCTTTTTCGGTTCCTATGAGATTCATGTCATCTACATAGACCGCGATGATTGCGTATCCTGAAGGATTTCTTTATGAACACACATGGGCAAAGTTCGTTATTAACGTATCCCAAACCGATCAAGTATTCGCTTAGGCGGTTATACCACATTCGCCCAGATTGTTTCAATCCATATAGCGAACGCCTCAGTCTAATCGAGAACGCGTTCCGTGGTCGGGAACCACTTGATTCAGGCATCTTTAGTCCTTCAGGGACTTTCATGTATATCTCTGTCTCTAGATCCCCGTAGAGATAGGCTGTGACCACATCCATGAGCTGCATATTCAGTTTTTCGGAAACTACTAAACTGATTAAGTAGCGGAACGTTATGACGTCCATTACGGAGAATACGTCTCTTCGTAATCAATTCCAGGGCGTTGTGAGAAGCCTTGCGCCACAAGGCGAGCCTTGTATCGCACAATCTCATTTCTCTCATTACGCTTCCTTAGGAAAACCATTTGTGACCAACTGGTTTAACATTGGGTGGTGTTGGAGCAACGGGTCCAAACACACTTCTTTTCGCTAAGGAGTCTAGTTCAGCCTGGATTGCTTGTTTCCATTGTGACCAGTCCGTTCGTCGTTGACACTCGGCAACACTACGAGGTTCCATGTCATCATTGTTCATAATGTCAGTGGCCACTGAGTATATGAACACATCATCGATGACAGTTCGTTTCGCTTCAAAATATGTCTAAGCTAGCATACTCGACGGATATTCGAGGTTATCGGCATGATTAGGAATAGGTGTTTCATCTGGAACGCGCTCTTCTAATACATCGCCGTGATCCTTAATGATCTCATGTGACAAAATATTTTTAACAAGATTTCTCCGCTTCCGGGGCAGAACATCTTTGGAACCAACCGGTCTTCCCTTCTTCTTGGGAATAGCGGCGGACTGGACGGCCGATGGCAGCGTCCTTTGCTCGGCGGGTTCGACCGGAGCAACATGTTTCACAGGAACATGGCGTCTCTCAGGGACGTCTATCCGTCTCTCAGGGACGTCTATCCTTGCAGGCATTTACAGCAGGTATAATTGATCTCGTGACTTTTGCTAGATCGCTAAATGCATCTGCATTTGATTTGCAATATCTTGCAGACCTAGAAACCTCTGCACTTCCTTATCACTATGTGCAGAGGGAGGATCATGATGAGCAAAAGCGGGCACATGCCACGCAAATTCACGTCGTTCCTCATCAACGTTAGCGTACATTTCTTCCCCTAACGACGGGAAGATTGCCTCATCAAAGTCACAATCCGCGTGTCTCGCGGTAAAGAGATCGCCTGTCAAGGGCTCTAAATAGCGAATGATGGACGGGAGTTATAACCGACATATATTCCCCGTCGCTTCTGAGGTCCAAATTTTGAATGCCTTATCGGCTCAATTGGAACATTGACTAGGCACCCAAACAAGCGTAAATGTGAGATGTCAGGCTCACATCCAGTAACCAGCTGGTACGCGGAAAGTGGTTGGGTGGCCATGGGCCTCAGACGGACCAAATTTGTAGCGTGCAAAATTGCATAGCCCCATGCAGATAGTGGGAGTTTGGTGCGCATAACCAAGGTCCGCGCTATCACTTGCAGTCGCTTTATAAAAGCTTCCGCTAGGCCATTTTGGGTATGAACATACGCAACATGGTGTTCAAGATTTATTCCCAAAGTCATACAATAATCATCGAAAGTCTTCGATGTAAACTCCGCGGCATTATCAAGTCTAATAGACTTTATCGATAATCCGGATGATGAGCCCTTAACTTAATGATCTGGGCGAGGAGTTTAGGAAACGCTGCATTTCGGGTGGACAACAACACTACGTGTGACCATCTAGTCGATGCATCAACCAAAATCATGAAGTATTTAAATGGTCCGCATGTTGGTTGGATTGGTCCACAAATATCTTCATGAATTCTCTCAAGGAATTGGAAAACCAATCTCGTAGGTTTCACATGGAGTGGCTTGAGATTCGTCTTCCCAATCGAGCAAGCTTGGCATAGGCTTTTCGGATTTATAACGAAATTCTTTCCTCCAAGAGGATGCCCATGTGATGCATTCATAGTACGAAGCATCGTATTTTGACCCGGATGACCCAGCCGGTCATGCCATAGCATAAAAGTCCTCTCATCAACTGGCGCTCTCGGCGAATGATGAGATTACTCTCGATGTGTTGTATCGTAGTGAGATACAAACCACTTGAAAGACATTTCAACTTCTCCAAGATACGCTTTTGGCCGTACTGAGTGGAGGTAATAAAAGATACTCAAAGCCATGTTCTCGAGCAGTTTCAACATGAAATCCGTTTTCTCGAATATCCTTAAAACTCAGTAAGGTACGACTGGACCTTGGAGAATATAAGGCCTCTGATACTTCAACGGGAGTACCATTGGACAACGAAAAACGGGCTTTGCCAAAACCTTGAACAAGGGTTGAGGGTCCCGAAATGGTTGTCACTGAGGTTACTTTAGGCGTATAGGAGATAAAGTATGATTTATCTCTCAAGATAGTGTGAGTCGTTCCACTATCAACCAGACAATCTACTGTCCCGTGTTCCATGCCTTTCTTACCGTATGGGGAAGAAAGTGAGAAAACGATTGCGGATACGCGGGATCGGCGACGAGCGACTGGGTGCGCGCGGGGCAACGGTCGGCGGACGTCGAGGCGAGCGGTACGTCGGGTCTCCGGCGTTGCACGAGCAAAGTGCTGATAATGTGTTGTGGACAATTAGCTCAATCTCACATGTATATCAATATATGTGTCTCAATTATCTCTACAAGCTATCCCAACCTCTCTTTATATAGGAAGAGAGAGGTTGGGAGTTACATAATGAAAGGTCACTTAGGAGTTACAAAGTGAAGGGTCATGAGTTACAAAATGAAGAGTCACCATGATTCACCATGATGAGATGATTTACAACAACAACATCTATAGATTTTTATGCATTGAACTTATTCTCTTGGGTTACATATTTAAAAGAGTACAAACATAAATGCTATTTTCATGGTTTTTAAGTTTGGCTGATGTTACTATTTGTACCAACAGTAATCCAACCCACAGAGCTCTGAATTTTCCAGCACAAAGGTTGAAATGTGGGACTATTGGCGGTATAAGAAAAGGAGAGGTCACATGATACATATACATCTCAACATTATTTGTCACTAGTACGACACAGCCCACTTGTGACATATTTAAATAGAAAAATTAACCTCGCAATTGCCAACAACACTTGGTTACCACTTGAGAACACACTCACTTTAAATAAACATGGGAATCTCCCTACCAATTGATTTTCCTGTTCCGGTGAACATGTGGATGACCAAAAATAGACTCATTATAATAGTTACAACTAATATCCACGTTTGTTACACGTGCAAAAAAATAATATTAAAAATAAATAAATATAAATTTATTATAAAAACTATCATTTATAGAAAGAGAAAATTTGAGTTGTACCTCCACTTTATTTACCCATATTCAAGGTGCACCCCACCCAATTACCATAATGCAGGTACATTCCCACTTTTGACGGAAACCGTCTATGAGCGACGGTCAACTCCTTTGACCAATAATGTAACAATAATCCCTATTTTCTTCTTCCTTCCCGCGTGCCTCCGTTATCCCCTTTTAACGTCGCACGCATCCCCACTGCCCCCTCTCTGTTGCGTGCCGGCGAGCCGCTGCTACACCACGTCGCTGCTGCTGTTGGCGAGCCGCTGCTGCTACCGTCGGTGCTGCCCTGGACAGCCGGAGTAGCCGGCAGCACGCGTCCCCGTTGCCCCCTCTCTGCTGCGCGCCGGCGAGCCGCTACTGCACCACGTCGCTGATGTTGTTGCCGCGAGCTGCTGTTGCTACCGTCGGTGCTGTCCTGGGTAGCCGGAGTAGCCGCGACCAGCAGCAGTAGCAGCGCGCCCTCACGCCCCCCCTTCCGCCCCATGCTCCTCCACCGCCGTGGCAACTGCGGCCAGCAACAACAATAGTTTACAGCGGGGCGTGGCGTGGTGATGAGGGGGCACGGTAAGGGGGAGAGGGACTGCATGCGAGGAGGGGGGTGGCGCGTCGGGAGACGCGGGGGAGGGGGACTGCCAGCAGCATCGAGGGGGGCGGGGGGGGGGAGGGGGGGGTGTGGTTGGGGGGTGGGGAAGGGGGGCGGAGGATGGGAGGTTGGGTGCGGGACATAGGAAAGGAAAGAAGACGAGGGATATTTTAGTCCAAAAAATTGATCAAATGGTTGACCGTCAATGAAGGACGATTTTCGTAAAAAGTGGAAGGTACCTTACATTATGGTAATTGGATGTGGTGCACCTTGAATATGGGTAAATAAAGTGGAGTGCAACTCAAACTTTTTCTTATAAAAATTGAACTCAAGCAACGTAGATAATACTTTCCACCTTAACTACTTGAGTTAGAATTACATAGCTACAATAAATCATATTAGATAGTTAAATATTTGGTTAATTTTTTTTTAAATAATTAATGGATAAGGTAGTTGTTTAGTTTTTTTTATTTAAGTGAATTATGATATACATACGGCTTGGAAGGCTCACTTTTGAGCCGTTTGCAAGCCGCATTATATAGTAGAAGATATATGTGGGATTTTTTTGAGATGTCCTTTTTCCAAGCCTGGCCGTGGCTATATAGCCACACAGCTGTCACGCCCCAGTACCCGAATACTGAGACGGACTAGGCCAGCTACTCCATATGAGGTATATAAACGTCATACGGCGATCGTGGCTGTCAAGAGACTAGGGGGTGCATGCTACAATCAAGCCTCCTATGGTCTCACAGATCTAGGTCTCAATCAATCAAAACAAGAAGCAGTAAATAATGATCATATAAGACAAAGCAGTAAGGCGTCCCCGACGCTTCATCAAAATGATTCATGAGCCTAGCTATACAAAATGATAAGCTAGTACCGAGAGTCAATAGTACATAACTATAGTCAGCTGCAGTCTGATTAATTACAATTATGTAAAAGGAAACTAATGTTCAGAACAGCCGGCTAAACAGGTGCCGGTGGCTAAATGCCATGTACAAAATAGAAGATATCTGAGCAGCGAAGAAGAAAACCACTCATGGTTCATGGCGCCCATACTCCTGGTGTGCACCATGTTCGGGACCATTGTTCGGGTAGAAGGCTGGATCCTCTGGCGCTGCTACGAGATATGGCCAAACAAAACAGCAGGGTCAGGCCCTGAATAGAAAGTACCACAAGAGAGCACAAAGAGTGAGATAAAACCCAAGCATAATAATAAGACCTGATTCAAGAGTTTGTAGCCTTATACCATATCATCGAGACAATACGACACCCTTACAACCAAACAAGGATAAATGGTGCCATATCATGCCGAGATAAGATATATCCTATAACCATGGGCAGGTGAAGGGCTTCTGATCGCGACTTCGGTCCATAGTCTATCACAGCACAATAGCCCAACCCAACAACCAAACAAGGACATGGGTTGGACCACGCACAACGATAGTCCATGTTCCTCAGTTGCTAACAGAAGAAAACATATCACAAACAAGTCGGCTTACAAGCGCCAATCAATCCTACGACTTTCTATGATTTGTCTGGATTACCAGTAATGCAATATAGGAATCCTCAGATTATATCGCATCCAAGCAGGGCTAGCCAATAATATATATATATATATATATATAATATATATATATCTAATCTAATTATATATATATATATATATAATATATATATGCTACATTATATATATATATATACATGTAATATGAAATATTATATATATATTTTATATTATATATATATATATATATATAATATTATATAATATTATATATAAATATATATATATCTTATATATATATATATATATATATGCTACATGTATATATATATATATATATAATATATATATATATATATATATATATATATATATATATTTTTTTATTATATAATATACATATACATGTAGCATATATTATATATATATATCTATATATATATATATATATATATATATATATATATATATATATATAATATTAATATATATATATATAATATATATATATATATATATTATATATATATATATATATAGCACTTTGATTATGCACCGGTCCCCCGTAAGGCCACCGTGCTAAAACATATAACACATAGCACGTAGGAGTCGGATATAGTCATCCACTATAGCAGATGAAACTGTATCCGTGGAGGCCAACCCGATACGTCAGGACATGACCTGGGGTGGCTGGTAACATACGATCTCGAGATTCTTTCCCTCCCAATGCTTCTACCGATTTAAGTTGCTTAGATTAACCCTATCTTAATCTTGGAATTACATGTCGTGGTCACATGGTCATCCTCCTATATGTCGTACCTGTCACGATCCGCACCCGCTTTTTCGGATACGAGACATGTCCAAGCCAGCCTACGCCGCAGAGTCGGCGGTAGAACGCTGTCAAGCCCGCAAGAAATAAATACTCAAGATCACAAAGGATAACATTTGCTGCTCATTCACATTTCTAAATTTATTACAACATTTACAACATTTAAATTAAAGGAAATACAAGTCCTCACAATTTATAAAAATGCTACAATGGCTATCTACTTCTAGGTTTTTGTCTGCAAGTACACCCGTATCTCCCAAGCTAAGTGAATCCATGGCTAACCTGAAAAATATTGGTTTCCAGTCAGGAATGGAAACAAGTACACAAACCGACGGCAATGCGAAAACACAATAGAATTAACAAGACATGAAATAACATATGAGAGATAAAACTAGAAGAAAACTGATGACATGGCACGGTGGAGAATAAAAGGAAAAATAAAAGAAAACTACCTATGTGGTGTGAAATATCCTTTCGACATGTGAACGGCTAGGGGGTAAATCTGGCACCTGCACGTGTCGTGTACAGGTGCTATTGTTCACGAATAGACATCATGGGGATAGTTCTGGGTAGTCCACACGTCTACTAAGATATTTCTCCTTTCGACTACTCCGTGTGACAAGCGTGTCAACAAGCAGCAAGATATATGTATAGACATAAAATGAAAAGACTACTATGAATCGGAAAGCAATCAGAAAGTGCACTTGCCTGAGGTCCTTGCTGGAGAAACCAATAACACTATACCACTCAACGAGCCACAATCAGCCAACACATGCAGAAGTATCCAAATGCTGAAATAAACAGTACCAACATTCTCAGAATAGTCAAATTAGCTAGAATTTCCTGTCCTTAAGTCCAATTCTGGACACAGGGCAAAACGGTAATTTTGGACATAAACGATGTCCGCCGTTGGACCCGCTTTGCACCGAAATACGTGCCAGAGTTAACGGTCTCTAAAGTTGTCAAACTACATGTTTACGGATTCGGTTTTTCGATACGAACCCAACCGTATGCCCAAAGTTGGATTTCTGCGGGCCGTGCACAAAATTGCCCGTTGAGTGGGACCGTGGGGCCCGCAAAACGACGTATGATTCAACTGTCTCAGAATTGGACCAAACTTGGCATACAGGACCAAAAAAATGATACGGTCCTGTTGGTGCAAGTATCGTCTCGATCTGACTAGCGTGCATGAAGTAATTGGAAAACTTGCACAAAGATCGATACGGTAAATTTCGACGGATACGCATCAAATTTGCCGCGCACACGCGACCAATTTGAATTTCGTCAAAGCCCACACGACCACGAAACCATTACGCAGCTTTTGATGCTTTCGGTTCGCGACCATGTCGCCCGGTTTGGCGGGACGCACGTGGTATCGGAAGATTTTCAATATTTCTAAACTGTTTTTACGTAGATAAATTCTCAACTTTGAAAACTGTTTTCTCTGTATGTAATTAGTGAAATTCAAAAATACGAAATAGGTTGCGAAGTTCTATATGTTGTCAACAATTGCCTTCAAATAGATTATATAAACTGTCGAGGAATCAGCAAATACTTGCCTTTCAAAATGGGTTCCAGAAATAGTTCTAGTACCCTGTTTTCGATGGTTTTTCCCGAAGTTTCGGGAATTTCTGTAATTGATCTAGAGCAAACTAGGTCGATCTATTTGCAGGGTTGCGTAGGTGGTCAACTAGGCTATCACTAGAAATTTACGGGTCGAATAATCGTTGGACGATGAGGGAGAAACATACCTCGAAACATGCCTAGTTGCTGCCATCCGCTGTTGTGTTGTTCCGTTTATTGCGCGCGGTTTCCCACGCTTGTTCGCCCTCCAGTGGCATGCGCGGTCGCGCGCGGTGGCCCAGGGCGGCGCGCGCGCGGGGTGGTGCGCCCAGGGCAGGGACGGCGGCGCGTCGAGTTTTGTTAGGGTTTTGGGTTTTTCGCTCCTCTCTCGTTCTCTGCGTGTATATACTGAACGGTGGGGGTCGGGATCTTCAGTTCAGTTAAGGGAGGGGCGCGCGTGGGCTGGGTTCAGTTGCTGGCCCATGGGGCCGGGCTGGCCTGTGAGGGCTTATGGGAGATGATTTAAATTGGTTTTTATTTATTTACTTCATTTGTTTTATTCCCTTTTCTCCATTCTATTAGCACATATAATCATATGTATATTATACACACATATACGTATATATATATATATATATATATATATATATATATATATATATATATATATATATATATATATATATATATATATATATATATATATATATATATATTTATACGTACACTTATTTATATATATTTATAAATACCATTCACATATATCTATATATATATATACACGTATGCACATATTTATCTATATACACGTATACACATATACACGTATACTCGTATATTTTATCTATATATATGTATACGTTTACACATATATACGTATACTCGTATATTTATATATATATACGTTTACACATATATATGTATACTCGTATATTTATCTATATATATAACCATGACCAAATAACTCCATTCATGCATAAATAAATAGATATACAATTGTATATATATATATATCTTTAACAGAGAATAAGATAATAATAACTATTCATAATAAATAATTTATATACTTAATAACCACACTAATAACATTAATAGTAATAGCAACCCTAATAACACTGAAATTAACCCAATAGTATATATCGGTGAACTCATAAAAACACCGTTTATTTGGCTCCAGAAATTCATACAATTATTCAAAAACAAAGTAAACTATTAAATATTTAGAAAGTATTTGTCAAGTCCTAAAATAATAAGAAATATTTGTACATACATAAAATGTCTACATGGCCGCCCTTGGTTTCACAGCATGCCTACATAGGCTTGGATTTCGTTTGGGTCCAGTTTGGGCTAACTTTGCACAACCGGACCTCCTAAAATTATAATCTTAATTAAATAATAATTAAAACTTTCGGTAAGGGTTATGTCGCAACTTGGCCTGGTTTTCTTAGTTAGGACTTCATTATGGCTCGGCCTTCCCCACCGGGGTTAATACACTAGCCAAAGCATGCCATGGCACTATTCGTGCCACGATTTCTAGTCACCTTGTACTCCAAATTTAATCATGATTAAAATTATCTACCGTAATAATAACTAATTAATTATTTACAAAATACTAAAATTACCATTTAAATAAAATAATAAAATAATTTAAAAAAATAAAAATTCCGGAAAGAGGAGCTACAGTACCATAGTACGTGTACCCTAAGTATGAATCCACATCGGCTCAAAGTGTCCCAAATCTAGATCCATGCTTAGTGTAATGCATCGAACAACAATCAATATACCACGACACTATTACTGACAAATTATCATGATTGTGCTGGAAGGTACACATGTATTGACATATAACACGAATAATCACTTAGCACGTAGAGTCACACCTCAGTGCACTCATTAAATAGCACCGTGGTGCATACTAATATTGTATCTCAATACATACTTAGAAAATGTACCAGCACGTATACAGGTAACCAAGTCAGGAACATGGTCAAGTCAGGAAGTCACACGGACCCCTCGTGACATAAAAGTCACATATGAATTCTGCTTAAAGTGAGACATGAAGATCCTTGAAGCCAAGACAAAGATCTACAACTTTCATGTTGGGAGTTGGGAGAAATTCTGGCCACAAATCAGCTAAATATGACATAAAACAGCCAAATAGGCACTATGCGATACTATGCAAGCCATGCGGCACTATGCAAGCCTGCGACACTATTTATGCATGCGGCACTATTCATTCCATGCGGTACTATGTAAGCCATGTGGCACTATTTATCCTGCAGCACTATGCAAGCCTGCAGCACTATTCATGCTTGCAGCACTATTCATCCATGTGGCACTATGCAAGCCTGTAGCACTATTCATGCCTGCAGTACTATTCATTCCATGCGGCACCATGCAAGCCATGCGTCACTATTCATCCTACGATACTATGCAAGCCTGCGACACTATTCATCCTGCGGCACTATTCATCCATGCGATATTATGCAAGCTTGTGGCACTATTCATGCCTGCTGCACTATTCATCGTCCCTGCCAGAACCAGGACAGATGAACATAGAAGATGTCCAAATATTATTTTTGTCATAACTTTCTCAAAACAAATCGAAATCTAACTTTTCAAAGGTCAAAATTGGGTAGAATGAGATTTCCTACAACATAGGACCATTAGTTTTCAAAAAAAAAAACAACCAAGTTTGATAGATCAAAACCATGAAAATCTATAGAACCCTAGTTTTAGAAACTTAGATCTACACAAAACTAGCCATTAAAATCAAAAACTCTAAGAACTAAACTTGTAGAGAATGAAGAGAAGAACAATATAGACAAATAATATCAAAGAAAAAAAAATCAAGAATGAAAAATGCAAGAATCTCTCCATTTTGTGCAAGGTGTACTTGCCTAAATGTTGTTTGAGGAAAATAAATGAAAAAGTGAATGAGGAGAGAGAAAGAGGAAGAGAATATATATAGGGGTTGGGTTGACTCAAAGAAACCCTAATCTTAAGCATGCTCTAAAACCATATGACTAATGACATGTTAAATGCTACATGATACAACTAATTAGATCATTTAAATAAAATCCTAACCACAACATGGTTCAGAAATCTTATCATCGAAGTAGTGAACCACGCCTACAACCAGACAAGGACAAGGGGTGGCACACTAATCCGCGATGAGATACTGTTCCATGCTATGGCCAGTTACAAATACATAATACATACAATCAAGATACATGTGCCAGATATCATATACAAAAAAATCAAAAATTTACGTATTCCGGGAACGGGGAGTGACACCAGCCGTCTGAGGGGGGATTCGAACCCAAGACTTATACTTGGACGACCCCCCGCACTACCACTAGGCTAGTGCCTTAGGGACATGTGGGATTTTGTTAACATGTGTCCTAAGAGCATCTCCAACCCTATTGTGAGTTTAAGAAAAATGGTTGCCACATAGGAATGACAAGCTTTCATTTCAAAAATCCTTCTCCAATACAAATGTAGAATAAACCATGAGGTTGACATGACAATGACATGGAAAGGATAATGTGAAGTTAGTTGTCTAAATCTAGACAATGCACTTCACAATAACTTTATTCCACGTCATCAATTATGAATACAAATATTTGTATGGAGGAGTTGTCTTGGAAGTTGAAAAAAATAATTTTTATTGTCTTCTCAATCCTTTTGCATTGGAGAAGACCTTTCTATGTTATTGGCTTTTGTGAATGTAAACTTGTCACCTAAGAAAGACATTGTCTTGCGTCTCATGCCACCTAAGACTCACAACACATAACAGAATAATAGGATTGCAGATGCTCTAGGGGCACATGTTATGGATAATTAATATATAGATTTTTACTTTAAAAATTATTATCAACATGCAATAAATATTAAAAAAAGTATATGTTTCATTGAAAAATGTCATCAATACTCAATAAAATAATTTTTCAATACATTTTTTTCTGGCATTAATTGATAACATTTTCCAATGAAAGAAATTACTTATTTAATGTTGATAACAATTTTTGAGGTTAAAAAAGATAGTCATGTATTAATTATTTTTAACATGTCAATAATAACAGTCCCCATTGGAATTGTGACAAATAAATAATGACATCCCCCATTGGAATTGTGACAAATAAATACTCTCTCAAGAAAGGTAGAGTCACTGGAACCATATTTATTTGTCATCGACATATCTTTTCTGGCACTGATAAAAGCAAATCAAACATAACATTGGCACTTTCTGCTGATCTTGAAAATAAAATTTTTTAAATGATTCTGTCCTCCAATTTTGTCAGCTTTGACCAGCACAAAAAAAAGAAAAAAAAAGAAAAAAAGTGCAATGGTGTCCCTCCGGATACCTATGCCTCGAGCAGCACAAGCTCCCACACTTGCACGTGAATCCGTACACAGAGACCTTCTTGCTGCACCGAACGCAACGATGATGTTTTCCTCAAATTTCGAACATGTTCATCTATTTCATTGGACGATGGTATGTGCTCTTCCTGACATACCAGGAGCTGGAGGTGATTTGAGCAAATGTGACATAGTGTCAGTTCGATCAGTAACAAAGTAAAGAAATCAGAAGAAGATTTGAGAAGAATTGGGGAAGAACAGATTGATTATATTGCAGAAAGGGAAATGGACAGGGAAAATATTAGAAGAAGGAGAATTAGAAATCTCTCACAAATTGGCTACATTGTTCTTCTCCTTACAGCTACTTATAGGTAGTTACTACTGGGCCTGACAAGGCCTAACAGAATGCCAGCTAATTGGTGTTGACCTGGCCAATTAGCTGACCTGGCTAACTGCCAATCAATTACAGTCTGAAACAAAATAGAATGGAGCCTACGCTATGGCTTTATTGAATTGGAATGTATCAATTGCCCCTTCTCATTTTGACCTTGTCTCAAGGTCAAAGTATGGATAGTTTTTGGTGAAGTCTTCATAATATACCCACTGGGCTTCGTCTTCAGAGCAGTCCTTCCATTGAACCAACAAATCCACAGCTGCCTTTTGCCTTCTCTGAACTAGCCTCCTATCGAGAATCCACTCTGGTTCCAGTACAGCTTCTTCAATTTGGCTAGGTGGTCCAGCTTGAATGGAAACCTTTTGACTGATGTTCTTCTTGAGTTGTGAAACATGGAAGGTAGGTTGTATCAGAGATCCCTCTGGAAGTATCAGTCTGTAGGCTACTGACCCTATATTTGCTGCCACTTGGTAAGGACCAAAATACTTTGGGGATAGCTTCTGAGGCCTTCTTTGTGAAACTGAAGTCTGCCTATAGGGTTGCAATTTTAAGTAAATCCAATCTCCTGGATCAAAGTTCCTGTCAGTCCTATGGGTGTCCACCATCTTCTTCATCCTATCTTGTGCCACTTGAAGGTTGTCTTTCAATAACTAGAGTGCATTGTCCCTGGATATGATAGCTTCAGCAACTTCTAGATATGGAGTGGTGTCAGGTATGTATGTGAGTAAGTGTGGGGGGATTCTCCCATATAATGCTTCAAAGGGAGTAACCTTAGTGGCAGAATGCCAGTTGGTATTAAACCAAAATTCTACCCATAGTAAATGTTTACTCCATTCTTTAGGTTTATGACTGCAAAAACATCTCAAATAGCCTTCTATGCATCTGTTAGTTACCTCAGTTTGGCCATCAGTTTGGGGGTGATAGGCAGTGCTGTGCCGCAGTTGGGTGCCCTGTAGCTTGAAAAATTCCTTCCAAAACTGACTAGTGAAGATAGGATCTCTGTCTGAAACCATAGATCTTGGCATTCCATGAAGTTTGAACGACTCCCTCTAGAAAAATTTGAGCTACATTTACCGCTGTATAAGGGTGGCTTAATGCAAACAAGTGTATATATTTGGAGAGTCTATCAACAACAACCATTATAGTTGTTTTGTGATAGCTAGGTGGCAGGCCTTCAATGAAGTCCAATGAGATGTCTTCCCACACTCTATTTGGGATAGGTAATGGTTGGAGAAGTCCTGCAGGAGATAAGTTTTCTTCCTTGTTCCTCTGGCAGATGTCACATGATTTTATATATTCCTGGACAATTTTCTTCATTCCCTTCCAATAGCAAGCTCTTTTCAGTCTGTGTAAGGTTTTAACCACCCCTGAATGCCCTCCTTGTAACATGTCATGATGTTCTTTCAATATCTCCTTGACAAAGTTTGAATCAGGGTCAATTAAGAGCCTATTTTTGTAATATAGCAGACCATTTTTGAGAGTATATTTGTTGGGGTCAAGTTTACCTTGTTCCCATTTGGCTAACTTCTTCTTGTAATAATCAGAGTCTGCCATTTATTGTTTGAAGCTATCAATCCAATCTGCAGCTATTACAGTGATAGCAGTTAGTGCAGCTTCTCCTCTTCTTGATAGACTATCTGCAGCTTCATTTTCCTTCCCTTTTTTGTACTCCACCCTATATTGATATCCATGAAGCTTGTGGATCCATTTGTACTGAGCTTCAGTATGAACTTTTTGTTCTAACAGATGTTTTAAAGACTTGTGATCAGTCTTGATAAGAAAACTCCTTCCCCAAAAGTATTGGTGCCATTTTTTTACTGCCAATAAGATGGCCAACATTTCCTTCTCATAAGTAGAAAGTGTAATGTTCCTGCCCTTGAGGTTTTGAACGAGATAGGCTATGGGCCTTCCTGCCTGCATTAACACAGCTCCTATTCCCAAACCAGATGCATCACATTCTAGAGTGAATTCCTCAGAGAAGTTGGGCATTGCTAGAACAGGGGGTTGAGTGAGTACCTGTTTGAGTCTTTCAAAGGCTTCTTGAGCTTTAGCACTCCAGAGGAATGAGTTCTTTTTAAGTAGGTCAGTGAGAGGACCTGCTAAGGATCCATAGCCCTGTACAAAGCGCCTATAGTAGCCTGTAAGACCTAGGAAGCCTCTTAATTCTTTGAGAGTTTTGGGTGTAGGCCATTCTAGGACTGCTTTAATCTTCTCTTGATCTACTGCCACCCCTTGACCAGAGATTATATGCCCCAAGTATCCCACTTGTTTCTGTGCAAAGAAACACTTGCTTATTTTTAACTTCAGTTGATTGGCCTCTAATTTGTTGAACACTGCCTGTAAGTGCTGGTAATGATCTTGAAGTGTGGCACTATAGATGAGAATATCATCAAAGAATACTAAGACAAATTTCCTCAAATATTCTTTGAAGACTGCATTCATAAGTGCTTGAAATATTGATGGGGCACTAGTTAGCCCAAAAGGCATGACAAGGAACTCATAGTGCCCCTCATGAGTCCTGAATGTTGTCTTGTGCACATCTTCTTCTACCATTCTGACCTGATGATACCCTGCTCTTAAATCCAGCTTGGAAAAATAGTGACTACCATGGAGTTCATCAAATAACTCCTCAATGAAGGGAATGGGATAAGTGTCCTTCACTGTGTTGTAGTTTAGCTTCCTGTAATCAATGCAGAGCCTCCATGAACCATCAGCTTTCTTCACTAAGAGTATTGGTGAAGAATAAGAGCTATTGCTAGGCCTTATGACACCTGTTTGTAGCATTTCTTGTACTTGCCTCTATCTCATTTTTTTGCAGGTAAGGGTGTCTGTAGGGTCTGTTACACACTGGTGCTGCTCCAGGAATTAGGGGAATTTTGTGATCAAAAAATCTTTGTGGAGGTAAAGCTGTGGGTTCTTCAAAAAGGTGTGCATATTTATTAAGTAGACTGGTGACTTCAGATTCTTCTGATTGAGTAGATAGCTTCTGGGCACTCTCCTCCAAAGCACATAATTGAATGAGGAAAAAGTAAGATTTTTGCCTTAACTCTTTTGCATCAGGTTCTTGCAGGTAATTCTTCTGTGGCTTGACCCCCTTGAGTAGCTTCCACACACCCTGTTCTTCAAATTCCATGGTCAGTTCTTGGAAGTTCCAGCTTATGGTGCCTAAGGTACTGAGCGAATTAGCTCCTAGTACCACCTGGTAACCTGGGATGGATAAATAATAGGAGATTTGCCAGGATTTTGTGTCCTTGACACTCAATGCTCACTCCCTTGCACAGTCCTTTGCTAGATAGTTTATCCCCATTAGCCACTACTACCTCAAATGATTTATTGTCTTGAGGAGCTAACCCCAACCTTTCACAGAAATTAGAATCAATAAAACTATGAGTGGAACCTGAGTCCACTAATATTAAGACAGGTTTATTTTTGATTCTCCCTTGTAGCTTCATAGTAGATTGATGAGTGATACCTGACAATGCGTGCAAGGAAATTTCAAACATACTGTTTTGAGGCTCTGGAGAAGTAACTTGGTTGTCAGGTGTACTCTGAAGTTCAGCATCTTCAATTCCTTCTTCATCTGCTACTAACATGAAAAGCTTCTTCTCCTTGCACTTGTGACCCTTGAACCACTTCTCATCACACAAGAAACATAATCATATACTCTTCCTCCTCAAGATTTCAGAAGGAGATATAGTTGCTCTAGTATGTCCCTTGTTATTTTGTGTGGTAGGTTCAACACCTTGAGAAAATGGAGTTGGCATTGGTTGCTTCCAAGTTTCTGTACTAACACTGGTTGCTGCAGGGCTATAGACTGTGGCATTATATCTTTTGTTAGTATATGGATTGCCTTTGTAATTTCTTTTGATGGCCATGTTTCTTGCTTCATATAACTTGGAAAGTTGCATGGCTGTCAAGAGTTCAGAGGGATTTGCAATCTGCAGCTCATATCTGATGTCTTCTTTCAATCCCCCTACATAAGTGCTCACCAAACAAGACTCAGGTAATGTTTCAATTTTGTTAGAAAGTTTCTGAAACTATGAATTATACTCATGCACAGTGTTGTCTTGCTTCAGTAATTTCAGATCCATCATATGGTCTGTGAACTGTGAGGGGCCAAAATTCATTCGAATGGATCTGCAGAAGTCTTCCCAAGGAATCATTCCATTCTTTATCTTCATCATCCAGTTCATCCAATATGCTGCTGTTCCCTTGAGTTGGACTGAGCAGATTTTGATTTTATCCGACTCAGGGGTGTTGTAAAAATTGAAGTAGTTGTTAATCCTCATGATCCACTCCTCAACATCTCCCTCCCCATTGAATTCAGGTAATTTCAATCTCAGTGAAGGTTGCTTGTTGTTGTTGGTCTCATGGTGAGTATTGAAACGTGTAGGAGTGGCTAGCAGTGGTGGAGTGTACAACCCTTGTCCTCCAACTGTTTGATCAGTGGAGAACCCATGGGAAGATCGAGGTGAAGGATTTAAACTCCATGACTGGCCTCTACTGGGAATGGCAGGTGGATTGGTTTGAGTAGCAGCAAAATTTCGAGCAGGAGGCTCAGAATCTCGTTTAGATCTGTTCATTTACTCCAGCAATTTATCAAACTTGCTATTGAGATCCAGAACAGTACCTGCTAGAGCTTCCACCGTGTTCTCCAGAGAGATGAGTCGATCCTCATCAACAGGTAGTCTTCTTCCTTCTGAACATCCTCGATCAGAGCCGCCATGGCTCACGCTTCCTTCTCCCACCGGCTCGAGCTGCTTTGATACCAAATTGGTACGTGCTATTCCTGACATACCAGGAGCTGGAGGTGATTTGAGCAAATGTGACATAGTGTCAGTTTGATCAGTAACAAAGTAAAGAAATCAGAAGAAGATTTGAGAAGAATTGGGGAAGAACATATTGATTATATTGCATAAAGGGAAATGGACAGGGAAAATATTAGAAGAAGGAGAATTAGAAATCTCTCACAAATTGGCTACATTGTTCTTCTCCTTACAGCTACTTATAGGTAGTTATTAATGGGCCTGATAAGGCCTAACAGAATGCCAGCTAATTGGTGCTGACCTGGCCAATTAGCTGACCTGGCTAACTGCCAATCAATTACAGTCTGAAACAAAATAGAGTGGAGCCTACTGCTATGGCTTTATTGAATTGGAATGTATCAGACGATAATTGGAAATTTTTACTGCACTGAATAGACTTGATAATAAAATAGATGAATTCATATAGCTAAAAGAATAATCGCGTTGAGTCAGATTGAGTAGAACATGAAAATAGTTAACTTGCGCCAGTCGTGGCAACGCCAAGGCGGCCAGGATCTTCTACTTCTTTGGGTTTTGAAACATCAAGAGCCGTCGCGCCCGCGAAAGATCCGCCGCCCTTGACACCGAGCATGTTGGAGCCGGGCGAGTCCGCAACGACGACATCCTTCTTCTTTTCTTGCTTCTTGTCACCCCCAGTTTTTGAATTAGGGGTATTTTCGTCATTTTTTTCAAGTTTTATAATTTTTAGGAATTTTATTTGATTTTATGTGATTTTTTGGGATTTATTTGGTTTGGTTTGGATTTTATCCAATTCGGACTCAAATTGGAGACCATGGTAGCCTGGACCCTAGTGGGACCCACATACTAGCTGGACTTGGCCCACATACCATCATAATTAGGTTAAAAATTATAAACCCTATTTCCATGGCTTAATTAGTCATTTTAGAGCTTAATTAGTATTTAGAAATTAGACTGAACCAACCCGAAACAAACCGAACCCAACCTAAGTCTAATGGGTTTGGAGGGGCTATTGGATCCTACCCAAAACCCACAAACCCTTCCCCACCCCCCCACCCCCACTTGGCCGGCCATGACTAGCCCCACCCCCCCCCCCCCCCCCCCCCCCCCTCTCTCTTTCCTTCACCACTAAGTCAACTTCTCCCTCTCCATTTCTTTTTTTCTTCCAAGCTTTCTTCTCAAGAGAACCCATTGTTAGGTAAGCCATAAACTCTTCATTTATTTCTCTTTGGCATTTAAGTTCTTCACAATAATTGAAGAGGAGATTATTCTCCATGTTTTGACCATAGCTTTCCTTAGGTTTCCTAAAATCTAGGTTAAGGAAATTATTGGGGGTTTTCTAATTAGAGTAGTATATATATATATATATATATATATATATATATATATATATATATATATATATATATATATATGTATGTATTTGTGTGTGTAGAGGAATGAGAAGTGGTGGTGGTGTTGTGTGAGAGAGTGGTAGTGTGTGTGTGTGTGTTTGTGAGGGTGTATGTATTTATATATATATATATATATATATATATATATATATATATATATATATATATATATATATATATATATATATATATATATATATATATATATATATATATATGGGTGTGTCTATGTATATATATGTATATCTATATGTGTGTGTGTATATATGTATATATATAGATAGAGGGATGGATATTAGATTATATATATGTGTATGTAGATATATATATAGATAGATATATAGATAGATATATAGATATATAGAAGAAAAAAAAAAGATAGATATAGATATATAGATAGATAGATATATAGATAGATATATATCTATCTATATATCTATCTATATATCTATCTATATATAGATAGATATATAGATAGATAGATAGATAGATATATAGATAGATAGATAGATATATAGATAGATAGGAGGATATATATATATATATATATATATATATATATATATATATATATATATATATATATATATATATATATATATATATATATATATATATATATATATATATATGCAAATGACCTCTAGCCTAGTGGTTAAGAGAGATGCATGCGGCCCAAGTGGTCAGGAGTTCGAGCCCCAGTGGAGGCGAGTTTGCCACATTTACCCAATGTTTCAAAATATATATATATATATATATATATATATATATATATATATATATATATATATATATATATATATATATATATATATATAGAGAGAGAGAGAGAGAGAGAGAAAGAGGAGGAAGTAGTAGAAGATGAAGAAGAAGAAGAAGCCACAGCAGTGGCAGTGTAGCAGCCGCTACACAGCTGCTGTAGCAGCAGCAGGAACAGCAGCACTGGCAGCAGCTGCTGCCAGTGAGAACCCCCCCCCCCCCCATTTGCCCCTTTCACCCCTATTAAACCCCCCCCCCCCCCCCCCTTAGTCCTATATATATGTATATATGTATATATATATGTATATATATATATATATATATATATATATATATATATATATATATATATATATATATGTTAATAGATAGTAGGATTAGAAGAGAATAGGAGAAGAAGATTAAGGAAATGATAGAAGAAATAAGAAGAAGTAGAAGAAAAGAAGTTAGAAGAAGGAATTAGAAAGAGTTAGAGGAGAAGGAAATTAGAAGAAGTTAGAAAAATTAGTAGAGGAATAGGAAGGAGGAGTTAGAAGAAGAATTAGAGGAGAAATATGAAGAAGAGGTTAGAAGAAGAAGTTAGAGGAAGAGTTAAGGAGGAGAATTAGAATAAGGGCTAAAAGGAAGTTTTTAGGAGAAGTCGAGTTCGAGAGCGAAACGGAGCTCGGAGAATCGGAATGAGATGAAACTTGGCGTGGAGTTAGAATACGTGAATTAGATTTTGCGGGTAGGCTCCCGAGTGGAAATCGGGATTGTAGGGCGCCGGTATCGCGCCGTACCATTGCGTATCTTGAAATATTCAAGATATCGGCAATGGGCCGTAAGATGGACTAAACGTCCACTTTACTTAGGTATTTTGGTAGGTAACGTATGTATAGGTTAGTATCTTACTACCCTAGGGAGATAGGGTCAAAATACCAAGCGTAGGTAGGCTAACTTGATAATTGCCTAAGTTAGAATTTTACCCTTTTTAAGGGTAAAATAGGATATTGGCCTAAGGCCAAGATTTGGGTTTCGAAGTCCAAGATGGACTTGGATATGGGTTGTAGAAGTTGGTAATGAATAGAAATAGCCGTCTAGACCTAGTCTTGACCCCGGTTGACCACGTTTGACTTTTTAGACTAAAAGTCAACTATGGGTCAACACTTTACCCAATTTAGTCCCAAATTCCATTAAACTTGGGGAGTTGACCAAAGGTCAACTATTAGTCATCATTGACCTAGGATTGACCAGAGTTGACCAGTTGACCAAAAGTCAACTGTAAGTCAACCGTTGACTCAAATCAACCTAGATTAATTCCGTTTGACTTGCATTGACCCAGTATGACCTAGCTAGACCTAAAATGACTTAGGTTGACCTCGTACAGTCTAGTTTGACCTAGCTAGACCTAGAATGACTTAATAGGGTTTAATTTGAATTGACTTTATTTCCTAAACAGAGTATTGATACGTCTTGTTCTCTATAGGTCCTCGAGACGCTGCATTTGCTCCAGTTGACATATCATACCATATTACAGGCGAGTACATTCTCTGACACTTTTCTAATTTACGATGATTTTTATAATTCATGTAATTAGTGTAGATATGCTTGTTCTCGACACATTGGTCATACGGATTGGTATTCATGGATCCCGACATGAGATGTTATTCCTCGTTATCTTGGTATATCTTGTGCAAGCCTCCTTGTAGTTCTTGTGCAGTATATGGACACCGATTCTCGGGAAGACTTGCTCCCTTCTCGTAGAATCCCGTGTCGTAATGTGTCTTGCTTGGATCCACTCTACCAGTCGGGGACGGGAAGTACTAGTGTAGATGTGTGGTCATACCCGCCTTGTATATATTGTGAACCTTGTGAATGCCAATCCTACACCACACGTATGATTGACTAGATCATAACCTTGTGCAGACCCAATCCGGCCACATGTTGTAGCTAGTATTCACACACCTAGATATATGATTCTTGTTTCTTGTACATGCCATGATCAGTTTACTTGCCTTGTTCTAGCTCTAGTTTTACAGCTTACCTTGCCATGATACTCACATGTACATTCCATGATTTTCTTGTATATACTCTCTATTTACAGTCTTATAGCTTTTGTCATATCTTGTGAACTGTTGTTAGTAGATTGTACTCGTTCCATCCTGACAGGATATGTTGAAAATATTACAGATGCTGACGAGGGGGATTACTGTACCTACTACGGTCCGGATGACGTAGTGGGCCTATACCTGGAGACTTTGGTCCAGCAGGGCTTAGCTCCGCCTGGCGAGACCTTACCTATTGCTTAGTTAGAGTAGGTCTTTTATACTGGACTTTGTCTCCAGCTACTTTTGAGACTGTTATTACTATGGATTGTATTAGAGACTTGGACTTGTATATTATTTGGTGTTTGGACTTGACAGGTTATTATTTTATCGTCTTGTTGTCTTTATCTTTCAGTCTTTACTTTATCATCTTAGAGTTGTGATTGAGCACTAATATATATTCATTGCTTGTCCTCCGTTCGGAGTTGACCATATTCTCGACAGGTTTTTGATATATATATAAACTGTTTAGAGTAGAAAAACCTACAGCGTTCCACGCCGTTTTTACGGTGAGGGCTGGGCGTTGTCACGTGCACGTGCCCTTATAGCGGGTGCGGGTCGTGACACTTCTTGAAGTCGCGGTAGCACTTGGAGCACATGTTGAGGTTCGCAACACTTGGAGCACATGTTGAGGTTCGCAACGATGGCTTCCTTCTTCTCTTCTTGCTTCTTGAAGTCGCGGTAGCACTTGGAGCACATGTTGAGGTTCGGGGGGCTGCCGTAGGAGCCGCACCCCGTCTTGCATTGCGGGCGTTCTTGTTTCGTATCCGTGTCCATATCCATGTCAACATCAAAGAATCTACAAGAGAGTTGGGAGATTTGTGGAGGAGAGTTTTGAGGGAAAGAAGTTATGTAAAGGGGAGGAATTGATGATGTTTAGACTAGTAAATGTACGTGCTTTGCACGTATAATAAAAATATTATCCAATTATAGTTGAATATTTCTTCTAACTCATGTGGTTAAGATGTGAAGTATTTTTATTGTTTGGTTGAGTTCAATTCCTCATGTTGACAAAAAAATTTTAAAATTTTTTTACATAATTTATTTTTTTTAAATAAAATGGATCATGATATACATACGACTTAGATGGCTCACTTTGAGCCGTTTTGAAGTCTCATTATATAGTAAAAGATATGCAAGGATTCAAAACCTTGGGATATATATAGGGTTCTCTAGAAGAAATTACATATTGTTAAAAAATAGTAAAAGTTCTATTCCTATCATTTTTTTTTTCCAATTTCGAAACATGTTTTGGAGTCCTAATAGGACTAGGATTAGGATTTATATAGAAACAAGTATCTATCTCCGAATAAGTATCTAATTAGCTTTCCTATTATGGCATGGATAGGTTATATACAATTACATAAAATATACTATTGAGTCCGGAGATTAATTAGTAATTGTATCATCTTATCCCTAAAAGTGTATAGTTGAGCTATAAATCAACACTTCAAGAGAGGAAAATCATAACAGACAGGTTGATTCTTAAAGTTGCAGCCATTGTCTTAAAAATCGGACCAGACCGGCGGCTTGAATCGGTCAATTCATAAACTAGTAAAAAAAATGGCCTGATTTAATACTGATCCTTTATTTATTTTTTCCCCAAAAAACAGACCACTAAACCATTTGACCCAGTTAAATTTTGAACCGGCATAATCCTGACTTTTGTTTTGGACTTTACATACGATCAAAGTTAATATTTTGCTTCTTGACTAATTCTATTGTGGTAAACATGCAAAAACTTTTGAATAGTATATAGGGTGAATTGCAACTTGATATCCTTAACCATCTCAGTTTTTTAACTTGATATCCTAAATCTTGATATGCATCAACTTAATACCATCAACTAACTTGATACCCCAAAATATATAAATAAATAATAAATTGTCCCTACTTTTCTGCCACCCCCCCCCCCCCCCCCCCTCCCCCCCAAACCTCGGCCGTCCCCCCCCCCCCCCCCCCCCCCCCCCCCCCCTCCTCTCCAATCAGCTACCCATCCCCCACTCTTTTTGTGCGCGCTAGCGCCCGCTGCACGAGGAGGGAAGGAGGCGTGGGTGGTGCAATCGAGGAGGGGGGTGGGGCAGCCGGAAGAGAGAAGGGGGGGGGGGGGGGGGGGGGGGACCAGCCGAGGGGGAGGGGGCAGGGCAGCTGAGGGGGGAAAGAGGGGATGATAGAGTCAGGAATAATTTTGTCTTTTTTAGGGTATTAAGTTAATACATATCAAAGTTTAAGGTATCAAGTTGAAAAACTAATATAGTTGAGGATATCAAGTTAAAATTAAACCTAGTATATATATGTAATTGTTTAATATGTAATATATTCAATGTAATATTGTAAGCATGTGCAAGTGATTCAACCATGATAATCCACTGGTTGGATCGGTTTGACCCACCCTAGTGTTTTGAACGGGTCGATTCGCCAGTCCGGTTTTTAAAACATTGGTTGCAGCTCACTCCTTTTTCACCAATAGCACATCTGCTTTCTTCCATGCACAATGACAGCTATTCTGAATGTTATATCACACAACATATCCCCTACAAAACTGATCATGGGCAACAGCGTTCCAATCAACTGTCAGCAAGCAAATGCTGAGAAAATGGCAAAGAAAACAAATGATGCATAAGCAATTTCCAGATTAGCAAACTTTTTCTCCTCCTCTATAAATGCTAGAATGAAAGTAACTCGGTATTATAGCAGAACAGGAAACGCGTAATATATATCCCAAGTTGATTTTCACATTCAACAAATGCAGGGGGGAAAAAAATGCCGTAACGATTTATCTTACAATGCCCTGCAGTAGAACGCAGACATTCCCGTGTTTCTCACAAACATCAGGGCAAGAACTGAAGTAATTTGAGGTTTATGAATTGGTTAACAAACGGGTCCGGACCCATCCCTATCCTAGCATAACAATCAATCTTCTAGACTAAATCACAAGTTACCTCTATAAAATGATTCACATACATTATAGAAGAACCTAGAAAGGGGCCCTTGGTCAGACAATCAGCATCAGAGAACATTGCCTCGTGTGACGCCAAGGAAGAGATCCATCAAATTGTTCACCGAACATGACCTCTCCTCCTGACGGAGCACCAACGTATAAATTATGTAAATTTCGGATTTTTCCATATGCCCGTGTTAGAATAACCTCAATACTTGTTCCAGGAAAATGGTAATGGGAAGTCCTTGTCTCCAGTTTGTCAGCTTCTCGCATTACTGCTTGTTTAGTGGAAGAAAACCTCTCGACACTACCAGATGAAATTTGACTATTCACTTGCAGAACTGTTTCTAGAGGAAGCTGGATCAATTTAAAGGAAGAAAAAAGTAATCAGCGTCTTTTACTCTACTCAGGCTTATAGAGAGAGTTTGATGTGTCCACCATTGAGATGGTGAAAATACCTCTCGAAGACCTTTTGCCTTCCATGGCTTCTTTCTTGGCAATGCAACTTGAGCAAAGGAGAGGACCATCCCAGGGGCGGAGTTTCCCAGGTTGAGACGAACCGGAATGTACAGAGATACCCTCTCCCGGTTTCATCTCAAGTTGACAAACAGCACATATGAAAAGCTTGAACATGTTGCATACTGGATACTCCAAATCCAACCTGCATTTAACAAAAGCATCCCACCAACTCCTCACAATTTAGATATAAATTAATGCCTGCAATAATTTACATTATGAGGTACTTACTACACAAGCAAGATACAGACCTTTGAGCAAGCACTGCAGACCCGTCCTCGAATATTTCCTCCACAACGTCTGGTTCAATATGATCCTTATCTGAATATGATGATGACTCCGAAGATTTTTTACGGAACATCGCTTTAAACACCCCCATCCCAGGTTTCCTTGGTGGTGGAACAGGGAGGGATACCTTTTCAGGAGGTACTATATCGACCACAATACAGGTGGTATCATCTCTTAGTCCCTTATATTGTACAGCTTCCTACAATTAAAAGCATGATTATCTAAGAAAACATTGACTGCGAGACTTTTTAGAAATATAAAAGATTGGCAAGGTATGTACTTTAACAATTTGAGAAGCTGCAGCGTCTGCTGCCATACCACGAGAACAATTAAATGCTGATTCAAAAGATAATGCATCCCATACACCATCACTTGAAATAATAAGTCGGCCTCCAGCGTTGGATAGCTGCAGAAATGACACAAGGCATTAATTATAACTGACAATACAACCCAAGACGGAAGTTGATACGAGTTTACTACCCATTGCAAGTTATTTGTTACAAAAGGTAAAATGACAAGGAAATACAACAAAATAATAAATGCAAAAATAGAATTAAAAAACATTCCAGTTGATAAACATGAAAGTTGATCAACCACATAAAACCTCCAGTCCCTATGTTTTAATCCAGTTGGTATGAGCCTATGTATCGTGTGTTTGCATGTCAAGCAAAAAACATGCAAGGACATAAAACTACATACATAAATGAAAACTCGCACAAGTTTCATACTGAATACATGCCACTACTAACACAAGAAAAAGGAGATTACCTTACTATTCAGTTGCTATTAACCTCATAATGCATGTAAGATGAGCATCATTCCATATTTGTCCATGGATTCTACTAGGTACTATGTTTGGTCAAACACATTATATATAATGATTTTTAAGATCTTTCGAAATCCAATCAGGTTTACACAAGTTTTGTTCCGTTAATGAAACCAACCTGTTTGTATAGAGCCATATCAGTTTCGTACTGAATCAAAGTCATTCTATGAAGTAGTACAATCTTCAGCCTTAGAAGTTCCTATGTAAATGCCATTCATTTTCGCTCTTCGGCTTGTGCCATAGAGATAAACGTTATTTCCTATAGTAAAGTACATCTTCCCAACTATGTGTTGTCTATACTCATTTCTAGTCTAGGGAAATTTAGAGGATGCTCCTTGGTCGTATGATTTTAAACTACATGGTCAAAAAGGTAGGTCTACCTAACCGCCAACTGGCCTCTTGGGTTTTGCAGCAATGCCCTCTTGCTCATAGCTAGCCTTGCTACGAATTTGCCACCATTGTAAAGGAATGACGTCAGATTCAAAACCGACAATAAAAACATCGTCACTTCTTTTCTGAGCTTCCTTTGCGGCATAGTTGACCTCATTCTAATGGGAAAAAGCTGGATGATGGTGGTGGTGGTGGTGGTGGTGGTGATAAGTTCGTAGGCTATAATGTGTTCCTAATGAGTTGGCAGAGCAGCTCCAATAACATTGAATCTATAAGTTTCCTGTATAGTTTAACTTATTGTTATAATAGATTAGAATATACTCCTAACGAGCTGTCAGTAGTGACTAAAAACTTATTGCCAAAATAATTAAATGATATTTTATTATTTTATAGCATTTTCATGCATGCAATGACCATAAAGGGTCGCTATCCACTACTCTGTCAGATGAGACACATAAAAACCAATATAACATGAGATTTGATCTAATATGACCCTTATACCACACAAACATTGTTTACAAACCTTCACTTGCTTCACATGTGGAATAGGAACAATGAATTCACCAACATCCATATCTCCAATAGATCTCGATAGACACAAGCCACCTGGCCAACATCTCAAAGGACCAATCTGCAATAAATGCCTGTTATCAGAACTAATAATTTAAAACCTATTGCTAATATTAAAGACAAATTGTTTAGGGAAACCACTATATGTGATAAGAAGGATGAAGAAAAATCTTCCAAACTTCTAGTGCTTATTTACCGAAAGTTGTGACTTCAAATTTGCATAGGAACATCAGTCATACTTCTACATGAATATAATCCAGTCTACAACTTAATCACACTAGTCACTAAAAATAGAGGAAGAGCAGATACATATAACGGAAGAGCAGATACAGATAACGGAAGAGCAAAACAACCCTGCAACAAACTTGCAACAAACTCCACCATCATCTCATCAACTAGCTAGTTTTATCTCTATCCGTATCCTCTGTATTGTACTCTATTTATAGACCAAATCGTTAAACTCATAATACTGAGGAAGAAATATCAAAACCACCACTTTTCTATTGTGCTTCTTTTATGGTATCAGAGCAATTTGCCTTACGGCTCTAGATCCTAAGCCCCTTCTTCTTCCCACCCTCCCTTCCACTCAACAAATGGCCACTCATACCACCATCACCAATATTTCTCATTTCGTATCCATCAAGCTAACCAAGGATAACTTCATCCTTTGGCAAAACGTCTTCGATCCGATCCTCATAAGCTACGGTCTCTAGGGGCATATAGATGGATCCAAGCCATGTCCACCTCGCTTTCTCATCGACGACAAAGGCGAACCAACAACATCCATTAATCCAGCCTATTCTGACTGGGTTAAACAAGACCAGACTCTTTATCATCTGGTTGAATGCTACTCTTTCTGAATCGGTCCTTTCCTACACTGTTGGTTGCAAAACTGCAATGGCGGTCTGGACCAATTTGGAAAAACGTCTTGTGACGGTTTCTCGCTCGCATACTATTCACCTCAAGTCCCAGTTGCAGAACATCACCAAAGGCGACAGACCTGTTTCAGAATATCTCCAAAGTATCAAGAAGTTGGTCGATAAACTCTCTGCAGCCGGCTACATCATTGATGATGAAGATCATGTCCTCTACATGCTTCGTGGCCTTCCACAAGAGTACGATGCCGTCGTAACCTCTGTCACCGTCCAATCTAATCTCACAGCGGACGAAGTTTATAATCTCCTCATTGGCGAGGAAACAAAGATCACCAACAGAGCTCGTGTGCCTTTGCAACCTGACTCATCCCCACACGCTCTATACTCAAACTCCAGTACAAATTGAAGCAGCCACACCTCCAATAACAAACCATATTCCATTAATCCCAACTACAAGGGAAAGCTGTGAAACTACAACCCAAACTATCAACCTCGCACCACCTCCTTCGACAACAACAGTGCATCTCGTCCACGCAACAATCCTTCATCAGTACCAACCCCATTTTCCTCCAAGCCACTATGCCAGATCTGTGACAAACCTGTCACTTTGCCATTGATTGCTTTCAAAGGATGAACTATGCCTACGTCGGTCGCCATCCTCCTCAAAAGCTCGCTGCCATGATCGCTCAGTTCAATGAAACTTTCGACGATTGGATCGCCGACACTGGGGCAACCCACCACATGACGAATGACCTCACCAATCTGTCTCTACATTCTGGTTATTCAGGTAAAGATATTGTGCAAATTGGCAATGGCAAAAAGCTTTCAATCTCCAACATTGGTAACTCCATTCTCCACACAACCAACTCAAAAAAATTTCTTAACAATATTCTACATGTTCCCTCACTGAAACATAATCTTTTATCTGTCCAAAAATTTGGTCATGACAATAATTGTTCTCTGACTTTCAATGACCACACTGTTTTTGTCAAGGACCAAGCATCGGGGAGAACTCTGTTGCAAGCACCAACTAGACATGGCCTCTACACCTTCCCACGCACCTCAACCTCCCCTTTCAACCACTCCACTGCACTCGTCTCCACTGCAACAAGTTCCCTACTCCATCAACGTCTCGGCCATCCGTCTCAAGTTGTTCTTCGTCGCATTCAATCAGCCAGTTCTTTCTTTCCTTTCAATAAGAGCTTTGCTCCATCCACAGTTCAGTGCACCGCATGTCGTCTCGGCAAAAGCATCAAACAACCATTTCCTCCCTCACAATCCACTACAACTCATCCACTTCAGCTGCTCCACTGTGATCTCTGGGGTCCCTCTACAATCGCTTCAAACTCGTGCTACTGATACTATGCAGTGCTCGTAGATGACTTGTCCCATTTCAGTTGGGTTTTTCCATTGTATCAAAAATCAGACTTTCCTACTATTTTCTCTGATTTTATTAATAAAATTGAACGTTCTCTCAATCTTAAACTTTGCAGTTTTAGATCGGATGGTGGTGAATTCACCAACATTCGCTTTGCAACTTTTCTTTCATCTCGAGGGGTGATTCATCAATATAGCTGCCCTCACACTCCGGAACAAAACGGAGTTGCAGAACGAAAACATCGTCACTTATTAGAAACCATTCGCACCCTCATGGCTCACTCTGGCGCTCCTCCCAAATACTGGGTTGAAACTCTTCTCACTGCTTGCTACCTCATAAATCGAATGCCTACTACCTCCGCAAACAATCAAACACCTTATGCTCGTCTCTATGACAAACCTCCAAATTACAAACATCTTCGCATGTTCGGATGCCTATGTTTTCCTCATCTTAAAGCCTATGCCAAACACAAACTTGCATACCGTAGTACTCCTTGCGTTTTTCTTGGCTACGGCAGCAATTACAAAGGTCTTCGCTGCCTCGATTTATCTACTGGAAGAGTACATGTCGAGACATGTTTTCGATGAAATGCAGTTTCCTTTCTTATCCACCGCCCCAAACTCCAATCCTCCAATTCCAGAGCAAAGCCCTTCCATTATTGTTCCCACCATTCAAGCAACTCCTCTTCCTTGTAATCCTCCACAAACTCCAGCAATCTCCACTTCCTGATCCACAACTCTCACTGTATCTCCAAACGTCTCCCACACTCAACCGCACCATATCTCACCACCTGATCACAATTCTCCAACCAGTCCCACCTCTTCTCAAACCTCTTCTCTCACACCCATTATATCTCCAATTCCTACTCCAACTCCATACCCTACAAACTCTCCACCACAACCCATTCCACCATCACAACCTACCAATACCCACTCTATGATTACTCGAGCAAAAGATGGAATATACAAACGTAAATGCTTACACTCTTCTCTTCACCCCCTCCCCTATGCTTTTATTGCCAATGCTTTACCACATGTCCCTACATGTGTAACTCAAGCTCAAAAACATCCTCAATGGCGTGCAGCAATGGCAGAAGAAATATTTGCCTTAATGGCAGCCCAAACATGGACACTAGTCCCTCCACCCTCTCATCAATCAGTTGTTGGTTGTAAATGGATTTTCCGCATAAAACAATGCTCTGATGGCTCCATAGAACGATTCAAAGCTCGTCTCGTTGCCAAAGGTTTCAACCAGCAACCAGGTGTTGATTTTGATGAAACCTTTAGTCCAGTCGCAAAATTGACAACCATCAGATTAGTTCTTGCCATCACAACACAATTTCAATGGCCCATGAAGCAAAATGATGTTCAGAATGCATTCTTACATGGTTACTTGACTGAGCCTGTCTACATGACTCAGTCACCAGGATTCTCTGATTTGTCCAAACCACACCATGTTTCCAAGCTTTCCAGATCCCTATATGGCCAAAAACAAGCTCCAAGGGCCTAGTATGATCGGCTCAAATCGACACTCTTCAAACTTGGCTTTCAGAAATCTACATCGGACAACTCCCTCTTCACACTCCTATGCCCACCATCCATAACTATTGTCCTCATCTACGTCGACGACATCCTTCTTACTGGAAGCTCCACACAACAATGCAACAATATAATCAGTACTCTTGCAAAAATCTTTCCCATCAAAGATCTTGGTGTTGCTCGGTATTCCTTCAGGACTCTATATATCTCAATCAAAGTATATTACTGACCTTCTCCTTCGCTCCAAAATGGATGGTGCAAAGTCCGCAAGCTCCCCAATCTCCTCTACTCACAAACTCGACAAATACTCTGGAGATCCTCTTTAAGACCCCAATGAATATCGCTCATTGGTCGGTGCCCTTCAATATCTTACATGAACAAGACCAGAGATATCCTTTGCTGTCAACCAAGCATGTCAATACCTGCAATCCCCCCGTAGTACTCATCTACTCGCTGTTAAGCACATTCTTCGGTATCTCAAAGGAACAATTTCTCTAAGTCTCTTCTATAAGAAAGGATCTCCAACTCTAACTGCCTACAGCGATGCTGATTGGGCAGGTTCGATTGAGGATCGTAGATCGACCACCGGCTACTGTGTGTACTTCGGATTGAATCCAATCTCTTGGAGTGCCAAGAAGCAGCCAACTGTTGCAAGGAGTTCTACAGAGGCTGAATATCGAAGCCTTGCACATACAGCAGCAAAGATTTGTTGGATTACTTATCTTCTTCAAGATATCAATGTGCATCTATCTTCTCCTCCCATTCTCTATTGTGACAATATCAGTGCTCTAGCTATCGCCACTAATCCAATATTTCATGCGTGTACTAAGCACATTGAAATCGACTACCATTTCATCCGGGAACTTATCACTCTCAAGAGACTGGTGCTTCGCTATCTATGCTATGCCAACCAAACTGCTGATATTTTCACAAAAGGCTTATCGACATCCCGATTTCAGTTGCTGCTTTCCAAACTCTCACTACAATTCTCTCCGTTCGGTTTGAGGGGGGGGTAATAGCGGAAGAGCAGATACATATAACGGAAGAGCAAAACAACCCTGCAACAAACTTGCAACAAACTCCACCATCATCTCATCAACTAGCTAGTTTTATCTCTATCCGTATCCTCTGTATTGTACTCTATTTATAGACCAAATTGTTAAACTCATAATACAGAGGAAGAAATATCAAAACCACCACTTTTCTATTGTGCTTCTTTTAACTAACTGATGCAGTAGTGGGAAAAACAAACAAAAAATCAACAGTTAGGGCCATCTCCCTTACAGGCAGATGAGAGATCTACATTTGATGTGTGACATAAATGAAAATTTGTAATCTTCTAGTGGCTTTATCCAATCCCTTACCACCTCCAACCCTATATGAATAAAGACCTTCCAGGCAAAAAGTGAAGTATGGAGACAATGGGGAAACCTTTTCTAGTGCTCTACCACTTTTAAGATCTTATGACATGACTGAAAAGAATCTTGCTGTGGTAAACGGTAATGCACTCCTCGATCCTCCTGACGACCCATTAACTTGGTCAAAAATGTAAAGTTGTCATAAGCTTTTATATGAACAACTTCAAGAAATGTCTCAAAAATTTTAGTAGCCCATTATGCAACTGTCTGAACGTAATTCTCCACTTAAGAAAAGCAGAAACAGGTAGGATCTACCTATTCCTAATACCACCCAAAGCCTATTAGAAAACCTAGCAATTACCTTACTTACATTATTGCAAAAGGATATGGGCTGCAAGTCATTAAGAGATGAGGAGTAATACTTATAGGGATCACGGCACAAATGTATGATTAAATTATTTGAACAGTACACTTCTGAAGAAAAAAGTAGTATACAAACTTCAACCATCCCCTTCTAATACCTTGAGAAAATTGCCCCAGTTCACCCATCAAGTCCAGAAGGCCTAGAAGATTTAGAATCTAAGAATATAACTGCTTTTTAGATTCCAACCTCCTCTTCACCCATTCTAGACAACCATGAACAAGCCACACAGGTGGGTTCCCCTAAAGAGAAAGGCAGAGGTAGGTAGCCTTCTAGTAACAATATCTTGTTCCACTGTTATCAGACCCTTGTGCAGCTGAAGAAAGAACTGTGTGTTTCTTTACATTCAAGCGTGAATACTTTTGTTTGTATAAAACCATAAAAGAAGAGATAAATCCTAAGCAAAAGAATATATATAAGAGTCCAAAAGAACCTTGGCGTTTTAGACAAAATTGGTTCACAATTTCCATTTACAAGGATGTCATCCCTATATTTCAATAGTAACTTTAAGAGTCCAAAAGAACCTTGGAGGAGTGCTAACTGGTTGCAAGATCTCAAACTGCATAATCGATGGCCAAAAGTTAGGTTTCTTATTCACCTATTAGAATTTTAAATTTCTTGGAAGGCTTCATTTGCATCCAAGTTGCTTGGCCAAACATTCAGCATGATAGACCTGCTAGGATAAATCATGCTTGGACTCGTAAAGTCATTAGAGAGTAGGAAAATCCATGTCCTTGCAACAGAATATGTGCCTCCACAAATTTGGTTCATAGCTTGAGCGTTTTAGACATGTTTTACTCACTCAATTACCAAAGGTGAATGGGAAGACATGTTGCGAATGCAAAAACAACTCTCAACAGAGAAAGCCTAGGAGAAACAAACCTCTGCTCCACCAGCAACATTTAGTTTCCCAACTTCGCCTCCACTCGCGGTTACACGCTCAACCCTGCAAGAGAAGAGCCTTCAGCAGATCCAACTTTAGAAATAAATCAGAACTTTATGAATTTACTGACTATGAATTTACTGAAAACTAAGATAAATCAGAACTTTAGAAATAATAATTGAAACAGATCCAACTTACTCTTCCTCATTAACATCGAGCCTGTGATCTGCTGATAAACAATAAAGAGAGCCTTCAGCAGATTCCAATATGCATCTTGAGTCACCAACAGAAGCTACAGTTATCACCCATCCATCTACTATAACAAATGTAACAGTTGTTCCCGAAGTTTGTGCTGAAAAAAACAATGAAGTTATAATATCAGGTGAAACCAAACTAACATGGTGGATCAATAAAAAATCTGATTCAATAGCAAAGACTATCATCTTAGCCGTACACTTAAACTGCAAGACAAAAGAGGGTAGGCCTACGAACCTGCCAACTGGAATTCTAGGTTTAGTAACAAGGTCATCTCTCACTAATAATTGCCTTGATACTTTTGTATCAATCCAGATGGCTTACATAAGGTTGGCAAGAAGTCTTAAAGGATCTGGTCTACCCTTCTGCGGAACTTTCTCAACTCTTATGCTATGATTGGGAAGGGAGGGAAATTTTGGGGGGGGGGGGGGGGGGGGGGGGAGGAAAAATTTGAGGGGAAAGTAGGTGGAAAATCAAAAGTTATGATGTTTGAAAAGGGGGGGAAGGAAAGTGGAGGAGAGGAATTTGGGAGGAAAATTTATGTAGGCCCCACCTAAAAAATTTCCTCCAATAAATGGAAGGAAAATGAACACACAAGAGGGAATCTTGGTAAATTTACCCAATTACCCTTCAATTAATTTGTCGTCTTTTTCTATGTTAAGAAAGTCAAAGGTTAAGTAGTAGTTTTATCTATGTTCCGCAAACAGACAAACAAAACAAAAAAGTTTTTTTTACTTTTTTTTCCCCCTTGCTTTTTTGTCATCCAAACAAATTTTACTTCCCCTCCATTTTCCTTCCTCTCAAATTTTCCTTCCCCTCTCCCACAAAGTTCCCAAACATAGTGTTAGAAATGCTTCACAGTATATCCATTTTGATGGAAGTGTATGTGGGTTGTTGGATTACAATGATTACTATAATGACTACACAGATCGAAATTAACGTAAACCTTCAAACAAACTAAAGGTAGAAGAGATTTCCCTTCTACTAAACGAATGCTTGGTTTGAAGACCTTCTGGGATCTCTGGACCTCAGGGCAGCAGATATGAGATCTGGATTTTATTTTATTTTTTATGGAGGATAGAATCTGGTTTGGTCCTGGGGTCTACCATTTGTAGTTCCATAAACTTGGGATTGAAAAGATCAACATTGATCACGATAGGGATTAAGCCTGGATAAACATCTCCAGCACTACACCCATGAGAGAAACCATGTTATTTTCATGCCTAACAGGACAAAAGTATTTTAATAATTGAGACCTTGGTGCTGAATGAGAGATCCTGTCCCGTAGCTTAAAACCAGGATCTCACTGTTTTTAGTAATGGTAGACAAGAGGAATATCTTGTCATTGTCAAATGCTTTTTATCTCAGATCCAGCCAAGATATGCCAGATCCAAACCCAGAGTGCCTTATCATTGCATCACAAAGCCATGGATAACATCTAACCATATAGGATCTTGTTAAAGTTCCTGCTTTCAGAATCTTATCCTAGTGTTACCAATCTTGCTAGATATTACAGCCTTCGCCTAGGTACAAGAATGTAATCAGGCTCATGTTTCTTTCCAGCTTAAATAATTTATAGTTGATGCAAGATCTGTGAAGACTTCTAGATCACCACCAACCTTGACTAAGGTAAATATTTTTTTAATAAAGACCACATGCAAAAAGGTTAGAACATATGTGTGGCTTTGAAAATTCACACATGGAAATATATCTGCAGATTTATTGCACTTATGATATCTTTCAACTGATTTTACCCTTGAGAGATATTTGTGGCTTAAGTATCTGCTTATATATATAATTATGCAGCCAAAATGCATTATTTTATGGCCAGAAAGAAAACAATTGAATTAATTTGACATCACAAATCTTTATCATGTAGCTTACCAATTTGACTACACTAATGTTGCATTTATAGTCTCCTAGGAATTTTCTTGCAGAATTATCATAGAAACATATCTAATTCTTATCAAAAGTGTGCAAGATTAAGACATGAAAAGATATACTATATATATTTTGCAATACCTCTCTCTTGAAAATCTTTATCTGTTTTAACAAACCCTGCAACCAAGGCTCTCGGTAAAGCAGCTAGCCACTCATCCCTGCTAAGATCTGAAGGAATTGCACTTAAGACATTGTTTAAGAGATTCTCCTTAGTATATATAGCAGCAGCAGGCCCATTGTGGCCATCAAATAGCTGCACAGAAGGTGGAAAAAGACAAGTTCAAGACCAATTATAGATAGTAATAAGTTATTTCATATGTCAAAATGAAATATAATATTTGAATCATGTCTTCTAGTGGACAAGGATGAGTTATATGATAGTCTGAATTTGGATACATCGGAAATCACGATATTTGGACATATTGTTTATTTATGTAGAAGTTCCATGATTCTATTTAGTAGCATGTTTGGTTTGACATCAAAATCTCAAAATAAAAAACATGCATTTGGAAAGATTACATCACGCAGAAACTAAAAATCTGACTTAGCTCTTCTATATGTAATGAAACTTCAATGTTAACATCTTAGAACTACAAAAAAAGGGGTAACAAGAGAATCCCAATATCAATTTTCATGATATTTAAATAAAGAAAACATAAGATATGCTGATAACCAAAATTAAAACACTAACATCAAAGCCCCTTAACAAAATAGCTTTCTAAGTAACATCTAAAAGATCTTGGGAAAAAAGTAGCAACAACACCACTCTTAGACATGATGTGATGCAAGAACAGGAGGATGGATAAGGATTTCCCTTTACTATATCTAGGATTCTAACATGTGACCTGGAAATAAGGTACCACCTAAGATCTTTTTAGTAAGAGGCCGTAGAAGAGCTAAGTTTCATGTATTTTACAGTCTATACCTATCAAACACAATAATTCATATCAAACATTCAAACTGGTATTCAATAGTCCCAGCAAAAAGTAGATGATTTTAGAGTAAATAAGACAAAATCAATCACCAAAATATGCATTAAGGGTGTCCAAATGAAGCATGTTACATTTCATCACTAGCATTATACTCTTGAGCAATAATTAGATGCATAATATAAAGTACAACTGTATAAGTACATGTTTTTTATAAGCATATGTGATGCAGGCTAAGGATAGCTCAAAGGATACCATTCCACTTATTAACCAAATATATGTGACAAGAAAATACATCTGTATGAGATCCACTATAAACATACGCATCTATAATTGTTGATATATCAGATAGATTGACAAACAAAAGGACCTAGCTTCAATGCAACAGCCATTTGTTTTACAAGACATGCTAGTATATCAATTCACTGGTACTCCATAGCACCATGTAATTAGGATGACCTTTCAGATAAACAATAATAGCCAAGAGACTCTAATATCATTGGTCAACATCAACAATCATGTAAAGTATTAGCCGGAAAGCAATTGACTTCAAAGGGTTAATTAAATTTAGGGGCAATCCACAGATGGTGTCTCCACATCAAATCTGTGCCAGACCACTCGCCTAGCACAACACAGACAAACCAAATACCTCTCCCTCGACATGTAGCATGGGTAAAACAGGATGAGGTACCTAAAGTCGTGTAAAGTATAAGCCGGAAAGCAATTGACTTCAAAGGGTTAATTAAATTTAGGGGCAATCCACAATTGATGGTGTCTCCGCGCCATATCTGTGCCAGACCACTCGCCTAGCACAACACAGACAAACAAAATACCTCTCCCTCGAACATGTAGCATGGGTAAAACAGGATGAGGTACCTAAACTTCTTTGTTTTGCATGTTATTCAAGTGTTTCCAACAAAACAAACGAGACAACACCAAACAATCTGCTAAAATATTGTGAGGCAGAATTCACTACAGGAACTCCAAGCGTCATCAACAAACTATGAAAAGTCACAAACTTGGAGGACGATAATAAAATCTTCCTGAAGTTCAGCAGTCTGATAAAATTTTGGCATAACAATGTAAGTAACTAGTCAGATTGGCAGCGATGAGAAAATACACAACTGCACATTAATAATTGAAGAAATTAGCATGCTTAAAGAGCATCCAAAGCATAACAAGTTGAAACCAAATACATGCAAAATACTAATTATATAAAGATTTGTTCACAACTTCACCTACTTAAACATGTAAACAGTAGATAACATGATTTGAAATAGAAAAAATAACAATACCTTTAAGCCTAAAAAAACAAGCAAAGAATTGGACACACACTCTGATCATTTAAAACTTGAGGGTTAAACCAGTAGTTCAAGCAAAAAAAGAACAATAACTAAGAACATACGGATTCAACACAAAATTTGATCAATTAAACCTTACATGAAAAAATAACCAAATTTCAGAATGTTGTCGACCAAACACGTAATTCAGTTCTCATTCCATTGAGAGATCCACCAAAAACTAATGGTCTTTGTTAAATCGTGTAACTAAGTTCCTCAGTGACAGTCTTAGACTCTCAACCAAGTTATCTTTTTTACTTTTTTGAAACCGATAATAGATTATTGTCATGCATATCGCAGGCCCGGCCGGCCAGGGCCCAAAATTTTGAGGGCACCAAAAAATTATATATATAACATTTTGTAGTATTTTAAATATTAGTGCTCATACAACATAACATAATAACTTAGCAAAGTTGGTTTCACTTACACCTCCTATGTAAAAGGGCATGGGCTCAAGGCCTAGTGGCCTTTTTTTTTTAATTTAGTTTTTTTATATATACATATTTTTTAGGAGGGGCACCAAGATTTTTGTCCCGCATGCCCAAAATCCTGCATAGAAGCATCACCAAGATAATTCAAAATTTATCACCTTTCCACAACTCTTGACTCTATTCCCAGTTCATTTACTTTATTTTCTTGGTCTTCTGGCACAATCCCCGGGTCACAGTCCTCATGCACTATTAAGTGACCCCTTCAGGATGTTGTAGTGTAACACAAACTCAGGCTATTTAGAACAAGAAGCTAACTCAACAGGTATTAGACTGCCTTTTGACGAAACTGCCTCCATCCAAAGATCCACTTACAACTCTTTCGGGAATGTCTAGTCAAAATTTGTTCAATTAATGCCTTAATACCTACAAACAGATCCAATGTACTTAACCTCGTACTTTATTGATATCCTCCATGGAAAAGAGGCACGGCAACAACTGATGCTAATGTTGTTTCTTTAGTGACTTCAGGGAAGTTGTTCCTACTTTTACATCGGTGTAACCTGAATTGTGTTCTTATAGCCCCGTGCCCGTCTTCTCTGTAACGGACATCAAATTGCAGTAACCAAAAACCAGAAACATATTCGAACCTGAGCCCTAGGGCCTAAGCAAACCTTAAGGTCGCCCATCTACAAGTCCACTTAAAATTAAAACTCCTCCAACAAGCCTCCCAAAAATTAGCAGCATTTACGCCGCCCATGTCCACGTCCCGATCCGGTGCCGTCGATCTCTTACTCCGTCGGCATCTTCGACGGGATACTTCCTATATTGATTTCCAGTGTCAAGTTGTATTCGTGTCCGTGCAATATATGCAAATCAATTTTAGGTAGATTTGCAGAGCAGATAACATATATTAAACTTTCAATCTCCGAATCAATCGTGCACAAATGTATGATCAAATCCAAAGATCCGCATCTAGGAAACACTAAAAAAAAACATTTAGATCTATTTAAACTTTCAATTTCCGAATCAATCGTGCACGAATGTATGATCTAATCCGAAGATCCGCGTCTAGGGAAACACAAAACACAAAAATTTAGATCTATTTTGAGTAGATTTGCAGAGCAGACAACATATATCAAACTTTCAATTTCCGAATCGAGAAGATGATGGGGGTTTGGGGATTTACTCCGAAGACGGCGAAGGTGGTGAGGCCGTCGCCGGGTACGCGCTGGCACTCGGTCTTGAGGAGGGTGAAGTCCTCCCCCTTCTTGCTCTGGTTGGCCTGTCCGTGCAGAAGCTCCGGCCTCTCCATCTTCTCGCTCGTCACCTCCCTCTTCAGCAGCACCGCCAGCGGCACCATCCTCTCCCCCGCCTTCGCCGCCATCACCGCCACCCACCTCTCTCTCTCTCTCTCTCTCTCTCTCTCTCTCTCTCTCTCTCTCCTTCAACAATTCCTTCTCAACTTCAAAAATTACAATTTCCTAAAATAACCACAAATTGTGAAGGAGAGGAAGAAGAAGAAGAAGAAGTAGGAGAGGGAGAAAAAATAAATTCCTATTTCTCTCTCTCTCTCTCTCTCTCAATTGGAGGAGAGAGAAAGGGAATGGAAAGAAGTAGCGGAAGAGAAGGTCGGCCTCTCGGACCCTTTTTTTGCTGGCCGCCAGCTCAGGAAGGGATATAAATAATCATTACAGTGCAGGAAAAAAGAAAATGACCGCTGTCCGGTTCACTCCCTGAAAATCCGGCCCGGGTCAACCGCTTGTCAAAACAAAACGCCATATATCCCTCCCAAGTCCAGCTATCCTGTTCCGCCGGAACATCTTACCGTCCTGTCCGCTCATTCGTAACTAAACATTTATTTATCTCTCACACCAAAACTTTTCCTCCGGCCGCAATAAAAATGATCCGCTAGCCCGTATTAGTCCGGTGTGGCACCATATGGCGCTACGTTTCGACGTAACGTACACATGTCAGATTTTGGGAGTGTGCTCGAGTTGAGATCTTGCTACTCTTTTGCGGCCGCATCCTTCCGATTCACGACGCACGTTAGCAGTCCCAACATGACGTAGCGTCCATCGAAAAATGGACGTCACATCAGGAAGGAAGTGCTAACATGCGCCACGAGTCGGAAGGGATCCGTTCGTGAAAGAGTAGCAAGATTTCAACTCGAGCGCACTCCCGGAATCTGACAGGTGTACGTTCTGCCGAAACGTAGTGCCACGCGGCACCACACCGAGCTAATACAGGCGAGCATATCCTTTTATCGCGATCGGAGGAAAAGTTTTGGTGTGGAAGGGGTGTACATGTTTAGCTACGAATGAGCTGGCGGGGATGGTAAGATATTCCGTCGGAACAGGATAAGCGGATGGGTGAATTTTTCAGCCAGGATTAGCAAGGGGATATACGGTTTGGTCTTGACTAGCGGTTGATCCGGACCGAATTTTCAGGGAGTGAACCGGACATCTGTCACTTCCTTCTTCTTTTTCCGCATTGTAATGATTAAGGAGGGGTTTGGACAAAATCATCACCAGCTGTGAGGATGGTTATATTGATCTTAATTGCTTTAGTAAAGGACAATTTATTTGTCTATATTTGGATGTTTCACTAGTTGTAAATGTAGTAACATATATGAAGCATCACCACGAGTTATGAAAATTAGGGGTGTGCATATTTGTACCAAACCGACCAAATCGAACCAAACCAAACCGAATCGATCGGTTTTTAACCGAACCAATGGTCCGGTCGGATTGGTTCGACTTGACCATTTAAAAAACCGACCGATTTGGTTCGGTTCACGGTTTGGTCATTCTAAAAACCGCTTAAACCGAACCTACTTAGTAACAACCTAAAGTTAGATTTATATCCGGTCCAACCTATCCATCTCATTGTTTGTTTATTTTCCATCTTCAATTCATAGATCTATTAGGATTATAGTTTATTTTCGAAAATCATTTTGAATTTATGGAAGAAATTCACTATGCAAGTGATCTACTTAGAAGATAATTGTCCATTTTGGAATCTCATACAAACATCTTCCAAACAAACTATGGTTAGAATTTATTTTTGTGTGAATTTACTTTGTGAAACACTTTTATATACTTGAAATTTTTTGTCTGATCAAAACCGATCAGCCGAACCGATCCAAACCGAACCAAGTCGGTCGGTTTCAAAACCGGACCGACCAATTGGTTGGTTTGGTTCGACTGTGATTATTTTGAAACCGATTAGCTTCGGTTCGACTTCGGTTGTAACCAAATAGGTCGACCACCGATCGATGTACACCCCTAATGAAAATGACTCATGTCCATGAATAATATAGCCTTATGGTACACTTAAACCTTTACAAAAAGTACTTCAAATTCATTGCGGTCTCTATGAAGGAAGCAGAAGCAAACATCAAGAAAGCCAATGAGGTGCACAATTTGGTATCAAAGAAAAGCATAGAGGCCAAAGAGTCGATAGGGGAAGGAGCGAGTCCAACAGGTATGACCTATACTCGACGAGTTTCGCGATGTTTTTCAAGAAAAAATTATGGAGGGCTATCAACCATGTGTGACATTCAACCAATGAACACAATGTCATTCCTTTAAAGTACACCTCTGTATTTATATATATATGCAACATTATGAAATCAAATATATCAACCATGTGTGACATTCAACCATGTGTGACATTCAACATTATGGAGGGCTATCAACCATGTATGACATTCAACATTATGAAATATATATATATATATATATATATATATATATATATATATATATATATATATATATATATATATATATATATATATTGTAGGTCCTAAAAATCAAGTTGCACCCATCAAAGAAGTCATGAAAATCAAATTGTGCATCCTTCAAGTGAATTGCGCAGGAGACAGATTGTGCAACACCTCAACTGCGCAGACTGAACTGCGCACTCATCCAAGCGCGCAAGCTGACGTGGCAACGTCATCATTATATGACAGAAAATCAGATCTTCTGACAGCTGACAGTCCGAAGAACGAGGAAACTGTCCGTTTATCGTGCCGCACAGCGCTCGAGGACAGCTGTACATACAGCGCAATCTGCCAGACTCTCTACAACGCAATTCAATCTAGCGCAATCTGAAGCCAGCGCAGTTCATGTGGCGTACTCCATCAAGACAATTGACGATTTACACGTGGCCTACATGCCATCAATTACTCACCATGTGGCAACCGTCTGTACACGACCAAGCGCATTTTAATCAAACAATGCCACACGTCACATACAGGTGGTCCACGATCGAGTAACTGCCAGCGCAGTTCGTTGCTTGCGCAGTCCAATGTCTGCGCAATCCATCCTGCGCAATTCAGAATAACTAAAAGTTAGTTATTTCCAGAACTCTATAAATAGAGTTTCAAGTCTTCATTATCAGGGAGAGATCATTCCAAAACGCACACAGAGAGATCATCACCGGAGATCAGGAGTTCTTGCCAAAGTGCTGCTGCATTCTTCAGAGGCTATCGTCTTCAAAGTTCACATCGTCCAAGGAATAAAGCGATCGTCATTCAGATCGGATTCCTATAGTTGTACTTTTCCAGAATTCTTGTAATCTTCTTACAAAGTTTGTGAAATAAAGATCAACTTTTATTTTTGCAAATATATATATATATATATATTCATGTAGGAATAGAATTTAGCTACAAAATTTGTTTTATTAAAGCAAAACAATTTCTTTATGCACTCCATTAAAAATTCCTAAAATAAATCAAATTATTAAAACTTCAAAAATAGTATCAAAATACTTTTCAAATGGAGAAAATTAGAAAAATCTCAAAATCCACCAAATATGATTCAGGGAGTTACAGTTGGGCGTACTGGGTAGGAGGTATCTGGGTCTGAGGGATAGTGGTGTAGGTATGTATGGTAGGGTGTGTAGGTGGAGGTGGAAGTGCTACGGTCACAGCCATCGGGTCTATGGGCTGTACAGAAGGTGCCCCGTTGTCACGACCCGATCCCAAACTATTGGGTCGAACCGGATCATGCCCAGCCTGCACCGTTGTGAGACGGTGGCAGTAAGCTGTTCTATATGCAGGTATTCACAACAACATCTATACATTTGTCACAACTTGAATGTACGAAAATTTTAAAACTTTTATTCAACAATTGAAAAGTACAACTGGAAATGAAAGAACTGAAATAAAGTGTTGAATTCAAAATGAACAAAACTCCAAAACAATAAAACTAGAAAAACTGGAAACGACTAGCTAAGCGGTCGACTCGTCGGCCTCAGGTCCTGCGTCCTCCAAGGGGGACTCCGGCAACACCACAGGGAAACAAAATCGGGTCATAGTAGCTATTGTACAATAGCTCAGCATCCTCAATGTCACCTAAAAATGTGGTCTCCAGTCAGGAGGGAGCAAGTACGAATATGTATCTCATATTTCAAGTAATAATGGAAAAGTGCAGGCTAAACAGTTGAAACAATATTTTCCAGCAATTTAACAATTGAAAACAATGTGATTTGAATGTGTAATCGTCTATGACCGGCTTGGGTTATACAATAGCGTCCTAGCGACGCGATACGGCTTATCCCCGTGTGTAAGAAGGATAACCTCGCACAATCATGCAATATGGGGGGTATTGGCCATAAACGTTACCTTATTCCCCCAATCCCTACAATCAATATCAATCAATATCTGAACCCTAGGAGAGGGTTCCGTGTAGCAATGTGGTTTAAACATGCAGCTTGACAATTACTAAATAAAATACAAGAAAATATAACCGTAACTTGCCTCTGTTAATTGACTGGATCGGGAATGTTGGTACCGAGGAGGAAGTCAAGTTCGTCTCTGAGATCCTACAGTTGAGAACCTTGACTTAGAACCATAATGAAACCATTCTAGGTGTGCTAGTTACAATCTCTAGAAGTAGACCCTAGTCAAGTTTTAAGTTATTTAATAATCTACCGGAAATCTAGCGTCGCAATCTACGTTCGTTATCATTTTAATTAAATAAGTCGCGGTTACTGATAAATTGGAAAAAATAGCAATTACCGGTTAATTTGGCAAAACTTTGTATTTTAAATATATATATAAAACTAGGCTTTTTCTTTTAAATGAGAAAATATGTGAATTACTAGATCATTAATTATGAGAAAACTTATTAATTTTCTTTATAATATATATATATATCCATTTTTATATTCTACGCGTTTAACGGCAAAAACAACATTCCAGAAAATAAGAAAAAGCTACGCTACACAATACAGGGTCGCAGAAAAATAAAGGAAAAAATGGGCTTATGCCCTTTACAAATTATTTACATAAATTAATTAATCCTAAGGCGAGCTCTGAGTGCCGCGAACGGTCCAAACAGTAGGCCGAGGCCCTGCACCATAAATACTAAAAGCAGTACCAGTTCTAAAATAAATTATAATTAAATTAAAATTAAAGAGTCTCAAACTTGGTCGTGCAATCTCATGTTGCTGGCTAACGCCTCAACGTACAGGAAACCCTGTAGCGTTTGCGTTTCGTCGAGGCTCATTCGACCGATATGGTCGTCGCCTAACTGGTGATACAAAATCCATAAAAACCAACAAAATCCCATCTATAAATCATTTTGCAAAGACCGGTTTTCTTTGAAAAATAGGTGTGAAACCCGTAATTTTTAATTAATTAATTCAGTGTTATTTATAATTAATATTTCTAAAAAATTTAGTGTTTGGTCAAAACTCGTAAAATTTTATTTTTATTTAATTATATAAAATTGTTTGCTAAATTAATCATTATCATTTTTTATGAAAAACCATATTTTTAGAAAAATTATTATTCCTGGAATTTTGAATTAGTTCCAGATCTGTCCCGAACCCATCTCGAACCCAAGTTCAATTTTTCTGAAATTAATTTTGAAATCCATTAGATTATAATTATAGAGTTTAATTCTATTCTTATTTTTAAAAGAATAGAAATAAAGCAATTCTTTTATTAATCTTATTATAACTCTTAATACTCTCATTAATATATAATACAATCTCATTCATTACTCTTTCTCTCTTTTGTTGCCAGCAAGAAGGAAAACTCCTTTCCTTTTCCTTCTTTCCCAAACGCACATGGCCGAGCCCTTTCCCTTCCCGAACGGCCGCTCGACCGACTCTTCCCCTTCCCGTAACTCCGATGACACTTCACTTCCGAAATCCCCAAAATTTTCCCTATAAATTCTTTCTCTCTCCATCACTTTTCTTCACCATTTCCCCAAAGCCCTAGCCCACATTCTAACCCCAAATTCGGCGAACCCCCGCATGATCCGCGCCCTTCCGGCGATTTTTCGGCCGCTCGATCCTCCCCGCGGTCCCGAGTGCCACCCCCAGGCCAGCCCGGTCCGACCCCGAGCGGATCCCGCCGCCGTCGCCTCCTCTGTCCGGCGACCCCGTGGCCGATCCGACGACCCCCATGCGCCACTTCCCGGCCGCGCCCAGCCCGTTGTCCCCGCGCGCCCCGTGCACAGCTCGTCGTTCGTTCCAGAGCCCCGATCCGCTGTCCGTGGTTCTGTGGCCCGATTCCACTGTCCAGCTCATTCCGTTTCCGTTCCCGAGATTATCCCGCGGCTTCCTGACCAACGGATATTGAATAATTTCTGTTAATCAGAGTAATTCGTCCCTCCCGTGCGTCGATGATGATACGGTCCCCGATCCCATTACGGGATTCGGTTTAAACGATTGCGGTTTCGGAATTTTTCGAAGTCCATTCGGTTGTAGTTCTGGTTTGACGTTTCGTGCTGTAGATGTTATTTTTCGGGTTCGATATTATTTTCGGGTTTAATATTATTTGTGGATTGGATAATTGGAGTCCCTGGTTTGGGACAGTTATCGGTGTTTTGTTTGACATTTTCTCAGTATTGGGTTATCCCAAATACAGAGGGAATGCTGCCCAAATTTTCAGAAAAACATTTTAAAAGGATTTTTCTATAAAATTCCTAAATTCTAAAATGGTTTTTGTTGATTTGAATTCCGATTGCTTTTTCGAGCGACGACCGTATCGGTCAATAGGCTCTTAACAAAATGCAAACGAAACCGGCATTGTTCCGGACTTTGAGGCATTAGCTAGTACGCGACGTAATACTTTGGACCAAGTATGAGACCCAATTTTCATATTATATTTAATAAAAATTTATTATTTATAACTAGTTACTGGCCAAATCATATTTTGGTGCAGGGCCTCGGCCTGCTGAATGGATCGCTTCCCGGCGTTCAGGGTTTACCAGTATATATTTATTTTATTCCATTAATTTATGTAAATAATTGTAAGGGCATAAGCCCAGCTCTTTATCTTTTTCTGTAGCTCTATAATAGTGTAGAGTAGCTTTTAAATTCTGGTTTTGTTGGTTTGTCGATAAACGCGTAAAATATCAAAAAGACATTATTTTGGATATAGAAAATTAATATCATTTTCTCACATTAAATAACTAGAAAAATTACAAGTTTGTTATTTAAACAAATTCACGTTCTTCTCATTTAAAGAAAAATATTAGTTTTATATATAATATTACAAAATACTAAGTTTTGCCAAATAATCGGAAAATATGATTTTCAATAAATGTTAAATTGATTTTTCTTCGTAAATTAATAACTAGTAAATCACATCGATAAACGTGTTCTGATAGAATTTGTAAATAACATAAAACTGGATTAGGACCAATTCTAGAGATTGTAACTAGCACACCTAGATATGGTTTCCTCTCTGATGCTAAGTCAGGATTCTCAATGTAGGATTTCGAGGACGAGTCTGATCTTCTATCCCGGAACCGACTTTTCAACCCAGTCATAAACAAAGGCAAGTACGGTTGTGTTTATTTTTCAGTTTAGTTAATAATTGTAATATTGCAAGATTAAACCACATTGCTACACGAACTCTCACATAGAGTACTGATTATTATTAATTGTGGGATTGGTGGAGTAGTGTAGTGTATTATGACAAATACCCTCATATTGTATATTGATTGTGCGAGCTTACCCCTCTTACACACGGGAATAAGCCGTATCATATCACTAGGATACTATTGTACAACCCAAGCCGGTCATAAGCATTACATACTCAAAATCATATTGTTTTCAATTGTGGAAAAATTGCTGGAAAATATTGTTCAAGTATTTCAACTGTTTAAACTGCAAAATTTTAATTATTAGTTAAATTGTTAAATTTTCATAATTGTACTTTACTCCTTTCCTGACTGGATCCCCCACCCCCAATAGGTTCCTTTGATGAAGCTGAGCTATTGATAAATAGCTAATACGACCCGGTGCTTTATCCAGCTGTTCTGCCAGAGTCCCATTTGGAGGACGATGATTCTGTGGCTGACGAGCCAACTGCCTAGATGATGTTATTTTCCTTACTAGTTTGATGTGTTGAATAAAAGACAATTTTTATTTTATCAGTTGTATTAAATGAACCTTTTGTTGGACAAATTTTTGACAAAATAGATTTTGTTGTTGTGATTACCGGCATTTGGATACAGCTTACTGCCGCCGTCTCACAACAGTGCAGGCTGGACATGATCCGATTCGACCCAACAATTTGGGACCGGGTCGTGACAATAGGTTTTATTCAAATTGCTAATTTTTATAAGAAAATCCCTTTTTAAAATATTTCCTGAAAATTTGGGCAGCATCTCCTCTGTAATTGGGACAACCCAATCCTGGGAGGATGCTAACCACAACACAATTTAATATCCCAAACCAGGGATCACCAACCCAAAATGAATATCTAACCTAAAAGTGAACACGGCACAATATATCCAAACATATCAAAATATGTCGCGACGTAACCGATACTCAACGTATCACCCAAAGCAACAAAATAATCAAAATACCGAATCCGGAATGGGATCGGGACCGCGTCATCACAGACTATCTACGGAAGGGACACGGGGACACGAAGTTACACCTTAATTGCTCGGCTAGAGCTCTCAGATGTAATTAAGAAAGAGTAATCCATGCGGCAGCGACGCGGGAACAGAAACACCAGAGAGCACCGCGGAACAGCGGGTCGAAAAACTCGGGTCAGCGCTGGAAGAGCGGCCACGGGTCAGCGAGTCCCGGAAAGTCAGATCGGGATAGCACGGCCACAGGGGCAGGGCTGGAACTCTGCTGGCCGGAAGGCATGGCCGACGGGAACGGGCGCCGGGAGACGTTGGGCGCGGGTTGGCCTCGGGGTCGCCGGGGATGGCGGTCGAGGAGCGGGACGGGGAACGTCGGGCTGTGCTGGAGCGGGCGGAGGGCATTGGACGAGGTAGGGCGGCCTCGGGAGGCACGCACGGGAGTCTGGCCGGCGCGGCAGAAGGCGGCCGGTGGGGGCTCGTTGGTCGGGACGCGGCTGGCGGGGGCTCGCTGGTCGGGACGCGGCCGGCGGGGGCTCGCTGGTCGGGACGCGGCCGGCGGAGGCTCGCTGGTCGGGGCTCGGCCGGGAGTTGGCCGGCGGGTTCGGGAACAGCGCGCGCTTGGGTGAAGGTGGCAGAGGCGCTGGTTGGACGCCGGCGGGAGGCAGGGCCGGCGATTGGCGGGCGCTCGGGAGGGGTTTGGGCGGAAGATGTTGGTCGGACGTGCGGCGGAGGGTCATGCCAGGATGGGCGCGGCCGGAAGGCTCTGGCTGGACGGGGCGGAGGCGGCGCCGAGGAGGTCGGGTCGGCCGGAGATGGCCGGGACACGATGGGGCTCGGCTGGACGGGATCGGGGCTAGGGCACGGGGAGCTTTGGGGAAGAAGAGAGTGAGAGGGTGAGGAATGGGAGTGAGGGAAGAAGATGAGTGGGCTGGGATGGGTTTATTTAAGGGAAGAGTGGGAAGAGTGCTGGTGGGAGTAGTGGTGATGAGGATGTGGAGAATGCTGAGGAGAAGTAGGAAAAATAATAGGTCGTGGGGAGCCAGGTCCAGCGGCTGGAGGAAAAAATACGTTTTAGGATTTTAAAGAAAAAAATATTTTTTTTTCTTTTAACTAAAAATAGAATTTATATATAACCAAGGCTAATACTTAATTAAAAAGATTTAAATATTGGTTCGGGACACGGAAGTCGGGTCGGGCTCGGTGTCGGAACCCGGGCACCGAATCGGGACTGGGCCACAATCAAAAATCCAAATAATTAATTTTAGAAATAATATTTTCCTGATCCAACTAATATAATAATAATAATAATAATAACTCTAAGACTATGATAGTGCAACCAAAATCTGATGTTCAAACCAAAAGTACAATAATTTCATTAATCCAACAATCAAGAATGCGGGTTTTACACCCGTTATCACAGGCGGAAGACTGGGAAGAGCGTGTGTGAACCATCTTTTGGAAGACAAGGGAACTTATAAGGACTTAAGCAAAAAAATCAGTTTCAAGTAAGAGGCTAATTATAGTTAACGGTCCTATGCTGTGATGAGTTTTCCTTAATGTTGCAATCCTAGTAATCCTCTAGGTGTTCTAAATGTTGTCCCTAGTATTATCAAGTTGTCCTAAGATCCTAATTGCAGGCATGTTTGGTACAATAACGTAACCAAACAATTTAAGTCAAGACCTGCATGAGCCACCACTAAAAATATGTCACGACCCGTTATCCAAATTATTGGACCGGGCCGGGCCATGCCCAGCCTACGCTTGTGTCATAGCGTAATAAGCTGTACTAATTAAAGACGGTTGAAAGGATTTAAGATACTAACAGTTCTAATATCACATTTTAAATGTTTATCACAACACAACATCTATGAGGGAAAGAAAAGTTCAGATTTAATTATTACATTTCCAAAGTATAAAGCTGGAGACAGAGTCCAGTGGCAAAGGTGGAGTCTAAGCTGTTTTCAACACACTAATACCAAAGGAGTGCACTAAGACCGAAGCAACTAAACAAGGTTCCATGCGTGGACTTCTTCGGGGGCAACGACTAGGTCCTCTGCAGCGGATCCATAATATGTGTCACATAGGATTTCTTTCTCATAAAGGATGCATGCAACGCTTCCTGTCAGGAAGGGAGCAAGTACTGGTTCTACAAACTATACATACTAAGCATGGAATGAAAAAAGATGTGCTAAAATAAGAAACATGTTATATTCTATCATGTGAAAAATACATTTGTCATGGTGGTTTACATATATAATATTTGAAACTCTAGTTAGTACGTGATCAGTCAATGGGTATAAAATATACCGATGTACAAGTCTACATAAATAAAATGTACATACGTACAAGTATACAGGTATAAATGTACTGTCCATACAAGTATACTGGATAAGACCTACGGCAAAGTTGCATGAGTTGCAACCAAGCTCGATACATGTACTAAGTTACAGTCTGATCACGTACTCAACTACCAGTTTTTCCATCCCCAGGGTATAATCATGTGGAAAGATACTAAGAGCAGTATAAAAGCATATGGAAAGTACATGGAAACATGTGAGATATGATTTCAGTTGCAAATAGCTAAATTAACAATATTCATATATACGCAGTTCATTATCATGTACGATAAATAAAGTTTGTAGTTTGTACTTGCCTCAAGCAAGGCAGTGCAATGAGAATGTAGAGAAAGAAACCTGGTGTCTTGTCATTGTCAAAAGGATATAATAATCTCAGTTCCTATTCTATGTTCAAAGACTTTAAGCTACTAACTCTAACACTAGTGGTGCGACACAACTTCTAACTGGGACTCTAGCTAAGTTATGACTTAGCTTAGAAGACCAATTTGGGTGACACTAAACCTATTGTCACGACCCGATCCCAATTTTTTGGGTCGACTCGGATCATGCCCAGCCTGCACCGTTGTTGAGACGGCGGCAGTAAGCTGTAATCCATATGCAGGTACAATCAACAACAATTGATACTAATAATTGCCACAACATTTATTTAAACGATAAAAATAAAACTTGTTCATTACAAAGCTTGTCCACAATTTTAACATAACATTATTTTTTTATTTAAAAGATAAACTAAAACTCCAACTAAGCAGAAGTGTCATCATCATCATCAGGAACCTCCTCTGGGAGCACAGCAGGGTACAGCTCCAGGTCATAGTAAGTATTAATCAGAAGCTCGGATTCATCAATAGAACCTATTAGGGGTGGGGTATCCAGTCAGGAAAGGAGCAAGTACAATTATGAAAATAACAATTTGCATAATGATTAGAAACTTGCAATATTAAATAATTTCGAAACAACAATTTTTCATTTATGAAGTAAACAATGTGATTGAGTATGCAGTATCTATGATCGGTTTAGGATGATTCAATTGTATCCTATTGATACGGTCCGGCCTAACCCCGTGTGAAGAGGGGTAAGCTCGCACATTCATTAACTATTGGGCTTTGATCATAGATAACTACGCTACTCCCCATTATCCCGATGCAATGATTCAATATGTAACTCTAGGAGAGAGTACGTGTAACAATTGTGTATTTAACATGCAAAATTCTAATATTAATTAAACTGTAATTAACCACAACCGTACTTGCCTTGGATTATGACTGGAAAAAGGATTGTTGATGGAGACTAGTACCGTCCTTGAAATCCTACAATTGAGAATCCTGACTCAGCATCAGAAAATTGAACCATTCTAAGTGTGCTAGTTACAATCTCTAGAATTGGTCCTAGTCCAGTTTTATGTTGTTACTAAATTACACGCTTATCGAGATAGTTTCTATAAATCAATTTGCGAAGGAACTAAATCATGTTAACATTTATTTGAGAAAATTCGTTTCTTTCTGACTGTTTCGCAAAACTTGTATTTTTTTGTAGTATATATATAAAATTTAGGTTTTTCTTTTAATGAGAAAGTTGTGAATTTGTTGAATTACAAACTTGTACTTTTCCTAGTTATTTATTGTGAGAAAATTATTTTAATTTCTATAATAAAATAAATATTTATTTATTGTTTTACGTGTTTTACGTCAACCAACAAACTAGAAAACAAATAAATAAAAAAAGTACTAAGCTATTACAAACTTTACACACCAACAGGAATGAATGGGCTTATGCCCTTACAGACCATTTACATAAATTTAAATAAGAGAAAACATTTGGTTAGTCTTTATAAATTATCCTACAACTAATAAATTAAATTAAATTGATTTCGAGTCTCAGACTCTGGTCCAAACTTCATTTTCAACTGCTCTGCCTCAACGTCCGGTCGAACCGGTGCGTTTGCATTGCGTTGGGGCCCAGTGACCGTTAAGGTCGTCGCCCAAAATATTATTTAAATAATATTTAATCCGAAAAAATCATTTTAATAATCATTTAATAAATTTCCCAAAAATTTCGGCAGCACTCCCTCTATTTTCGGTCAACCCAAAAACTGGGAGTGCTTCCGTTAACCTGCAAATTAATTCCAAACCCGATATTTATATAACCATCCATATAGAAATACTTTCCGAAGCCAAATCGGAAAACCCGAAACAATATCGGAAATCCCGAAATTTATCGGAAAACGACAGAACTAACAGTTCATCTTGAAACTCACAGAACCAATTTGAAAACCCAACAAGAAAACCAAATAAACATAACTTTCTAAATCTCAGAATTTATTCCCGAAAATTTCTCGGAAAACCCGAGAATTGAAAACACAGAACTGTCTCCGAAGAATTTTCGGAAATCCCAAGAATTCACAGAACATTGTTCTATCCTAAATAATCCAATTATTCACAAAACCAACTAGCAGCAATACATTTCCGAAGAATTTTCGGAAAAATCCGAATTCTCGAAGAATTCGGTTGGACCAGATTTCATCATGGAGAGTAAATAAAATTAGTTCAGAGTGTACCCAAAACGAAGGTGTAACGAAAATCCCGAAATGGAACTCGGAACCGAACTTGCTTGGGAACGGAAACGGAAAAAGCTGGACAGTGGAAACGACAGCAGATCGGGGCTCTGGAAAACGACCAGCGATGCACGGGAACAGCGGGGACTGGGCGCGGCCAAGAAGTGGCGCACGGGTCGTCGGTCGGCCGCGAAATCGCGGACAGAGGAGGCGGCGGCCAAATCCGCTCGGGGTCGGCCTGATTGGGCGCTGGAGGGCGGCGGAACAGCGCCCGGGTCAGCGGCGAAAACGACCGGCAGTCGTACGCCGGGTGGGAGGCTCGACGGCGGGTGGCGTCGCTCGGGTTCGCCGAGAAATGGGTTTAGGGCACGGGTGATTTGGGGCAAGATGAGAATGATGGAGAGAGATGAAGAGAGGGGTTATATATAGGGAGGCAGGATGTCGAGAAGGCGTCCGGTCACCGTCGGTGGCGACAATGGCGGCGGCGGGAAACCCAAGAGTCGGCCGTTGGGTCGGGAAGGAAAGGAAAGGTCCCAGAGTTAAAATATTAATGAATGAATTTATTCATTCCTTCCATTCAATGGTTACAGCAAGTATTGCTGTAAAATATTGGGTTGGCTTAGGGCTTATGGGTTATTGGATCCTTATTGGGTTTGAAACTAAATGGGCCAAGCAAATGGCCTATGGTTTTGGTTTACAAGACATGATTTTCTATTTATATAAAAATATGGATTTTGTTTTATGGCTAAGAAAAAAAATCATTCTCATACAAATTAGTTAAATAAATATTTGTAATTAAAACAAAAGAAAAAAAATGTTTTTAGTTTCAATTCGGTTTTCGGGTCTGGGTTGACATACAAAAATCCTTGTTTTAATTATTTTGAAAAGAATATATATTTTTTTCTTACTCTTACATAATATTATTCTAGCATTTATTTTAAAAAAATTAAATTTAAATATAAAATTGTAAACTAAAATTATGGGTTTCACAACCTTCCCTCCTTAAGAAATTTCGTCCTCGAAATTTTTAAGAATTAGGTTGAGAAAATTACCTCAGGTCTCAAACAAGTACGGGTACTTCTCCCGCATCTCATCCTCTCGCTCCCAAGTAGATTCGCCCGGGGAATCATGCCTCCACATCACCCGAACTATAGGAGTCACTGTGGTTCTGGTCTTCTTCTCGCCTCGGTCCAAGATTGCTACAGGCTTCTCTGGTATAGTGAGGCTCGGTCCGATCTCCAACTCTGAATGGTCCAAGACGTGGTTCTCATCAGGTACATATTCTCTGAGCTGTGAGACGTGGAAGACGTTGTGCACGCCCTCTAGATTAGCTGGTAGAGCTAACCTATATGCCACTTCTCCAATCCGGCTCAGAACTTCGAACGGACCAATGTATCTGGGACTCAGCTTCCCAGCTCTGCCAAATCTGATTGTACCTCTGGTAGGAGAAATCTTCACGAAGACTTTATCTCCTTCTTCAAATGCTAGTGGTCGACGACTGCTGTCTGCCCAGTGCTTCTGTCTGTCTTGAGCAATCCTGAGCCTGTCTCTGATAAACTTCACCTTCTCTGCTGCGTCAGTCACCATTTCTGGACCCAGCAGTACTCTTTCACCAACGTCGTCCCATGCCAATGGTGTACGACAACGACGTCCATAAAGAGCTTCGAACGGGGTCATACCAATACTGGCTTAGTAGCTGTTATTGTAAGAAAACTCTACCAAATGCAGATGGTCTTCCCACGATCCTCCAAATTCCAAGACACAAGCTCGCAGCATATCTTCAAGTGTCTGAATAGTCCTCTCAGATTGCCCATCTGTCTGGGGATGATAAGCCGTGCTGAACTTCAACTGAGTCCCCAAGCTGTCATGCAAGCTCTTCCAAAAATGTGAGGTAAAACGAGTGTCTCGGTCAGAAACAATACTTACTGGTACGCCATGAATCCGGTAGATGTGCCGCATGTACAATGCTGCCAACTTCTCAGTGGATAAACCAACTTTGAAGGGGATAAAGTGAGCTGACTTGGTTAGTCGGTCCACAATTACCCAGATGGCATCCTTCCCTCCTTGGGAACGAGGCAGTCCTGACACGAAATCCATCGTGATGTGCTCCCATTTCCATTCTGGAATGTCCAGCGGTTGTAGAAGTCCTGCAGGTCTCTGTCTACTAGCCTTCACTTGTTGACAGATCAAGCATCTAGCGACATACCTGGTGACATCTTTCTTCATTCCACTCCACCAGACAATAGTGCGCATATCCCGATACATCTTATTGGCTCCAGGATGTATGGAATATTGAGACTGATGCGCTTCCTTCATCAACTCATTCCTTAGTTCGCCAGACGGTACACAAAGCCTCGTACCATTCTTCAGGGCTCCATCGCTGGTGATTGAGAAACCCTCCAGTGTTCCTGCTAACACTTGATCTCTCAGCTTGCAAAGTGCCTCGTCTTGAAACTGCGTCTCCTTGACCTTGTCCATCAGGTACGAGCTCACTTGTAACTTCATCAATACAGAATCAGCATCCAATTCCTTCCGTCCAGGCAGTACAATCTCCAGTTCAAGCTTTTCGATGTCCTCCAACAGGTGCCTCTCCTTGGTTAAGAACATCGCCACTGGGTATCGACTAAGTGCATCAGCGACCACATTAGCCTTACCCGGATGGTATTGCAAGTCGATGTCAAAGTCCTTCATTAACTCCAGCCATCTCCTTTGCCTCATGTTTAACTCTTTCTGAGTGAAAACATACTTCAGACGTTTATGATCTGTGTATATTTCCACTCTCTCTCCATAGAGATAATGTTTCCAAAGCTTCAACGCAAAGATCACTGCAGCAAGCTCCAGATCATGAGTGGGATAGTTCTTTTCATGAGTCCGTAATTACCTAGATGCATAAGCAATCACTTTCCCATGTTGTTGAAGAACGCAACCCAGTCCTTTGCCTGAGGCGTCACTATAGATTGTAAAACCACCAGATCCTGCGGGTAGCGCAAGGATCGGTGCAGTAGTGAGCCTCTTCTTCAACTCCTCAAATGCTGTTTGGCAATCTTCCGTCCAGATGAACTCCTCATTCTTCCGAGTCAGCTTGGTCATTGGTTCAGCAATTCTAGCAAAATCCTTTACGAACTTCCGATAGTAGCCCGCCAAGTCCAAGAAACTTCTGATGTCAACAACTGAGCTTGGGGTAGGCCACTTCTCCACAGCAGCTATCTTCTTAGGATCCACAGAAATTCCTTCTCCTGTGACAACATGGCCAAGAAAATCCACTTTGTCTAGAAAGAATTCACACTTGGATAGCTTACCGTACAGCTTCTCTTTCCTCAAAGTTTCCAGAACTTTCCTGAGGTGCTCTTCGTGCTCCTCCTTCATCTTTGAATAGATCAGTATGTCATCAATGAAGACGACGACAAACTGGTCTAAGTATTCATGGAAAACCTTATTCATAAGGTTCATGAACACCGCAGGAGCATTCGTCAAACCAAACGGCATGACCAAGAATTCAAACTGCCCATACTTGGTGTTGAATGCCGTTTTGGGAATGTCTTCCTTCCTGACCTTGATCTGATGATAGCCAGACCTGAGATCAATCTTGGAAAACACCTTGGCTCCACTCAACTGGTCAAATAAGTCATCGATCCGGGGCAGAGGGTACTTGTTCTTGATTGTGACATTGTTCAGCGCCCGGTAGTCGATGCACATCCTCACCGTTCCATCCTTCTTGGGCACAAACAAAACAGGTGCTCCCCAGGGTGAAGCCCCGTCTCGAATGAATCCCAGAGACTTCAGTTCGTTGATCTGCTCCTTCATCTCTTTGGCCTCCTTCGGGTTGACTCTATAACATCCCTTAGAAATCGGGGAAGAGCCAGGGACTAGATCAATAGTGAATTCTATGTCCCGATCTGGGGGTAGTCCAGGAAGACTATTAGGGAAAACATCCATGAATTCCGCTATGATAGGATGGGGTGGTCCAGGTTCTTCAGTAATAGAGTAGACAATATGTCACGACCCGATCCCAATTTCTTGGGTCGACTCGGATCATGCCCAGCCTGCACCGTTGTTGAGACGGCGGCAGTAAGCTGTATTCCATATGCAGGTACAATCAACAACATTTGAAATTTTTAATTGCCACAACATTTAATTTAACGATAAAATAAACTTGTTCATTACAAAAGAGTTCACCACTTTTAAAATAATATTAATTTAAATAAAAGACAACAAATCTCCATTTAAGCAGAAGTATCATCATCAACATCAGGAACCTCCTCTGGAAGCATAGCAGGATACAGCTCTGGGTCGTAATAGCTACTAATCTGTAGCTCTGAGTCATCAATAGGACCTATTGGGTGTGGGGAATCCAGTCAGGAAAGGAGCAAGTACAATTATAAAAATAACAATTTGCATAATGAATAGAAAATTGAAATATTAAAATAACTTTGGAAACAATGATTTTCAACTATAAAACAATTGTGATTTGAGTATGCAGTATCTATGACCGGTTTAGGATGATTCACTTGTATCCTATTGATACGGTCCGGCCTAACCCCGTGTGAAGAGGGGTAAGCTCGCACATTCATTTACTATTGGGCTTTGATCATAGATAACTACATTACTCCCCATTATCCCGATGCAATGATTCAATGTGTTACTCTAGGAGAGAGTACGTGTAACAATTGTGTATTTAATATGCAATATTCTAATATTAATTAAACTGAAATTAACACAACCATACTTGCCTTGAATTTCAATTGGTCGAGATTTGTACTTCGGGATTCGAAAGGTCACGTTCTTCCTTGAAATCCTACATTCCGGGGAACTTAATCTCAGAAATACAAATACCAGAAAAATCTAGTTGCAATCTCTATTTGTCTTTCCTAGTCTATTTTAGTTATTAGCTAACTAACACAACATCACAACGTTTACTAATGAGTTTGAATTTAGAAATTCAATTTAGGTTTTTCGGAAAAACTTGTAATTTTCAATTGAAATATAAAACTTGGTATTTTATTAACTTATTGGGAAAAAGATTGGTGTTTTATAATAACTAAATAAAAATATAATTTCTTTTCTTAAAATGAGAAAATCGTGAATTATTAATTAATAATTAATAATATTATTGATTAATCCTACTCGTTTACTCAATCCCAGAATTCACAAATCTAATGTTCCTACTGATTACAAACTTTTGCAGAAAATAAAAGAATAGGCTTATGCCCTTACAAATTAATACATGAATTTAAATAAGAGAAAAATGGGTTAGTCCTTTTAAATCACCTAAAAATTAAATAATAAAATTTTAACTAAATTTGTAAATTATTAGAATGTCTCAGAACTGGTCCAATCTTCAAATACAGCTACTCTGCCTCAACGTCCGGACGAACCGGTGCGTTTGCATTTCGCTGGGGCCCATTGACCAATATGGTCGTCGCCCAAAATAATATATATAAAAAAAAATAATATTATCCGAAAATCCTTTGAAAATCATTTTTATAATTTTCTAAAAATTTCGGCAGCACTCCCTCTGTTTTCGGTCAACCCAAAAACTGGGAAATGCTTCCGATATACCTGCAAAATAATTTCCAAAACTCGAAATTCATATATATATCCATAGAACATATTTTTCCAAAGCCAACACAGCATTTCCGAAATGATAACGAAATTCCCGAAACCCGAAACCATTCCGATTTAACTTCCCAAAAGAATTCAATTCCAGCATATTAACCGAAAATTCCCAACAGAACCCAAAAGCAATAACAGAACATTATCCAATCTCATTCACAGAGCTTAAGAGCAAAAATTTGAATCTCCAATCATTTCCATTAATTCTCGAAAACCCGAGAATACAGAAAACAGAGAATCTCTTCTTAAAAAGTTCTCAAAAATCCGAGAAAAACTACAGAACCCAGTTCTGTCCTAATAATTCTATTTAATCACAGAAAACAAACCACAGCAATCATTTCCGAGATTTTCGGAAAAGCCGAAATAGCAACGTAACTATTACGTTGTCGAAAACCGAAATCCCGAAGGATTCGGGGACCAGAGAATTCATCATCGACAGAAAGGAAAATAGAGTTCCAGAAATTATACCCAAAACCGAAGTCGAAGGAAATCCCGAATTTGGGTCGCGGAACCGAACGGCAAAACGGACAGTGCTGGACATGGACAGGGGCGAGCAAAGGGTCGACGGACGAAGGCCACGCGGGGTGCCGGCGGTGGACGGCGGCGGTCGCCGGTCGGGCGCGGGCGGCGGTGACGCGGGGCCGCGCGGGTCGACGGGAGCGCCGGGAAGCGGCTCGGTCGCGCTGGAAAGGGGCGTCGGCCTCGGGAAAACTCGGCCAGTGGTTCGCCGGGGAGGATCGAGAAGGGGATCGCCGGAAAATAGTTGATTTGGAAAGAGGATGAAGAAGATGGTGATGGTGTGGAAAAAAAATGATGGGGAAAAGCCCCTTTTATAGGAAATAGGTAGTGAAGGTTACCATTTAAGAAGATGGAGTGCCATCCTGGCTTGATGGTCGGCCGGTTATGGAAGGCGAGGGGGTCGACGGGTGGGGAAGAAGAAGAAAACTTCTTCGGTTCACAAAGGCCACTCACAGCACCCAACACTAAAGAAGAATGAAAAGGCTATTGAATGTTTTCTTCATCAGACACTTAATATATGTCATTCAATACCAAGAGTAAGTATAGACTTAATGGGTTGAGACATACGAATGGGTTTGAAACCCATTCAAGATTTATAGGTTAGCCTATAATTGGCTTGGGTTAGGTCCAATTGGACTTAGAAAAATAATGAGTTTGGGCCAGGATTGAAACTAATGGCCAAAGCAATGGGTTTCAATAAAATTTAAAGGCTTTGGGCTAGGAAAATTTTAGACAACTAAAAATATTTTTAAAGGAAATATTATTTAGAAAATTTTTGTACAATTTATAAAAAATATTTTATGTTCAAATTTGGGTTCAAGTCCGGGCTGACATGCCAAAAATCCAAGTTTAACTATTTGGAAAATAATTTACTCTTAAATAAATATTATTAACATCTAACATTATTCTAAAGAAAAAATTTATTGCTAACAAAATTTTATTTAGCAAATAAAAAAAATTAGAAGTAAACTAAAAATACGGGTTTCACAACCTTCCCTCCTTAGAAAATTTCGTCCTCGAAATTTAAGGACAGGTAGGACAGGATTCCCACAATTCAATTAGACACGAGTATGGTGTTCAATTCAGGTTCAAACAATAAGAATTTTTAAAGGTAATCATGGATGAGACAATTTAGGGACAAAATAAAATATAAAGCGAACCAAAGTGTATGAGGTTGATCAGACCATCATTGCACCGGTTCTGATTAGACAATATATTAATGGAGGCCTCCAATAAGATAATGTCATGATCAAGCTTGAAAAAAGAATAGCTCGCAAAACTAGGCTAACAAGCATATTGTCAAATTTGAAAATGAAACAGATGAGTATGGAAAGAAATAGGAATAATGATTCAACTTTGCCTGATCTTCATCTCACCTCTGACTATGCTTGTTACTGGTTTCTCTGACACTGCCTTCTTCTACAAATTCCAGTGGTTGACAACTGTTGTCTGCCCAGTGCTTCTGTCTATCATAGCTTGTCTCTGATCATCTTCACTTCCTCTGCTGCGCCAGTTACTCTCTCTGGATCTAACAGTATTCTTTCTTCTACATCGTCCTATGCAAGTTATGTACGAAAACTACATCCAAAACTTCAATGATGTTGTACTGATGCTAACTGGGTATTTATTGTAAGAAAACTCTACCAAAGATAATTGATCTTTCCAAGATCCTCCAGATTCCAGGAGGCAAGATTCTTCAGCATGTCTTCAAACGTCTAGATTGACTTCTTTGATTGTCTGTCAGTTGGAACTTCATGAATCCGGTAGATGTGTCTCTTGCACATTGCCGCCAACTCTTTCGTGAATAAAGCAACTTCATAATGAACTGACTTGGTCAGTCAGTCCACAAAATCCAATTGGTGATCTTCCCTCCTTAGGAACAAAGTAATCCTAACACAAAATCCATTTATGTGTTCCATCGTTGGCAATAGAGAAACTCCCAAATGTTCCTGCCAACACTTGATCTCTAAGTTTACAAGTGCCTTGTCTTGAAACTGCGTCTTCTTGACTTTGTTCTTCAGACTCGAGCTCACTTGCAGCTTTATTGACACTGAATCAGCATCTAGTTCCATCCTTCTATCTTCAGACAGTATGCTCTCCAGCCCAACTTCCTGATGTCTAGGTGCCGCTTCTTGGTCAAACCATCGATATCAGCTTCAATCGTCTTCGTTTACCCAATATTCCGCTCTTTCTGAGTAGAAATATATTTCAGACTTTTATAGTCCGTATATAATTTTACTCCCTTTCCATAATAATTCCATAGCCTTAAAGCAAGGATACTTACAACAAGTTCCGAATTATGTGTGGGATAGTTCTTCTCATGAGTCCGTAATTGCCTAGATATGTAGACAATTATTTTCCCATGTTGTTGAAGAATACAACCCAGTCTTTTTCCTGAGACATCTCTGTAGATGGTGAAACCACCGGATCCTGCGGGTAGCGCAAGGATTGGTAAGCTTCTTCTACAGCTTCTTAAATGCGTCCAGACAAACTCTTCATTCTATCGAGTCAGCTTCATCATCGACTCAGCAATCTTGGCGAATTCCTACACAGATTCCAGTAGTATCCCATCAAGTCCAAGAAACCATTGAACTTAGATATACGACTTCTCCACAGCGGCTATCTATCTAGAGTCTATCAAATTTTCTTCTCTTGTGACATTATGGCAAAAACCACATTGTCTAAGAAAATTCATGTCTTGATAGCTTACCAAAAACTTCTTCAAAGTTCCTAGAAATTTCTCAGATGCTCTTCATGTTCTTCTTCAGTCCTTGAGTATATCAGATTTTTGTTATCTAAAGAAAAGACAACAAACTGATTCAATTACTCATAAAAAGACTCTGTTCATGAGATTCATGAACACAACATGAGTATTCATCATTCCAAGAGACATGATCCAAAAATTCAACTACCAGTATTTGGTGTTGAATGTCGTCTTGAGAATGTACTCCTTCATGATCTTAATCTGATGGTAGTCAGTTCTTAAGTTAATCTCCGAAAACCCTTAAGTTCACTCAACTTGGATAGATCATTAGTCGAGAAAAAGTAATTCTTCAGTGCCCTGATAGTCTACTCTCATCCATATTGTTTTATCCTTCTTGGATACAAACAAGACTGATGCTTCTTAGAGTGAAGCTCCGTCTTATATGAAACCCAACACCTTTAGTCCATTGATCTAATCCTTCATTTCCTTGGCTTCCTTCAGGTCGATTTTATAGTATCACTTAGTCATAGGGAAGGAGCTAGGTACTAGGTTAATGGAATATTTCTATGCATAGGGTAATCCAGAAACTATTAGGGAAAACTTCTATCATGAAGATGTAACTAAGATTTTTATTCATATAAGAGAATTACAACAAAACTCTCATAATTGATCTAGGGACATCTTGTTACAGCTTCTTAATAGATAATACTACTCAGCAGTCCTAAGTACTATTCTTCATGGTTCTGGTTCTTGCTTGGGCATCTCCATTTTCTTCCTCTTCTATGATCCTTGATTCTGCTTCATCCCTTCCTACGGTCTGTTGGATAGAGTCCTGAGGTTGTGGCATAATAGACGCTCCGATACGATGATAAGATAAGAGGCAGTCCTTAACTTGATGTTCAGCAGATCCACACACCAAACATTGCCTTAATCTCTTGCGACAAATGTTGGCTTGGTGACCAGGTCTCTTACAGTAGGCACAAGCCAAAAGCTTCTTGCAATATGGTTGTCGGACAGGGCCCAAATATCTTCTATTCTCATGGGTATCCCTCCTAGGACGAGGTTCCGCTCCAACTTGGTTTAAAATGGCTAAGGTTGCGTCGTTGATATTCTTCATGACTTCTCTCGAGATATCCATCTGTTCAGCTTGAATCTTCTGATACTCTAGGATTTCTTGAAATAGAGCAACCATCTGAGAGGTGTTCTCTGGTACTGGTGAAGCAACATGAGTGGGTACTTCCTCAAAGAAAAGTAACCCAGTTAGAGGAGAGGTAGGATTTGCCAGTGTGGGGAAAACTTCACTGGATGATTGGTGAGGATGATCAATCAGCTGGTTGGGTGAAAAGCTCTGACTTGACTGAAGAGGCGGGGTTCGATCCGGAGATGATACCACATCGCCAGCAGAGTTGGTTTTGTCAGTGGTCATTCTCTGGAAGGTTTAGGATGCAAGCATAAGCAAGGTAACCTACCAGTCTATAAAAATATTTATCATATATAAATCGGTCCTATGTTGTGGCAATTTTGATGTTCTAGTGTTCCTAATTGTTTCTAGTTTTCCTAAATTGTTGATTTAGTTGACCTGCATGGGCCACCACTAAAAACATGTCACGACCCGATCCCAATTTCTTGGGTCGACTCGGATCATGCCCAGCCTGCACCGTTGTTGAGACGGCGGCAGTAAGCTGTATTCCATATGCAGGTACAATCAACAACATTTGAAATTTTTAATTGCCACAACATTTAATTTAACGATAAAATAAACTTGTTCATTACAAAAGAGTTCACCACTTTTAAAATAACATTAATTTAAATAAAAGACAACAAATCTCCATTTAAGCAGAAGTATCATCATCAACATCAGGAACCTCCTCTGGAAGCATAGCAGGATACAGCTCTGGGTCGTAATAGCTACTAATCTGTAGCTCTGAGTCATCAATAGGACCTATTGGGTGTGGGGAATCCAGTCAGGAAAGGAGCAAGTACAATTATGAAAATAACAATTTGCATAATGAATAGAAAATTGAAATATTAAAATAACTTTGGAAACAATGATTTTCAACTATAAAACAATTGTGATTTGAGTATGCAGTATCTATGACCGGTTTAGGATGATTCACTTGTATCCTATTGATACGGTCCGGCCTAACCCCGTGTGAAGAGGGGTAAGCTCGCACATTCATTTACTATTGGGCTTTGATCATAGATAACTACACTACTCCCCATTATCCCGATGCAATGATTCAATGTGTTACTCTAGGAGAGAGTACGTGTAACAATTGTGTATTTAATATGCAATATTCTAATATTAATTAAACTGAAATTAACACAACCATACTTGCCTTGAATTTCAATTGGTCGAGATTTGTACTTCGGGATTCGAAAGGTCACGTTCTTCCTTGAAATCCTACATTCCGGGGAACTTAATCTCAGAAATACAAATACCAGAAAAATCTAGTTGCAATCTCTATTTGTCTTTCCTAGTCTATTTTAGTTATTAGCTAACTAACACAACATCACAACGTTTACTAATGAGTTTGAATTTAGAAATTCAATTTAGGTTTTTCGGAAAAACTTGTAATTTTCAATTGAAATATAAAACTTGGTATTTTATTAACTTATTGGGAAAAAGATTGGTGTTTTATAATAACTAAATAAAAATATAATTTCTTTTCTTAAAATGAGAAAATCGTGAATTATTAATTAATAATTAATAATATTATTGATTAATCCTACTCGTTTACTCAATCCCAGAATTCACAAATCTAATGTTCCTACTGATTTCAAACTTTTGCAGAAAATAAAAGAATAGGCTTATGCCCTTACAAATTAATACATGAATTTAAATAAGAGAAAAATGGGTTAGTCCTTTTAAATCACCTAAAAATTAAATAATAAAATTTTAACTAAATTTGTAAATTATTAGAATGTCTCAGAACTGGTCCAATCTTCAAATACAGCTACTCTGCCTCAACGTCCGGACGAACCGGTGCGTTTGCATTTCGCTGGGGCCCATTGACCAATATGGTCGTCGCCCAAAATAATATATATATAAAAAAATAATATTATCCGAAAATCCTTTGAAAATCATTTTATAATTTTCTAAAAATTTCGGCAGCACTCCCTCTGTTTTCGGTCAACCCAAAAACTGGGAAATGCTTCCGATATACCTGCAAAATAATTTCCAAAACTCGAAATTCATATATATATCCATAGAACATATTTTTCCAAAGCCAACACAGCATTTCCGAAATGATAACGAAATTCCCGAAACCCGAAACCATTCCGATTTAACTTCCCAAAAGAATTCAATTCCAGCATATTAACCGAAAATTCCCAACAGAACCCAAAAGCAATAACAGAACATTATCCAATCTCATTCACAGAGCTTAAGAGCAAAAATTTGAATCTCCAATCATTTCCATTAATTCTCGAAAACCCGAGAATACAGAAAACAGAGAATCTCTTCTTAAAAAGTTCTCAAAAATCCGAGAAAAACTACAGAACCCAGTTCTGTCCTAATAATTCTATTTAATCACAGAAAACAAACCACAACAATCATTTCCGAGATTTTCGGAAAAGCCGAAATAGCAACGTAACTATTACGTTGTCGAAAACCGAAATCCCGAAGGATTCGGGGACCAGAGAATTCATCATCGACAGAAAGGAAAATAGAGTTCCAGAAATTATACCCAAAACCGAAGTCGAAGGAAATCCCGAATTTGGGTCGCGAAACCGAACGGCAAAACGGACAGTGCTGGACATGGACAGGGGCGAGCAAAGGGTCGACGGACGAAGGCCACGCGGGGTGCCGGCGGTGGACGGCGGCGGTCGCCGGTCGGGCGCGGACGGCGGTGACGCGGGGCCGCGCGGGTCGACGGGAGCGCCGGGAAGCGGCTCGGTCGCGCTGGAAAGGGGCGTCGGCCTCGGGAAAACTCGGCCAGTGGTTCGCCGGGGAGGATCGAGAAGGGGATCGCCGGAAAATAGTTGATTTGGAAAGAGTATGAAGAAGATGGTGATGGTGTGGAAAAAAAATGATGGGAAAAAGCCCCTTTTATAGGAAATAGGTAGTGAAGGTTACCATTTAAGAAGATGGAGTGCCATCCTGGCTTGATGGTCGGCCGGTTATGGAAGGCGAGGGGGTCGACGGGTGGGGAAGAAGAAGAAAACTTCTTCGGTTCACAAAGGCCACTCACAGCACCCAACACTAAAGAAGAATGAAAAGGCTATTGAATGTTTTCTTCATCAGACACTTAATATATGTCATTCAATACCAAGAGTAAGTATAGACTTAATGGGTTGAGACATACGAATGGGTTTGAAACCCATTCAAGATTTATAGGTTAGCCTATAATTGGCTTGGGTTAGGTCCAATTGGACTTAGAAAAATAATGAGTTTGGGCCAGGATTGAAACTAATGGCCAAAGCAATGGGTTTCAATAAAATTTAAAGGCTTTGGGCTAGGAAAATTTTAGACAACTAAAAATATTTTTAAAGGAAATATTATTTAGAAAATTTTTGTACAATTTATAAAAAATATTTTATGTTCAAATTTGGGTTCAAGTCCGGGCTGACATGCCAAAAATCCAAGTTTAACTATTTGGAAAATAATTTACTCTTAAATAAATATTATTAACATCTAACATTATTCTAAAGAAAAAATTTATTGCTAACAAAATTTTATTTAGCAAATAAAAAAAATTAGAAGTAAACTAAAAATACGGGTTTCACACAATACTCTCCATAATCTCCGGAGCTCTAGAGACTTCAAACTCTGGCCCTCCAGGTGGGTTGAAGATTACACATCCTCTGTGACAATCTATCAGCGCATGCTGCTTGCTCAACCAGTCCATTCCAAGGACTAAGTCATAATTAGGCAAGGGCATTACCAGTAAAGGTGCTACAAACTTATGGCCAGATATTGAAATAGGGCAATTACAGGTCTCTGTTATAGGTAGGGGTCCACCTCCAGTCATAACCCTACAAATCCTCTTGCTAAGGCCCGTAACTATGTGGTGTGCAGAGATAAACTTTGTTGCTATGAAACTGTGTGTTGCACCAGAGTCGAATAAAACTAATACAGGATAAGAATGTACGTAGATGTAACCTGATATAACATCCGCATTAGGTTCCTGCTCCTGCTCTGGTTCCTCTGCAGTTAGGGTAAAAGCTCGCCCAGTCCTCTGTTGATGCTGCCCAAATTGTTGCTGCTGAGTGGGCAGAGGTCCCCTCTGTTGATTTCCTCCAGCTCTGTTGGTCGCTGAGGGGCAGTCCTTCACTTGGTGGGTGGTAGACCCACAGATCAGACATTGTCCAAGCCTCTTCCGACAGATGTTCACCTGATGACCCGACCTTTTGCAATAGCTACAGATAGGGATCTGCTTCTGGGGTGCTACATCATTATTCCTTGCTTGCTGATGATGCTGAGGCCTGTTGTTGTTGTTGGGCTTCTTCTGATTTCCCTGAAAGTTGCTAGTTCCAGGATAATCTCTCTTTGAACGGGCAGGTTGGCTCTTCTCTATATCTTGTGCTCTCTCCAGAATCTTCTCATAAGTCTTAGCTCCGCCAGAGATCACATAAGTGCGAATCTCCTCTCGAAGTCCATACTTGAATCGTTCAGCACGATCAGCAGGATCAGCCACCATGTTCTTGGCAAATCGGCTGAGCTGGCCGAATTCTGCCGCATACTCTCCCACAGTCATATTGCCCTGCTTCAAGTTCTGGAATTGTCGCTCCATCTCCCGCATCTCAGAAGTTAGGAAGAATTTCCTCTGGAACAACTTCTTGAAGGTGTCCCAGTCAACCTGTCTATCCTGGAGTCGGGGTTCATTCCGATACCAGGTGCTAGCTACATTCTGCAGTTGAAGTCCCACTGCTTCGGCCTTGAGGTCTTCTGGAAGTCGAGCGACGCTCAGAAGACGCTCCATATTGTCAAGCCATTCATCAGCATAGACAATTCCCTCGGTACCCTTGAAAGGTCGAGGGTTCTGCTTCTTAAAGCTCTCAATATCGCCCACCTTGGCAATATGATTTCCATTAATTAAATGGCCTTATTATTACATAAATTAATCTTTTAAATTTATGTTTACCTTGGCAGGCCTTGGTTCCTGTTGAGCTGCTTCTCCTCTTTCCAATGCAGCCATTGCCACGCTATGGGCGTTTTCCATGCCTTCTCTCATAATGGCCGTCTGCTCACGATGAGCTTCAGCTTGAGTTCTCTGAGCTTCTAGCACTCCTCTAAGCAGACTGATGAGGTCAGTGGGATCCACAGGTAACGGTGGGGCAGCTGGAGTAGGCGTAACTACTGGGGGTTGCATCTCCGTCCGAGAATATGATGGATCCATTGTTGTATTGTGGGGACGGTCAGCCAGCTGTCGAGGTGTAGGATCCGGACTTGATTGGGGAGGTGGGGTGTGGTCAGGTGTTGACATCCTATCGCCAGCAGGGTTGGTATTGTCAGTGGTCATTCTCTGGAAGTTTTAGGATAAAAACATAAGCAAGGTAGCCTATCTATAGTCAAACAAAAATATTTAATAATAATATGTATGTATATATCGGTCCTATGTTGTGGCAATTTGATGTTCTAGTGTTCTAACTGTTTCCTAGGTTTTCCTAAGTTGTTGTTAGGGACCTGCATGGGCCACCACTAAAAACATGTCACGACCCGATCCCAATTTTTTGGGTCGACTCGGATCATGTCCAGCCTGCACCGTTGTTGAGACGGCGGCAGTAAGCTGTAATCCATATGCAGGTACAATCAACAACAATTGATACTAATAATTGCCACAACATTTATTTAAACGATAAAAATAAAACTTGTTCATTACAAAGCTTGTCCACAATTTTAACATAACATTATTTTTTTATTTAAAAGATAAACTAAAACTCCAACTAAGTAGAAGTGTCATCATCATCATCAGGAACCTCCTCTGGGAGCACAGCAGGGTACAGCTCCGGGTCATAGTAAGTATTAATCAGAAGCTCGGATTCATCAATAGAACCTATTGGGGGTGGGGTATCCAGTCAGGAAAGGAGCAAGTACAATTATGAAAATAACAATTTGCATAATGATTAGAAACTTGCAATATTAAATAATTTCGAAACAACAATTTTTCATTTATGAAGTAAACAATGTGATTGAGTATGCAGTATCTATGATCGGTTTAGGATGATTCAATTGTATCCTATTGATACGGTCCGGCCTAACCCCGTGTGAAGAGGGGTAAGCTCGCACATTCATTAACTATTGGGCTTTGATCATAGATAACTACGCTACTCCCCATTATCCCGATGCAATGATTCAATATGTAACTCTAGGAGAGAGTACGTGTAACAATTGTGTATTTAACATGCAAAATTCTAATATTAATTAAACTGTAATTAACCACAACCGTACTTGCCTTGGATTATGACTGGAAAAAGGATTGTTGATGGAGACTAGTACCGTCCTTGAAATCCTACAATTGAGAATCCTGACTCAGCATCAGAAAATTGAACCATTCTAAGTGTGCTAGTTACAATCTCTAGAATTGGTCCTAGTCCAGTTTTATGTTGTTACTAAATTACACGCTTATCGAGATAGTTTCTATAAATCAATTTGCGAAGGAACTAAATCATGTTAACATTTATTTGAGAAAATTCGTTTCTTTCTGACTGTTTCGCAAAACTTGTATTTTTTTGTAGTATATATATAAAATTTAGGTTTTTCTTTTAATGAGAAAGTTGTGAATTTGTTGAATTACAAACTTGTACTTTTCCTAGTTATTTATTGTGAGAAAATTATTTTAATTTCTATAATAAAATAAATATTTATTTATTGTTTTACGTGTTTTACGTCAACCAACAAACTAGAAAACAAATAAATAAAAAAAGTACTAAGCTATTACAAACTTTACACACCAACAGGAATGAATGGGCTTATGCCCTTACAGACCATTTACATAAATTTAAATAAGAGAAAACATTTGGTTAGTCTTTATAAATTATCCTACAACTAATAAATTAAATTAAATTGATTTCGAGTCTCAGACTCTGGTCCAAACTTCATTTTCAACTGCTCTGCCTCAACGTCCGGTCGAACCGGTGCGTTTGCATTGCGTTGGGGCCCAGTGACCGTTAAGGTCGTCGCCCAAAATATTATTTAAATAATATTTAATCCGAAAAATTATTTTAATAATCATTTAATAAATTTCCCAAAAATTTCGGCAGCACTCCCTCTATTTTCGGTCAACCCAAAAACTGGGAGTGCTTCCGTTAACCTGCAAATTAATTCCAAACCCGATATTTATATAACCATCCATATAGAAATACTTTCCGAAGCCAAATCGGAAAACCCGAAACAATATCGGAAATCCCGAAATTTATCGGAAAACGACAGAACTAACAGTTCATCTTGAAACTCACAGAACCAATTTGAAAACCCAACAAGAAAACCAAATAAACATAACTTTCTAAATCTCAGAATTTATTCCCGAAAATTTCTCGGAAAACCCGAGAATTGAAAACACAGAACTGTCTCCGAAGAATTTTCGGAAATCCCAAGAATTCACAGAACATTGTTCTATCCTAAATAATCCAATTATTCACAAAACCAACTAGCAGCAATACATTTCCGAAGAATTTTCAGAAAAATCCGAATTCTCGAAGAATTCGGTTGGACCAGATTTCATCATGGACAGTAAATAAAATTAGTTCAGAGTGTACCCAAAACGAAGGTGTAACGAAAATCCCGAAATGGAACTCGGAACCGAACTTGCTTGGGAACGGAAACGGAAAAAGCTGGACAGTGGAAACGACAGCAGATCGGGGCTCTGGAAAACGACCAGCGATGCACGGGAACAGCGGGGACTGGGCGCGGCCAAGAAGTGGCGCACGGGTCGTCGGTCGGCCGCGAAATCGCCGGACAGAGGAGGCGGCGGCCAAATCCGCTCGGGGTCGGCCTGATTGGGCGCTGGAGGGCGGCGGAACAGCGCCCGGGTCAGCGGGGAAAACGACCGGCAGTCGTACGCCGGGTGGGAGGCTCGACGGCGGGTGGCGCCGCTCGGGTTCGCCGAGAAATGGGTTTAGGGCACGGGTGATTTGGGGCAAGATGAGAATGATGGAGAGAGATGAAGAGAGGGGTTATATATAGGGAGGCAGGAAGTCGAGAAGGCGTCCGGTCACCGTCGGTGGCGACAATGGCGGCGGTGGGAAACCCAAGAGTCGGCCGTTGGGTCGGGAAGGAAAGGAAAGGTCCCAGAGTTAAAAATATTAATGAATGAATTTATTCATTCCTTCCATTCAATGGTTACAGCAAGTATTGCTGTAAAATATTGGGTTGGCTTAGGGCTTATGGGTTATTGGATCCTTATTGGGTTTGAAACTAAATGGGCCAAGCAAATGGCCTATGGTTTTGGTTTACAAGACATGATTTTCTATTTATATAAAAATATGGATTTTGTTTTATGGCTAAGAAAAAAAAATCATTCTCATACAAATTAGTTAAATAAATATTTGTAATTAAAACAAAAGAAAAAAAAATGTTTTTAGTTTCAATTCGGTTTTCGGGTCTGGGTTGACATACAAAAATCCTTGTTTTAATTATTTTGAAAAGAATATATATATTTTTTTCTTACTCTTACATAATATTATTCTAGCATTTATTTTAAAAAAATTAAATTTAAATATAAAATTGTAAACTAAAATTATGGGTTTCACACCTATAACAACACTTTAGATTCCTTAAAATCTTAATACTAAGTTGGTGGGCAAAACTACGATATTTGATTACCCAAAATTAGGAATTACCACATAAGTCACAATTGATTAATATAAATTCAGGTTGTCCATTATGTTTCAATAATTATTTAGTTAGTTATAATGCTCCATGAAATATGAAATAAAATCCCAAAATTATCCTTATTAATTTTAATAATTTATTATAATTTTTTTGGAATTTTTAATATGTTGTGGCTATTATAAAAAATCAGAATACATAAGTATCTTAAAAGTAGGCTCTGAATATATATATTTTTACATGGTGATAAATATATAAACTAAAATCTGGAAAAAATATATTAAATTAGCTAAATTAACATAGTATTTAATTCTGATTTTTCTGGAATTTTTGCAGTACTTAAAGACTATTCAAAAGTTGAAATACAGCAAAGATACCATTTCTGAAATAATTAATTAATTGTTCAATGTATTTATCCACATATACGAAATTGAACCTAAGTCCAAAATACGGAACCCAATGTTATGAATCAAGTCCAACATGACTTGTACAGATGATCTTGAATGTATTTTGGCTCACTCAGCTCGACTACCGGTTCAACCAATCAATCTCTGAATTACGGAAAAGTTCGGAAATAATAGGAACCTTCGATCAAGCCAAAGAAAGAGAAAATCACAAGACTATGTGAAGCTTATAGCTTTTCTTGTCCAATTGCAACAACTGAACTTGAGTCCAAAATCCATGCTAGGTTTGGACCCAAAGTGGCCGTATTGAACAAAATACGTAAAAATACGAAGGTGAATACGCAAGCAAATACCACATTCTATAAATGAAAATAATATAATAATATAGTAATAATACTATAGATTATTCACATAATAATAATATTTATTAATAATAATATATTTACATATGTATACGCAGTGCATTACACAGTTTTATATATATATATATATATATATATATATATATATATATATATATATATATATTTTTATATATATAAATATATATATATATTTATATATATATATATATATTTATATATATATATATATATATATATATATATATATATATATATATATATATATATATATATATATATATAAATATATATATATATTTATATATATATATATATATATATATATATATATATATATATATATATATATAAAAATATATATATATATATATATATATATATATATATATATATATATTGCATATGTATATACTTACATAGTGCAATACAGTATCCCATATATATACAAGTATTGTATATATACAGTACTAAACTATATATATCTACACAGAATTAGTTCCAAAGCTTAGGGCTAAGGGATCATAACCCTAAGTCATAACCCAAATTCAAATCCAACGGTCACCCGACACAGTGTCTTATGTCCAAGAGAGGTAATAGATTTTTCGACACGATTTTTTCGTGTCCAAGGTTACCACAAAGCTCTACGACTCAAGACGACGATGATACATGAAAATGAGACACGAAAATGAAAGGGGAAAGGAGTGACACGTACGTGTCTGACTTGGAATTAGTCGGCCGGGCTGCTGCACGATGGAGGAGGCGTCGCAGGGGTCGGGAAAAGTCAGATCCACGTTTGCCGTGGAGTGGCGAATACGGTGGTGGTGGCTCGCCGTCACGTCGACCGGAACGACGGCTAGATCAAATCTAGGATTGCAGCTAGGGTTCGAGAGAGGGAGCGACCTAGGGTTTGCGGCTAGCTGGAGGGTTTATATAAGGTCGATAGGGAGGGGGTTTAGGCTAGGGTTTCCAGCTGCCGTTGAGGAAGACGACAAGGAATAGTACTCGTCGAGATTACTGTTCCAGGCTGTAAGTTTCTCTCTTTTTTTCTCTTTTTTTTTTTGAAAAAATTCCAGGAAATTTTAATAAATTATTTTAAGGCTAAAAATTGATATTTGAGCTGCAAAAAATCCAATTTAAATTAGAGAAAAAATTTAGGGGGTTACAGACGTCCAAGCTGTACATATATCATCTTCAATTTAAGTAATTAAAACATAATAAATAATTAACTAAACTAAACAACTACCTAAATACTCCATTTTAACTATTTAATGTGATTTATTTATAATTATAACTCAAGTGGTTAAGATGAGAGGCATTTTCATAATAAATTTATTTGAATTTATTTTTTAACATTTTTTTCGCACTTGCAATGCACGTGCCCATTACTAGTATATATATAATGCGGCTTAGAAACGACTCAAATTGAGTCATCTAAGACGTATGGATATCATCATTTAAATGAATTAAAAAATAAATAAGAAGATATCTTTCACTATTTAATGAGGCTTCAAACGGCTCAAAAGTGAGCCGTCGAAGCCGTCATTATATCACGGTCCATTTTATTAAAAAAAAAATTATGTAAGCAAATGTTGAAAAAAGTTTAAAATTGTTATATGTATTCAACATGAGGAATCAAATCCAACCAAACAAGAAGAATACCTCACACCTTAACCACATGAATTAGCAAAAATATTTGACTATAATTAAATAATATTTTTATTACATATTATTATACGTGCAAAGCACGTGCATCTACTAGTATATATAATGCGGCTTAGAAACGACTCAAAAATGAACTATCTAAGACGTATGAATATCATCATTTAAATAAATTAAAAAATTAATAAGAATATAACTAAATAACTACAAAATACTCCAGTAATTATTAAAAAAATACTTAACTAATCATTTAACTACCAAATATTATATATTTTTATTTAAATAACTCTTGCATCAAGTGGTTAAGGTGGAATGAATTTTTCTTGATTACTTTATTTCAAATTCTAGGAATGACATTTTCATCTTAATTTTTTTAAAAATATTTTTTTAACGAACGTGCACATTACTAGTATATATAATGTGGGAGTTTGTTCCTTTCTTTTTACCGAAGTTGAAACATCAAACAAAGACCATGTACAATTTATTCCATTGTTGTAATTAGAGGACACAAGTTCGGCATTCTTCAACCCATCTAGCAGGCTGAAAGAGTCTGCTTATTATTTTTAAAAGTTTACTGAAATATTAGTGAGGAGTTTTAAAGAGAATTTAGCAAGTTCCAATATTTATTTTAGATATATCAAAGTAGGAAGATAAATGGTTTATACATACAACTAGAGATTAGTCCGTATATTTTTTAGGATTGACAAATTATTTGAAAATTTATGAAGGTGCTCAATTACTTGGTGTTGGAATTATTCAATAATTAAGGGACCACACATATAAAATTAATTGTATTTAGGCTATCTAAATAATTAAGTCAAATTAAAGTGGTCTATTTAGAAATTGGCTTAAGGGTATAATTGTCATAGAATTAATGTGTAGATACCAGAGATAATTCTAATTTGATGAGGGGCCAAATTAGAAATATCAAAACACACACACACACACACACACACACATATATATAATATATATATATTTAGAAATATCAAAACACACACACACACACACACACACACACACACACACACACACACACACACACATATATATATATATATATATATATATATATATATATATATATATATATATATTACACACACACACACACACACACACACACACACACACACATATATATATATATATATATATATATATATGTAATATATATATATATATATATATATATATATATATATATATATATATATATATATATATATATATGTGTGTGTGTGTGTGTGTGTGTGTACACACACACACACACACACACACATATATATATATATATATATATATATATATATATATATATATATATATATATATATATATATATATATATATATATATATGTGTGTGTGTGTGTGTGTGTGTTCATTAGGGTTATGGTCCCCAACTTATACGGCCACCAAAAGAGAGATTTTTTCTTTTTCTCTTCTGCATCCCCATCAACAGAAAGAGAGGGACAAAGGATTCGGATTCTTCTTTGTCATTAAGGGTCGTAGCAAGTTGGAAGATCGAACCCAATAAAGAGACGTTCGCTTCAAGATCCATCAAGTTTAGCAATGGATTCAGGTACGCTTCCGCAATTTAATTTATGTTCTTCATCTCATGAATCGACATGGCATAATAAATTTCTAACAAGTGGTATCAGAGCCTTCCTTGTTTGATTTATGAGGTTGAAGTTTTTAAATTTAATTTTGTTGTTGTTCAAAAACCTAGATCGTTCCATCTAATTTAATTTAGGTATCGGATTGTTCGATCAATTTTTTATGATCCACTGAGGAAGAACACATTAGGTTAGCAGATCCCTAATTTTTATTTATTGATAATTGGTTTATGATATTGTATTTAAATCAATTGTCATGATAAAAATTTCAGATAGATGTATGGTTACACGGTAGTTTAAATCATTACAACTTTAGTTGTTTCTTGTCCGTGTAATTTTCAATTGGTATTTTATTTAGATGATTTGGCTTTTGGTATATTTCGTCCAAATATTTATATTATTGATTAGGAACAGGTACGTGGCTTATGGCGATACCCGGTACATAGTATTGGACGAAGTGCTTGTAGCATTGGCTTCTTGCACAAGAATTATCTATATATAATAGATAGTAATCGATTCACCATTCAATATTAATGGAGGAATTGTTTATGCCATAATGATTTATTTTTTTCCTTTCTAAGAAAGATGTGGACGATTTTTTTTCACCTACTCCTATATTTGGCATGGTAAGTCTTAAGCTTAAGCTAAGCTTATTGCTGCGTTGCCAAAGTCAGCCTTAAACTTTAGCTTAAGTCTAATGCTTGAGAAAAACCTCCATCATAGGTTATAGGTTATATGATCAAGAGTTCGATTACACAAATTCTAATAAGAACTTCCAATATGTAGTTGATACAGTGGACACATTTTTTATGTGCCATAAGGATGCTTAGATGAGAAGTTTTAGTTGGCTTATGGATGATTGATTGGTGAGTCCTTTTTATGTATAAGTCAGCAAGTAAGATTCATATAAACAAATTATTTGATTGATTTGCTTTTATGAAATGTTTTTTTTTGGAGGGGTCTAGATAAGACAGCATGAGAAAAGTATTCCAGACCAAGTATTGTGGATTATCATAATTGTATTGATTTGCTGCCAATCCTTCATTGATTTGATCGGCATATTTAAGAAAATATTGATAGTATTCATAATTTCTGTACAATAATGATCTCTAAATAAGATATGAAAACATGTGATGATGACGATATAAATTTTTCTTTATATTAAATATGCATGAATATATGCTTATTGTTGGACATGTGATAATATGGAATGCATATAATTTTAAGACATGCAAAAGATTCACATGCTTTTAATATAGTAGATCAATTTTGATAGAATCTTTATAGCCTATTTAGTGTAATCTTTTGATGCATATATTCAGTACAACATAATCTGTTGATTATTGATTATTTTAATTTAAATGAGCATAAAGATTTGACATGATTCAGTTTTGTAAAATTTAGTCAACATTCAATTTTTTTGGTGCCTTTTGTGACTAGCAATAGTTGTCTAATATTCTAAGTAGGCTCATTGAAACAAGATGCCGCCAAAGTGACCTCTCTTGCGTAGATAGCCTACGAGGGATGTCGAATGTTTGTGTGTGTATATTCATGCGGGTATTAGTCGGCCCAAAGGAAGGTTAATACTTGACCGAATTGCACACATACTTGTAGTGATAAATGTGTGACAATTGTAAGGTTTACATGTGAATAATAATCCGATCCAAAGATAGGCTTGTTATTTGACATGACTTATTGTCAACGTTTGATCATTACACCAGGAGTACCACTTGCAGTTAATATCACTGTCCAAAGACTTAATATTAATGATGTACTAGGTATCTTGAGATGTGGTTCACCATTATTTGAATTTGTTTGACTATATTTTACTCTTTGATTATTTGTTAGAGCATGTTTATTTTTTTGTTGCTTTATTTTTTTTACAGTTAATGTTGTTAAAATATCTGCCAATAAGATTTTAATTTTTATGTTTAATGGGATAAACTTTAAGGGCAAAAAAAATGAATACAGTAGCTGCTAAGGGTCCAGATCAAAAGAAATAACAATATAAAACTAAGGGTTGTTCTTTTGTGATAAGACATGACACGTAAGGAAGAAATGTACAAAGTACCACGTATGGCTTATAAAGAAAAGTATATTTCTAAATTTGATCTGTTCTGAGGTTAATTTAGATTTAGTACCAAGAAACTCATGGTAGTTTGATTCTGGTGGGACTACCCACATTAATGTTCTAGGCAAGGTTGCCTGAGTTACCGAAAGTCAATTGATGGCGAAAGGTACATCTATGTGGGTGACGACAATTCGGTAAAAGTGAAAGCAATAGGATATTTTAGGTTATTTTTAGCAACCGATTATTATTTGGATTTGATAGACACTTTTATTGTACCGTCTTTTAGACGAAATTCAGTTTCAGTTTCCTTAATGGACAAATCTGGTTATCATTGTTCATTTGAAAATAATAAGTTTAGTCTATCTTTAAATTTAAATATTATTGGTAACGGTTCCCTTAAGGTTTATGATAACCTATATTTAGTTGAAACTATTGCATCTTATAATGAAACCTTGCAAGTAAAGTCATGTGGTACTAAACGCAAAATTAATAATAATTTTTTTAGCCTCATTATGACATAAGCATTAGGTTACTTCTCTAAAAATAGAGTTGAACGATTTGTGTCTGATGAGATTTGGATTCCATTGACTTTATAGACTTTAATGTTTATATTGAATGTGTAATGGGAAGACAGACCAAAGTTAAATTATAAGCAGCTACTTTATTGGTTATGCTACAGATCAAGGGGTAGTTGATAATTATATAATCCCACACTAAGAAATTTTTTTAAGACGAGAAGTGTAATATTTTTTGAGGATGTTGAGTTTGGGGAGAAATAAAGTACGGATCATTAACTTTGAGAAGGAATCAATTACGATTCCTACTATCACTTTTGACGATGTGCAGGATTCTATACATGTCATGATCAAGAAGTAAATTCAAAGTCTCAATAAGACAATGTCGAATTACTTCTATAAGTCGTTGTTGAGATACCTTAACAACGACAACGTAGCGGCACCCCATTCAAGATAAGGTAATTATTCCTAAGGAACAAACTCAACAACCTCAAGAACCAGTAATATTAAGATGGTCCACCAGAGAAAGGAGAAATATAATTTCGGATAATATTGTCATATTCTCTAGAAACATGAGGAAGACTGTGGATACTGGAAGATGATCTAATCAACTTCCGTCAGGACATGGAAAGTTTCAGTTCTCAAAGTGGATTGATATAATAAATAAGGAGTATAAGTTCATGCAAGACAATAAAGTTTAAGAACTTGTCCCATTACCAAAAGGTATGAAATCCATTGGTTGCAAATGGACATTTAGAACCAAGAAGGATTCGAAGGGTCGTGTGGAGAAGTATAAAGTATGTCTTGTAGCTAGTGACTTTAGTCAAAATTTTGGTATTAATTTTAAAGAGTTTTTCTCTTCGGTATTTTGAAAAACTCCTTTAAAATAATTATAGCGCATGTTGCACATTTTGATCTTGAGTTACATCAAATGGATGTCAAAACGGTGTTTCTCAATGGAAACATTGACGAAACTATTTATATGGTGCAGCCAGAAAATTGTGTCGAAATATCCAAATAATATGGTTTACAAATTGACAAAATCCATTTATGGACTCAAGCAAGCTTCTCGTCAGTGGTACTATAAATTTCACCAAGTTGTTACCTCGTTTGGTTTTGAGGTTAACGTTGTTGAAGATTGTGTGTATCACAAATTCAGTGGGAGTAAAATTATTTTTTTGGTTTTGTATATTGATGACATACTGCTTGCCACAAATGATATAGGCATATTGCATGACACTAAAAAATTTCTATCAAATAACTTTGAGATGAAAGATCTTGGTGACGTCTCTTTTGTATTAGGAATTCAAATACACCGAGATCGTTCTAGAGGTATTCTTGGATTATCATAAAAGAGCTATATCGATAAAATGCTTAAAAGATTTGACATACAGGAATGCAAACCAGGTGACACCCCAGTCGTTATAGGAGACAAGCTCAGTCTCAATCAGTGCCCTAAAGAATAGCCTTGAAATTAAGAAAATACAATAGATTTTTCCTTCATAATCAGTTGTAGGGAGTGTAATGTATGCTCAAGTATGTACGCGTCAGGATATTGCGTACATATTAGGATGTTAGGCAGATATTTAAGCAAATATGGATGGATCATTGGGTAGTAGCCAAACTACTTAAGTAATTAATAGAGAACAAGAAATTATATGCTCTTTGTAGGAGATCGGATAATTATGGAGATTATAAGGTATTCCGACTTTGATTTTGTTGGATGCAAACACAGTAGGAGATCCACATCAGGTTATGCTGACTAATGGAGATATATTTTGGATGAGTGTCTGTAAGCCCCCTGAATTTCAGGGTTTATTTTTATTTTTCTGAATGAATTATTTTTGATAAATGTTTTATTATTTAATTGTTTAGATCATTAATGTACCTTTCCATGACTTTGACTTCTGGAGCGCCAGGGATACCAATCTCTGTGAACTCTCTTCACGAGTTTTGAAGTAGACAAGATTATCTTCCTGTTGATATATCGTGTCCCACTTAAATTCGTTCCCTTGTGCTCTTTTTGTATCGCGCAACTTTGGGTCAACTTAGACCAATTAATCGCTGAATATTTATTTCCACTTTTATTTTTGATCTTCGTTTGCACGTTACCGTGACTTTTAATTTAGGAGCACCAGACCAGTCATTTTCTCAGAACCAACTTCTCATGAATGATCTACTCGAGACGCTCTCCATCCATGACCTTCGTGTCCCACTCAGACACTACATTTTGTGCTTCATTTTCTTCGTACAACTTCTGGGTCAATTAGGCCGATTTATTTTCTACCGTAAAACCTGATTTATTTTCCAATTTAATTTCGGGACCAGACATCGACCCAACCTAGTCGACCCAAAGTATGGACGTGGCCCACATGAAGCCTACTACCCGCATGAAACTTGTGTCCCATTTATTGGAGTTCCCGTATATTATTTATTTGCCCGTGATTATAAATACCCATTTTTAATTTAATTATTTCACCCGATTCGATTTTGACCCAACCCGGCTCGACCGAACCCAAACCCAAGCTCCATGTTGTTCTTCCATGACTGCCCAAATACCCTGCATAATTTTCCTATTTTTTTCCTATTTTGAAAATATCTCTTTTCCTCTCTCTCTCTTAAATATCCCACATATTTATATATATATATATATATATATATATATATATATATATATATATATCTCCCTTTCTCTCTCCTCCTTAAAACACTCAAGCAAACACACCTCACCCCATCACAGCCACCCCCAGGTGGCCGAACAACCCCCCCCCCCTCTCTATACTTTTCTCTCTCTAACTCTCTTTATATATATATATATATATATATATATATATATATATATATATATATATATATATATATATATATATAAACATATATATAACTCTCTCTCTCTCTCTCTCTCCAAACAAACACTCACCTCACCCCCTCACCCTCTTCCATCACAGCAGGAGCACACCCCCTCCCCCTATTCCTAGCCGTACCCCCCTCACTCTACTTTTTCTCTCTCAAATATCTCACTCTCTCTCTACTCTCACACTCTCTCTATATATATATTAATACACATACATACACCTCCTTCTCCTCTAAAACCACACACAACACCACCACCACAGCCTCCACTTCTCCCTGGCCGAGCCCAGCTCCCATGCCGAGCTCCAACCCGAGCTCCCCCCTCTCCTCCACCCGAGATCCTCCCTCTCCTTCTCCTTCACCATTACTATCATCACCACCATCACCAACTTCATCACCACCATCACCAACTTCGTCACCACCACCTTCACCCGAGCCACCACCGCTCTGCCACCACCGGCGACCACGCCACCGCCATGGTCGGCCAAGCCCGCCCCCGCGTGCGTGAGCAGCAGCGGCAGCGCAGCAAAGAAGCAGTAGCAGCGGCAGTGCACGGCAGCGCGCGCACGTCGCCGGCCACGCGCTACCGCGCGCCACCGCGCGGCCACCGGCCAACCCCCCCAGCCGTGTGTGACCTCGGGCGACCCCTCCCCGGCCATCGTCAACTTTCCCGACGCGCACAATAGGCTATTCGTGCATTTCGCACGAAATCCCGTCGTGACGCACGAGTTTGGAACTCAGAATTCGCGCTCCGTCGCAGCGAGTTCGCACGCATTTTTCGAGAGATCTGACCGTTGGATCGGCGAACTTCTTGCTCTGTCGCAATCTCGGTATATCCATCTTCACTCCTGTCAATTTTCGTCCGTTAATTTCGTCGTTTGATACCTCAAAACTGGCCACCAAGTTGATGTTTTAAATTGAACTATTTTTGGACAGTTTCGTGGAGCCGACTTCGTCAGCTCGTAACTTCGCCGTCGCAGCTCCGGTTGGTGCGCTTCCAGTTCCTGTGTGCAGCTGGTATAACCCTCTTCCTGCCTCCTTTAGATTTCTTTTCATTTTAAGCACGTTCGGTTGGTCGAATTCGACGCCAAAGTTGGCCGTCCGAATTCTTTAATTTGCACTTGTAAAATTCTATTTTGAACCCGGGACTCCGGATTCAATTTCTGACACCACCAGTAGACTCATGGCATCATTCTGGCATGTTTTCATATAAAGTTTGCTTGATTTGGAGAACGTGGGCCCTGGCACGCATTTCGGTGCAAAGCGGATCCCACTTTCCGAGTCAACGGGTCACTTTGAGATCGGCTCATCGGAATCCAATTCCGGATATACCGTTGAGTTCGTATCGTCATTCTGGACTCGTTGACATATAATTTGCTAAATTTTGAAGACATTTGCTCCGGCACGCATTTCCGTGCAAACCGGATACCAAGTGTCGTGTCAACGTATCATTTTGAGATCGGCACATCGAAATCCTATTTCGGACATACCGTTGGGTTTGTATCATCATTCTAAATTCGTGGACATATAATTTGCTAGATTTTGTAGACTTCTATTCCGACACGTTTTTCGGTGCAAAGTGTGTCCAACGGCGGACATCATTTTGCCATAAAATTATCGTTTTGCCCCTGTGTCCAAATTGGACTTTTGGGTAGGCTATCATAGCTAATTTGACCGTTCTGGACACGTTGGTGATATTTATTTTATCATCCGACAACATCTGTAGATTTTGCTTATGTATTATCATTAATTTATAATTAATTATTTTTCCAGAAATTGTTACTTTCGGTTTTTGGATTTTTATATATATTTTAATTGCTGTAAAAATCTGGAAATTTGTATTTAAATACTATGTTAATTTAGCTAATTTATTATTATTTTTCTAGCATTTAATAAGTACTTTTGGTATTTTATAAAAATGGGAAAATAGAATTTATTTTCAGTATATTTATGTTTGCTGATTTTTAATAAATATTTATGAAGGTTTATAAATTCCAGAAAAATTAGTATAAATTTCTATAATTAACAAGGATCATTTTGATACTTTATTTTATATATAATTTAGCTTTTTGTCTATCTCTAAAATTGTTGGAACTTAGTGTACAGTTTGATTTAATTATTGAATAATTATGACTTGTAATGTTTTGTGTTCTTTTGAGTTATTGTAGTATTGGACCACCCCCTACACTAGTGTATAGATCCTAGGAAGTTAGTTTGTGTATAGTGGCACTCCACATTAGACTTTTATGCTAGGTCCCCACTTGGCTAGTATCCAGTCAGGAGTCGTGTCACACCACTAGTGTATTATTGAACATAGCTTAGAACTGAGTTTGTATATCATTATTGACAGGACACCAGGCATCTATATCTTCGTACTAGTATTCTTGCTTTGCTCGAGGCAAGTACATCTACAAACTCATTTACTGTCTTTTAATGCTAGAACATGTATTAACCATGTTAAAATACTGATCCTTGAGGTAGCAAGTTAAATCTTCACATGTTGTATTACTTACAGTACCTGACATGCTTAGGACAGTTCTTATATCTTCACATGCTTCTTACTGGTTCTCAGTACATGTTTCACTATGCATTATACTGCTCTGAGTATTCACATGTTTTATACTGCTCCCAGTACCTGCCATGCTTACATTGTTTCCAGTATCTTTCACATGTTCTATATCGTTCTCGTATCTCTCACATGTTAGAATATGGGTTATGGGGAAACTGGCAGTTGAGTACGTGATTACGACCCCCTTCTCTGTACGTATGTACCGAGCAAGGTTGACATTTTATATGTACCTTGTCGTAGGCTTTATCTCAAAGCAAATTTGTACGTATGTACATCTATCGCCTTATCACTTGTACGGAAGTACATTTTATTATGTGCCCCCAGCACATTGTACATCTATTGACCGATCACGTACCTGCTCCAGTTTTAAACATTAGATATACATGTGTCATCTTGACAAATGTATTTTACCGTGATTCCAGTCATACCATGATTCCAGATATGCCATGTTCCTTGTGTTACTATGATACTGTGATCCCAGTTGTACCATGAGGCCATGTTCCCAAGTATTTCTTATTTTATAGATTTATCACACCATGTTTCTTGTTGTACATCTCTTTTATTATATGTTCAGTATTTTAGTTGTAGAGGTTGTACTTGCTCCCGTCCTGACAGGATAACGTTGTAGGTTTACTTTCCGAGGAGGAAATACTATGTGTTACATGTTATGGCACTGATTTTGAGGACCTGGCCTTAGCTCCAGAAGAGGCCCAGCGGAAAACCTTGCTTAGTTATCTTTCTTGTGTTTTGAGACTTAGACTTTGTCTGTACTTATATTTGGATACTGGACTTTGTCTCCAGTTAGATACTTATAAAGTGTATTATTTAATTCTGTACTTGTTTACCTTCGCGTATAGATGCTGTGTTGTGATGAACCTTTAAATATGATTTTAGAACCGTTAGCTGCTTAGATCCTTTATTGTCTATACTTAGAACAGCTTACTACGCTTTAACCAAGCGTAGGCTGGACATGGCTCGGCCCGGCCCAACAATTTGGGTATCGGGTCGTGACATGTTTTTTTGGCGGCCCATGCAGGTCTCGACTTAAGTTGTTTGGTTACGTTATTGTACCAAACATGCCTGCAATTAGGATCTAGGACAACTTGTTAACACTAGGGATAAACATTTAGAACACCTAGAGGATTACTAGGATTGTAACATAGGAGAACTCATCACAGCATAGGAGCGTTAGCTATAATTAGCCTCTTGTTTGTATTTCAGTGGGTCAATTTAGACCAAGTTTGTACCATTGGGATGACCCCTGAGGATCTCACTCTAATCTTATCTTGAAATTTGTTTTCACCTGTTTATTTGCTCTCCTCTAAATTCGTTGTTGAATTAATTCCTGATTTTCGTTGTTGACCTTAATCTTGCATCGTGATAAATTTTGTGGATTGAATTATGATATATCCTGATAAGGTAAACGTCTGCTTTAGTTATGGAGTTTAAAATTTATCGCAGCCATATTAGCTGGTATGACAAAAACATAGAGCCTGATTTTGGATATACTATCCTATTCATAGAATTTAGATTTTCTTGCAGCCATACCGGTTGGCGTGGTAAGGAATCTAGATGATATGACTATAGGGTGTGTACCTTAGTTATGAACTCTATCGTTTATTGCATATAAGCTTACTGGTGTGGCAAAAATTCTGGCAACATGATTTCAGGAAGACGTGTATGGTTATCAGATCATATCTCAACTTAGTTCACTTTGTTATGACCGAATGAGCAAGAATAAATTCTTACTATTATCATTCTTCCCCGTCTTGATTAACTCTGTTCTATCTACATCTACAACTAGGATTACAGGTTCTCTAGGACTCTCCAATAGGATTGCTTTCATGTTATCTTTTGGACATAATTATTTTTGTGTTCCATCTTTCCTATGACTTGACTAAACTTTTTTTCGTTAACCTCTTGGATAATTCTTCTCGTTATAAATCCCGTTGTCTTTGTACCATTTTTGGAGATATTTTTGATAAACTTTTCTGTCTTGCTTGACCTTTAACTTGTTTGGACACTGTTATGGATTGCTTGACCCAGTCTTAGGCCTTGTTACCTTCTACTTGATAGATGACCGAAATAGCCAAACCTTGTTAACTGATTCCATAGTATAACTATAAATGTATTGTGTGATTGTGATAAATATTTTTCCTAGGGATTGGTTAGATTAAGCTTATAGGACAAGTATGGGTAACTGACTGTAGTAGACTTGGAAACCATTAAGAACGATTGTATTGATAGTATGACTCGATGATAGGGTATCTAAAGATGGAGAAATAAGATATTATATTGTTGTGACTATGGATTGAGGATTAGAATCTTGTGCTTAGCAGTTTGAGAATTCAGTATTTGTAGAATTTTGGTTGGTTACCTATCGCTAATTACATGTGATTAGAGGGTAGATCGATATGTGGATTGATATAAAATAAGTTAGAATGAGATATGATATTGCGTACAAGATCGGAAAGATATCAGTTAAAAAGACAAGGAACAAGACAAAGACATATGTACATTGGTAATTAATAAATCGGGAGTTTTGAAATCGATGATTTATATTCGGAGGACTTGTTGAGTAAAAAGAAGAAGGCTCTACGCCAAGGATAAGTATTGAATGTATAATTTCAAGGAGAAGCTGTAGGAAAGGATTGACGACAAATGATGCAAAGAGCCTGTGGATTGATAGAATATGGATACTTAGGATATGATAAGGAAATCAAGTATTTACAAATTGCGGTTGGAAATATGGTTGATGATTAAGCATTTTAGGCTTATAGACATACCCGGAGAATGACCTATAGTTTAGGGTATACATAAATGTTTCATGTTAGTATGGAAGATTCTAAAGGATGTATGACGAAGTTTATGATAGAAGGACTTAGTTGAACCGGAACCAAAAAGTTTGTAGGAGAAACAAAAGAGATGATTACAAGGATAGCAGATTGAGTATCGTAGCCAGAGCAGCTACATGTTATAGTTTGACCGGTTGGATGAATTTTAATTTCGAGGACGAAATTTTGTAAGGTGGGTAGGATGTAAGCCCCCTGAATTTCAGGGTTTATTTTTATTTTTCGGAATGAATTATTTTTGATAAATGTTTTATTATTTAATTGTTTAGATCATTAATGTACCTTTCCATGACTTTGACTTCTGGAGCTTCAGGGATACCAATCTCTGTAAACTCTCTTCACGAGTTTTGAAGTAGACAAGATTATCTTCCTGTTGATATATTGTGTCCCACTTAAATTCGTTCCCTTGTGCTCTTTTTGTATCGCACAACTTCGGGTCAACTTAGACCAATTAATCGCTGAATATTTATTTCCACTTTTATTTTTGATCTTCGTTTGCACGTTACCGTGACTTTTAATTTAGGAGCACCAGACCAGTCATTTTCTCAGAACCAACTTCTCATGAATGATCTACTCGAGACGCTCTCCACCCATGACCTTCGTGTCCCACTCAGACACTCCATTTTGTGCTTCATTTTCTTCGCACAACTTCCGGGTCAATTTAGGCCGATTTATTTTCTACCGTAAAACCTGATTTATTTTCCAATTTAATTTCGGGACCAGACATCGACCCAACCTAGTCGACCCAAAGTATGGACGTGGACCACATGAAGCCTACTACCCGCATGAAACTTGTGTCCCATTTATTGGAGTCCCCGTATATTATTTATTTGCCCGTGATTATAAATACCCATTTTTAATTTAATTATTTCACCCGGTTCGATTTTGACCCGACCCGGCTCGACCGAACCCAAACCCAAGCTCCATGTTGTTCTTCCATGACTGCCCAAATACCCTGTATAATTTTCCTATTTTTTTTCCTATTTTGAAAATATCTCTTTTCCTCTCTCTCTCTTAAATATCCCACATATTTATATATATACATATATATATAAATATAAATATCTCCCTTTCTCTCTCCTCCTTAAAACACTCAAGCAAACACACCTCACCCCATCACAGCCACCCCCAGGTGGCCGAACAACCCCCCCCCCCCCTCTCTATACTTTTCTCTCTCTAACTCTCTTTATATATATATATATATATATATATATATATATATATATATATATATATATATATATATATATATATATAATATATATATATATATAACTCTCTCTCTCTCTCTCTCTCTCTCTCTCTCTCTCTCTCTCTCTCTCTCCAAACAAACACTCACCTCACCCCCTCACCCTCTCCCATCACAGCAGGAGCACACCCCCTCCCCCTATTCCTAGCCGACCCCCCCCCCCCCTCACTCTACTTTTTCTCTCTCAAATATCTCACTCTCTCTCTACTCTCACACTCTCTCTATATATATATTAATACACATACATACACCTCCTTCTCCTCTAAAACCACACACAACACCACCACCACAGCCTCCACTTCTCCCTGGCCGAGCCCAGCTCCCATGCCGAGCTCCAACCCGAGCTCCTCCCTCTCTTCCACCCGAGCTCCTCCCTCTCCTTCTCCTTCACCATTACTATCATCACCACCATCACCAACTTCATCACCACCATCACCAACTTCGTCACCACCACCTTCACCCGAGCCACCACCACTCTGCCACCACCGGCGACCATGCCACCACCGTGGTCGGACAAGCCCGCCACCATGCGCGTGATCAGCAGCGGCAGCGCAGCAAAGAAGCAGTAGCAGCGGCAGTGCACGGCAGCGCGCGCACGCCGCCGGCCACGCGCTACCGCGCGCCACCGCACGGCCACCGGCCACCGGCCAACCCCCCCAGCCGTGTGTGACCTCGGGCGACCCCTCCCCGGCCATCGTCAACTTTCCCGACGCGCACAATAGGCTATTCGTGCATTTCGCACGAAATCCCGTCGTGACGCACGAGTTTGGAACTCAGAATTCGCGCTCCGTCGCAGCGAGTTCGCACGCATTTTTCGAGAGATCTGACCGTTGGATCGGCGAACTTCTTGCTCTGTCGCAATCTCGGTATATCCATCTTCACTCCTGTCAATTTTCGTCCGTTAATTTCGTCGTTTGATACCTCAAAACTGGCCACCAAGTTGATGTTTTAAATTGAACTATTTTTGGACAGTTTCGTGGAGCCGACTTCGTCAGCTCGTAACTTCGCCGTCGCAGCTCCGGTTGGTGCGCTTCCAGTTCCTGTGCGCAGCTGGTATAACCCTCTTCCTGCCTCCTTTAGATTTCTTTTCATTTTAAGCACGTTCGGTTGGTCGAATTCGACGCCAAAGTTGGCCGTCCGAATTCTTTAATTTGCACTTGTAAAATTCTATTTTTGAACCCGGGACTCCGGATTCAATTTCTGACACCACCAGTAGACTCATGGCATCGTTCTGGCATGTTTTCATATAAAGTTTGCTTGATTTGGAGAACGTGGGCCCTGGCACGCATTTCGGTGCAAAGCGGATCCCACTTTCCGAGTCAACGGGTCACTTAGATATCGGCTCATCGGAATCCAATTCCGGATATACCGTTGAGTTCGTATCGTCATTCTGGACTCGTTGACATATAATTTGCTGAATTTTGAAGACATTTGCTCCGGCACGCATTTTCGTGCAAACCGGATACCAAGTGTCGTGTCAACGTATCATTTTGAGATCGGCACATCGAAATCCTATTTCGGACATACCGTTGGGTTTGTATCATCATTCTAAATTCGTGGACATATAATTTGCTAGATTTTGTAGACTTCTATTCCGACACGTTTTTCGGTGCAAAGTGTGTCCAACGGCGGACATCATTTTGCCATAAAATTATCGTTTTGCCCCTGTGTCCAAATTGGACTTTTGGGTAGGCTATCATAGCTAATTTGACCGTTCTGGACACGTTGGTGATATTTATTTTATCATCCGACAACATCTGTAGATTTTGCTTATGTATTATCATTAATTTATAATTAATTATTTTTCCAGAAATTGTTACTTTCGGTTTTTGGATTTTTATATATATTTTAATTGCTGTAAAAATCTGGAAATATTTGTATTTAAATACTATGTTAATTTAGCTAATTTATTATTATTTTTCTAGCATTTAATAAGTACTTTTGGTATTTTATAAAAATGGGAAAATAGAATTTATTTTCAGTATATTTATGTTTGCTGATTTTTAATAAATATTTATGAAGGTTTATAAATTCCAGAAAAATTAGTATAAATTTCTATAATTAACAAGGATCATTTTGATACTTTATTTTATATATAATTTAGCTTTTTGTCTATCTCTAAAATTGTTGGAACTTAGTGTACAGTTTGATTTAATTATTGAATAATTATGACTTGTAATGTTTTGTGTTCTTTTGAGTTATTGTAGTATTGGACCACCCCCTACACTAGTGTATAGATCCTAGGAAGTTTGTTTGTGTATAGTGGCACTCCACATTAGACTTTTATGCTAGGTCCCCACTTGGCTAGTATCCAGTCAGGAGTCGTGTCACACCACTAGTGTATTATTGAACATAGCTTAGAACTGAGTTTGTATATCATTATTGACAGGACACCAGGCATCTATATCTTCGTACTAGTATTCTTGCTTTGCTCGAGGCAAGTACATCTACAAACTCATTTACTGTCTTTTAATGCTAGAACATGTATTAACCATGTTAAAATACTGATCCTTGAGGTAGCAAGTTAAATCTTCACATGTTGTATTACTTACAGTACCTGACATGCTTAGGACAGTTCTTATATCTTCACATGCTTCTTACTGGTTCTCAGTACATGTTTCACTATGCATTATACTGCTCTGAGTATTCACATGTTTTATACTGCTCCCAGTACCTGCCATGCTTACATTGTTTCCAGTATCTCTCACATGTTCTATATCGTTCTCGTATCTCTCACATGTTAGAATATGGGTTATGGAGAAACTGCCAGTTGAGTACGTGATCACGACCCCCTTCTCCGTACGTATGTACCGAGCAAGGTTGACATTTTATATGTACCTTGTCGTAGGCTTTATCTCAAAGCGAATTTGTACGTATGTACATCTATCGCCTTATCACTTGTACGGAAGTACATTTCATTATGTGCCCCCAGCACATTGTACATCTATTGACCGATCACGTACCTGCTCCAGTTTTAAACATTAGATATACATGTGTCATCTTGACAAATGTATTTTACCGTGATTCCAGTCATACCATGATTCCAGATATGCCATGTTCCCTGTGTTACTATGATACTGTGATCCCAGTTGTACCATGAGGCCATGTTCCCAAGTATTTCTTGTTTTATAGATTTATCACACCATGTTTCTTGTTGTACATCTCTTTCATTATATGTTCAGTATTTAGTTGTAGAGGTTGTACTTGCTTCCGTCCTGACAGGATAACGTTGTAGGTTTACTTTCCGAGGAGGAAATGCTATGTGTTACATGTTATGGCACTGATTTTGAGGACCTGGCCTTAGCTCCAGAAGAGGCCCAGCGGGGTACCTTGCTTAGTTATCTTTCTTGTGTTTTGAGACTTAGACTTTGTCTGTACTTATATTTGGATACTGGACTTTGTCTCCAGTTAGATACTTATAAAGTGTATTACTTAATTCTGTACTTGTTTACCTTCGCGTATAGATGCTGTGTTGTGATGAACCTTTAAATATGATTTTAGAACCGTTAGCTGCTTAGATCCTTTATTGTCTATACTTAGAACAGCTTACTACGCTTTAACCAAGCGTAGGCTGGACATGGCTCGGCCCGGCCCAACAATTTGGGTATCGGGTCGTGACAGTGTCAAACATGCACTCATAATTTTTTCCACCATGGAAGCAAGGTTTATAACATGTTGTGGGACATATATTCAGGGAATATGGTTGAAAACTTTTGTCACAAGGCTGCGCCTACGGTACGGTGTTGAAAGACTACTTAAATTATGGTGTGACAATAAATCAGCAGTAATATATTCCAATAACAACATAAACTTGTATAAATCAAGGATATTGACATAAAGTTTCTAGTTGTGAAGGAAAGAATTCAGAATGGTTAAAGTGTCCATATAGCACATTATGACAAACTCCATTTTAACGGATCCGCTCACAAAAACATTATCACCCAGGGTCTTTCATGAGCATACTGCTCATATGGGTGTTATCTCAATCAAGTATATAGCAATATAGTAGGAGTTTGTATTTTATGTATTTTGGTGCTATTTGGTTTTGGACACATATATGTATTAAAGTATTTTGGATATTTATCTGATCAAATATATGGAAATTCAGTTCATTCTGTTTTTATTATGTTAAAATATTGATCTCATTAAAGTTAAGGAGGACCAGTTGGAAATAAACATGTATTAATCACATTGCGTGTAATTTTCATGCTACGCATCCATGATTGATCTATGTCGTTAAGCTGTATTGGTATATGTGACCATTGATGGTTTAGTTACGCTATATGTGACGAAGGCCGCTTTAATCCTATGTTGATATGGTTAATGGCCGAGATTGTCCGGATATACCCTAAGGATTAAGATAGCAATTTATGAGCTCACTAAGGTTAACACAATTATAAGGTTACATATGTGGCCCAGTGGGAGATTGTTGAAATTATTCAATAATTAAGGGGCCACACATGTAAAATTAATTGTGTTTAGGCTATCTAAATAATTAAGCCAAATTGAAGTGGTCTATTTAGAAATTAGCTTAAGGGTATAATTGTCATGGAATTAATGTGTAGATACCAGAGATAATTCTAATTTGATGAGGGGCCAAATTAGAAATATCAAAACACACACACACACACACACACACACACACACACACATATATATATATATATATATATATATATATATATATATATATATATATATATGTGTGTGTGTGTGTGTGTGTGTGTGTGTGTGTGTGTGTATTCATTAGGGTTATGGTCCCCAACTTATACGGCCACCAAAAGAGAGATTTTCTCTTTTTCTCTTCTGCATCCCTATCAACAGAAAGAGAGTGACAAAGGATTCAGATTCTTCTTTGTCATTAAGGGTCGTAGCAAGTTGAAAGATCGAACCCAATAAAGAGACGTTCGCTTCAAGATCCATTAAGTCTAGCAATGGATTCAGGTACGCTTTCGCAATTTAATTTATTTCTTCATCTCATAAATCGACAGGACATAATAAATTTATAACACTTGGCGATTCGGTTCGGTTTCGGTTGATTGCATGAAGATATTGCTTGTAGGGGTGAGCATTATTCGATTTTGGACCGAAAACCAAACCGAATAAGAGATTCGGTTCAATTTAAAAAAAAATGCGGTTCGGTTTCGGTTTTGAAAATATTAAATTTTTTATTCGATTTCGGTTTCGATCCAAAACCGAAAACTGAATTTTATATATATATATATATATATATATATATATATATATATATATATATATATATATATATATATAAGGTACAAATAAACCGAATAAACCGAAATCGAATCGATTTAATTCGGTTTGGTTTAATTCGGTTATGGACAATTTCGATTTTGTTTATTCGATTTTCGGTCGAATTCAATTTTCGGTTATTCGATTCGGTTGGAACCGAATTAACCGAATGCTCACCCCTAATTGCTTGTACAAAAAATGTTGTGGTACTTGAGATATTTTATATTGTTATGAAGATGATACCAGCAAGCATTTACGTCCCGTAAAAGTTATTTTATTATTTTAATATTTATATTAAAAAAATATAACGATTACCAACTTTAATATATATTTTTTTTTTTTGAAATCACACGCACACACACAATTGGGAGCTCGAACCTTGCCGGCCCCTCCGGATGTCCGCTCTAATACCACTAGGCTAGAGAGCTCGGACACTTTAATATATTTATTGAACTGACCGTAAAATTAATATATGAATCCAACTCAATACTCTTATACGGATACGTATAAAAAAAAGTAAAAAAATATATATATATATATATTCCCTTGGATTATTGGCGCAAACCCGCGCCTTATGGCAACCCCTCACCAACCTAGTACCGAGTGAGATTGGTAACCTCATAATATATATACAATATAGAACGCTCCACAATTTATAACACATCTAATCACAATTAAAAAAATAATTTAAAATACCTTTTTCTTTGGTGGCCAAAATGCGGCGTCAATTGTTTGGACTAATTATAAGCGCACATCAAAATCTTATCAGGACTATACAACATTGGGGCTAACCCATATTTGTGAAAAAATTACTAGGACTATCCCAATTTTCTACTCAAGGGGTTGCCCAAACTCCACACCCCCAAACCCCAAATTCCAATCTTATTTGTAAAATTTACTCTCTCTCTTCTAAAATCATAACTTTCTTCCTCCTCCTCCTCTTCTTCTTCACCATTTTTCACTCCCCAAACTATACATCTTATTGTTCATCTTATTCTCCACAATTTTTCCACTCTAAATCCTAGTTTTCTTCTCCATCATTTCCATCAAAACCATAATTTTTTTCTCCACAATTTTCATTCTCATCATTTTGATTCCTCACAAATAATGCAAGAAAATAAACCCTAACATGTTTATTTCATTCTTTCTCACAAAAAATGCATGAAAATAAACCCTAAAATGTAATAAATCCTAACATGTGTTTTTCATTCGGCCATTTTGATTTTGGGACTGCGAAAAATTGTAGCAGTGCTAAAATGTACTTGCTGCACAGCAAATTCCTTTCAGGACTGCCACAATTTCTGACAGTCCTTAATTATTCTAGGACTGCCAGAAATTGTGCCAGTCATGTTGTATAGCAGGGTCCTTTCAAGACTGCTACAATTTCTGGCAGTCCTCAATACTACGAGGACTGCCAAAAATTGTGGCATTCCTGTTGTACAGCAAGTCCATTTCCGGACTGCCATAATTTCTGACAGTCCTCAATACTTTTAAGAATGCCATAAATTGTGGCAGTCCTGATATAAACTTGCTCAACAAATCGATTTCTTCTAGAATTAGGGTTTCATCCATAATTTCTTCTATTAATGAAGAAAAATTGATTAAAAAAATTGATCGATTAATATATTTGATAATCCAATTTCTTCTAGAACTAGGGTTTCATCCATAAACTAGGATTTGGAGAAAAAAAGTATGAGATATTAGAAGGAGAAGAAAATATGAGATATTAGAAGGAAAAAAAAAAATAAGAATTAGGATTTCATTCATAAACTAGGTTTTATCCGATTTCTTTTTTCTTTTTTCTCCTTTCTTCTTCTTACGAAGAAGGAGAAATGAGAGAAAAATTAAAAGACTTGTCTTTTATACCTAAGAATTAGATAGTCCTGAATAAATTTTTCAGTGACAAACTTGTAAATAAATAAAAGTTAAGAATGGACAACCCTAATAAATTTTTGATGTGTCCTTATAAATAGCCAATTTTTGTAGGGCCATAACCAAGACCACTTATTTCAGTTGTATTTGTTGTAATTACTTGTACAAAGTACAACTATTAAGCTGCAATTTACAATATTTCTTGTAATTCTTTTCTACTATTCTATAGAAGTCCAACCAAGCACTTTCTCCACTTGCAACAAGTAGTTGCTTAGTTGCATATCCAATGTTTTTATCCTTTTCGAGAAAGCATATCCAATCTTTGGTCAGCTATTCAGAATGTAGTTTATGATAAAAAGTATATATAAATAAACATCATGGTCACTATATAAATATTTCTAAAAATTCTATAAAGAAAGACGGCCGGTCCTATTATATTATCAATAATGCTAAGTTTACTACCAAATTCTTACAACCTTCTTACAACCTCACTCACCCACCCCTTACATATGGGTCCCACCGGATCCCACCACCTCTCATATCCCCCTGCTACATGGGCTCCATCCGACCCCACCACTTATTCCCTTCCTCCAATCGAAGTCCGACACGTGGCAGATTGTAGGAGGATTGTAAGCATTGGTTGTAGGCATAGCAAAGCTCTTATATTATAGGTAAGATGAAAATTAAACCCGGACAAAAAAGTCTCCGAAGAGGAACAAATAGGCATCATAAATCGATATATAGAATCGTCATTTATACCACTAGATCGAACACACGTCATTTTGTATTCGGTCAAAATTAATCCAAATATTTTTTTTTTTTTTTGCATAATTCTATAACCTTGGGACAAATAGTTGGATTACAACTTGAGTCCATATTTGGATTCTCAAATCCATACATTCACATACATATTAGCACTAGTTATCTCCAGGGACGGATTTACTAAGAGTCCAAGGACCGCTCGTGCCCCCTTACACCCCCCCCCCCCCCCCCCCCCCCCCCCCCCCCCCCACCCCCACCCACCCCACACACTCTTTTTCTGAAAAATGTCAATTAGTACTTAAAAAATTTCGGATGTTTTACAACATATAATCGTTTGGCCTTCTAATGTACAAAGATTATATTAGTTCAAGTGGTTGTGCTTTAAGCAGTCAAAGGAGGGGCAAGGGTTCCAGACTTGTCTTTGTTGAATATTTTTAAATACAATTTTTACTTCTTCTTTTCTAAAATTTTGGAAATATTGACTTTTCCTTTCTTTCTTTTTTTGCTCATTCTTGTTTGAATTTTTTTAATATATTTTTTGCTATTGAAGTTCAATTAATATGACAACTTTAAGAATTTTTATATGTAGTAATACAGTATTCTCATGAATTAAATTCTGGCTCCACCCCTCGTTATCTCGCATATCTTTGCATATTAAGCACATAACTAATTTATTATTATTGTTATTTATTAATTTTTATAATCATCAAAATTTTGAACCATGTGTTGTGGATGTCTATCAAACATGTATAATATATACCACAGGCACTCTCAAATACAGTATGAGACACGAAAAATAATCGTTATGTCCTTATCGTCATATCATAGTATTGTATCGTATTCAGGTCTGTGTAAGTCACTTAGTCTAATAAAATATAAAATAATTGAGATAAAATTGTGGGAATAAACCCCTTCACATTTCAAAAAATATATATATATAATTACTATATAGTTTGTTAAAAAAAAAAAATTTAGCGTATCTTTTCTTTAATTATTATTTTGACATTAAAGAGTATTCCGAATATAAAGAAGAAAGTATTCATATGAGAAAAGTAATAGGTTGAGAGAGAGAGAGAGAGAGAGAGAGAGAGAGAGAGAGAGAGGCACCAGAAAAGAAAAGAAACTTACTACATAATCAATTGGCTTTTAAAATGTTATGAGTATTTTGAAATGACAATTAAAATATTTTAGCATCCTTCGTTATTCCATTTATGATAACATTTTTTTGCATAGAGGTTAGGGCTCAAATGCTCACCTCCCTAGTTATCCATACCAATTCCAACCTCTAGAATACCATTTAGGGACATTTGGTTACTAGATTTTTTTCAAACAAATTTAAGGTGGAAAACATATTTTCATATTTAGTTTAGTTTATAAAAAAGTTATTTTCGGGAATTGAGAATTTAGGGACAAATAATTTGAGTATAATGGAAACATAATATTTATTCCATTTAATAAAAGCGTATTATTTTTTACATTTGGTAAATGATGGAAGTGAGAATAGTGGGTCAATAAAGACCATGATGCAATAAGAACGTCCTGAACATTTACATCGAACAACAAGAAAAATGATGTTCTTTTATGATATAGAACCCTCGTATCTTGCACATCTCGACATAAAATCCACTTTTTGACTAAAAGTATTGAAATTGACAAAATTATATATATATAATGATACTTGACTAGGAATTTTAAAAATTTTTACGTAAAGATGGCCTTGATAAGCTAACAAATTTTGGAAGCACCACATTCATTGCTTTCAAATCAACTAAAAATGATCAATTTTTTTCAAAAGTTTTTGATAATTTGTTACTAAACAACTTGGATCACTTTCGAAGAAGGAAAAAAAAAACATGCATGCACCAATAAACAATCCCAAACAAAGCCTTAGACGAGCATAGTCTTTGAATTAACCTCAAACATACTAGATAGATAACCTTTGTCTCTAGGGTTTGGTATGATGGGTTTAGGGCCAATTTGAATTGCACATATGAGTTTATATTCTCAATAGTTGTCTTCTCAAATCCATCATTAGTTTCACGGTTGAAATAGTCGCTTTCGTAACATTAGCCCAATTACCTTATGTCGTTCTAGAAATAAAAATTCAAACAAACATTCATCCTTGATGTTACACTCGAAACTAAGCCTTAGCTTTGTTAGATCTGAGAATGAGGAGTTTGCTCAAAAAAAAAAAAAGAACGAGGAGGGAAAAGATTGTAAAAAATATAATCTAATAAATATAATGGTGGTTCATTCCTTAATCACATAGAGTTATGACCAATAATCTTCACGACTTGTGAAGTTTTATGATTAAGGTACACGAACTTTTACACCTTTTGCAAAGCACTATAATGAACTTCCAAAACTTGTAAGTTTCTACCAAGACTTTCAATTTTATAACTTAATAAAAAAAGGAATTTTTTGACTTTCATTTCATTTATTAATATGAATTTGTATTTATATCCCACTTTTTATTTTTTAGACTCACCTCCCAATTTTCGTCACTAAAAGTATTTTTCGTGACAACAAATATTTTTTGTGACAAAATGAATGTTTTTCGTGACGAAAAGTGGGATGTAAGTCTAAAAAAAATAAAAAGATGGATGTAAGTGCAAATTCATATTAACAAATGGGATGAAAGTCAAAAAATTTCTAAAAAAAATTATAATTTATTAACTGACTAGTGTTTTCAATGAAAATAAAGTTACAACTTGTTAAAAAAAAACTTTGTTTTTGCTTTAGAATTTCTGTTACAATAGTGTAATCACAAGAAATTTACAAGTACAATAGGGAAAAAATAGAAAAATGGAGAGTGATAAGAAAAGACTAAATAATTATCTTGTTAAAAAAAATCCAATTCCAGTTACAGAAGTCATTTAATCGATTTTGAACATGTCGAGACTCTCACATGAAATCAAGCAACATGATACATGGGTCCAATATCAGATACATGCACTAGCAATACAAGTGCATGGTACCGTATCGATATTCGTACAGGAAAGTACTAAATACATGATACGAAAACAAATACCCATATAAATACGACTACTGAAAACATGAAGTGACTTAACAAGAGGGGTCAATATAATAAAAATATGGATGCGTTTAACAATGTAAATGACTGCCAAAATTGCGACAATCATGAAATCTGCTAAAATAACACCGTTCGAAAGAATACGGTGCCCATAACATTGACCTAGATCTTGTCCATTATATATATACTAGTAATGTGCACGTGTATTGCACACGAGAAAAAAATGTAAAAAATAAATTTATTATAAAAATCAATCATTCTTGGGAATTGAACGCAAGCAACCAAGAAATTTTTTTTTACCTTAACCCCTTGAGTAGAATTATTTAGTTATAAATAAATCATATTAGATAATTAAATACTTAACTAAGTTTTTTTAAAATATTAATGAAGTATTTAGATAGTTGTTTAGTTATTTTATTATTGTTTTTTTAATTTTTTATGTGGATGATATACAAATGGTTTAGACGGCTCTTGTTTTTGAGCCGTTTCTAAGCCGCAAGATTTGTAAAACATCACTTTTTTCTTAGATAATTTTTTCTTTCTTTCTGAGATGTCCGACAATACGTACGAGATTTTGTACATGTTATATTGATTGGAATGAATAAAATATTTTCGTGGTTCAATCTATTAATTTTTCACCATCTATTCAATCTTATACATCTTCTCGGTAATCACAGGAACCACTAGTGCAGGATAAAATGGATAGGGCAAAAGGGATAGGGCTACCCCTCCTCCTGCCGTCCCAAGACTGCCGTTCTTTCAGAAAACGGACAAAAAGAAAGAAAGAACCTCTCCCCCAACAACTGCATGATGACGATATACACAAATATAATAATCCACGCTTCTTTCTTATATATATAATGGCACCTTCAAATATTCAACGTCGCTGCTAGATCTCCTCTTCTTCCGCTTCGCTGCGAAATTGAAAGACGACGACGACGACGATGGTGCTCAAGCCCGGCATGTCCGCTCTCGTCACCGGCGGCGGTTCCGGAATCGGTAAGTACCCCCCTCCCCCCTTCCTTCTCCGTTTCTGCTCTCGTATCGATCGAGGACACGGATTCAAACCGGCGGGACTCGTCCGAGTCGAGAACCGTCGAGAGCTTCCCGGTGCGCGCGCGCGCGGGATTGGGATGCTCGGTGGTGGTCCCAGCTCTTGCTGGGACGGCTGTTTGGTTGGCTGCGAGTGTTTTGTTCGTTTGATTGCTCGCTGCAACAAAAAATCTGCAATAAATGTTCCAATTCCTGCGATTGCAGCTTTTTGTTGCAGCAGAATGGCACCGCAACAGTTTGTTTTTTTTTTTTTTTTTGTTGCAAAGGGTTTTTCCTGTTTGATTGACCTTTTCTTTTTTTTTCATGGAAAATATTTCCATCACAATTTTTCTACCAATGGTAGTGTTTGATAGCGTATATTTTCTATGAAATTATTTTCCAAAAATATATCTTTTTTCATATTTTTCTCGAAAATGTTGAAAATGAAACTGGCTCAGAAAATATTAATTTTCATGAAAAATAACTATTTTTTATGGAAAATAATCACAATTAAACACCCAAATTTTTCGTGGAATTTTTTCCATGAAAGTTTTTTTTTTTTTCCTACAACAGTGTAATCACAAGAAAATTACAAATACAATAGGAAAAAAAACTAGAAAAAAGAAGAGTGTAGCTGGGGAAGTTCGATCGGCGTGTGATAAGAAAACTAAATAATTATCTTGTTAAGAAAAAAATCCAAGTACAGTTACATAGTCAATCGATTTTGAACATGTCGATTACCTTACCGGCTCCTTCCGTATGGTTCTCGAGACTCTCATATGGGTCCACTATCGGATACATGTACTAACAATACAAGTGCATACTATCGTATCAATATTGGATACAATACAAAAATAAATATCCGTATAAATACGAGTATCGAAAACAGGAAAACGAGAAGTGACATAATAAGCAGGGTAAATATAATAATAATAAAAATGATGCATTTAGTAACATAGAAATGCAAATAGCTGCCAAATTTGTGACAGTCATAAAATTTGCAAAATAACACCATCCCAAAGAATTTTACGGTGCCAATAACATTGACCATTATTTATTTATATATATATTTTTAGTAAAACATAATTAATTTTTTTAATATATTTTGTTATTATGTTTGGCCTTGATATGGGCAAAATGAATTGGACTACCCTACCCCTGCCGTCCCTAGACTGCCTTTCTTTCCAGAAATGGACAAAAAAAGGAAAGAAATAAAAGAAAGAACCTCTCCCCCAACAAGCGCATGACGACATGCTTCTTCTTATATAAGGGCACCTTGAAATATTCATCATCGCTGCTCTCTTCTTCTTCCGCTTCGCTGCGAAATTGAAAGACGACGACGACGATGGTGCTCAAGCCCGGCATGTCCGCTCTCGTCACCGGCGGTGGTTCCGGAATTGGTAACCCCCCCTTCCTTCTCCGTTTCTGCTTCCGTGTCGATCGAGGACACGGATTCGAACCGGCGGGACTCGTCCGAGTCGAGAACCGTCGGGAGCTTCTCCGTGCGCGCGCGCGCGGGATTGAGATGCTCGGTGGTGGTCCCAGCTCTTGCTGGGACGGCTGTTTGTTTGGCTGCGAGTGTTTTGTTCGTTTGATTGCTCGCTGCAACAAAAAATCTGCAATAAATGTCCCAATTCCTGCGATTGCAGCTTTTTGTTGCAGCAGAATGGCACCGCAACAGTTTGTTTGTTTTTTTTTTTGTTGCAAAGGGTTTTCCCTGTTTGATTGACCTTTTCTTTTTTTCATGGAAAATATTTCCATCAAAATTTTTCTACCGATTATAGTGTTTGATAGCGTATATTTTCTATGAAATTATTTTCCAAAAATATATCTTTTTTCATATTTTCCTCGAAAATGTTGAAAATGAAACTGGCTCAGAAAAATATTAATTTTCATGAAAAATAACTATTTTTATGGAAAATAATCACAATCAAACATCCAAATTTTTCGTGGAATTTTTTCCATGAAAGTTTTTATTTTTCCTACAATAGTGTAATCACAAGAAAATTACAAATACAATAGGAAAAAAACTAGAAAAAAGAAGAGTGCAGCTGTGGAAGCTCGATCGGCGTGTGATAAGAAAACTAAATAATTATCTTGTTAAGAAAAGAAATCCAAGTACAGTTACATAGTCAATCGATTTTGAACATGTCGATTATCTTACCGGTTCCTTCCGTATGGTTCTCGAGACTCTCATATGGGTCCACTATCGAATACATGTACTAACAATACAAGTGCATACTACCGTATCAATATTGGATAAAAAAAATACTAAATATAAGATACAAAAATAAATAGCCGTATAAATACGAGTATCGAAAACGGAAAAACGGGAAGTGACATAATAAGCATGGTAAATATAATAATGAAAAAAAGGATGCATTTAGTAACATAGTAATACAAATTGCTGCCAAATTTGTGACAGTCATAAAAATTGCAAAATAACACCATCCCAAAGAAATTTATGGTGCCAATAACATTGACCATTATTTATTTAGGTTTTTTTTAGGGGCACCACCACTTCTACTAGGGGGCAGCCCAGAAAGTGAAGATTTTACTAGGAGGCAGCCCACATTTTACTAGGGGGCAGCCCAACCCCCCAAACTCTCATTTCCTTCCCATTTCATAATTTCATCTCTCTCTCCTCCAAAAGAAAAAGAAGAAGAGCTCTCTCTCCCTCTCCCAAAATCCTAGAAAATTCTCCTCCACCACTCTAATCATAATTCCTCCACCAAATTTCTTTCAAGAACACTCCTATATTCGACGAGATGACACGCAAGTCGAAGAAATCGGATTCTAGGTACGTTCTTCCCTAATTTCTTCTATAATTTTCTACATTCTATTCGAAACCCTAGAATAGTTTTAATTCTCTAAAAACTTTTGATAATTTAGGTTTAGAATGTCTTTAGGGTTTATGAATGACATTTTCGAACACGACAAACCCACAATTTTTCTTCAAACCCTAATCCTAGAAAACGACAAACTAGCGAGTCGTTCGTCTGTCGGCCCTGAGTACAGTAGGACTGCCAAGCATGTGGCAGTCCACATGTAAATAAGGACTGCCAGAGTCCTGGCAGTCCTCTTTCAATAGAGGACTGCCAGGACTATGGCAGTCCTTGTGTGCAATTGGACTGCCACATGTCTGGCAGTCCTACTGTACTCAGTTTTAGTTGTTGTCTGGGGGTGGGGGATAGGGGGTAACAGTTCTATTTTAGTTTGCATTATTTATTAACTGTACGCTCGCACAATCCATTGTTCTATAGGGGTAACAGTCCTCCGGACGCACCAAAAAGAATACGTCCCACCGCGTCAAAGCGGAAGGAACGCGCGGAACGTCCTCTTGAGCGTCCGATTACAATTTTCGAACCGGCGCCCGAAGCTCGGAGAGGTTGCCAAAGTGACACTAGTGTCGCGGTCGCCAACAAGCTTGATCGCATCGACGACATGGTCGACTTCCCCTTCATGAATAATAGGGAGTCTCGTTCAAAGGTCCGGCATGATACATAGTTGGATCTGGATATTTTTCTTGTTTCAAACTTAAGTTGGATGTGGAATGGTTATGTACTTGTTTGAAACCTTATTTGGATGTAGAATATTTGAAACTTAAGTAGTTGTGATGAATTATTGTAGTTGTGATGAATTATTGGGATGAATTATTGTAGTTGGATTATTGTGATGAATTATTGTGATGAATCTTAAGTTGGATGTGGAATATTTATGTAGTTGTGATGAATTATTTTTGTTTATGTACTTGTGATGAATTGTTGTTTTTTATGTACAGAGTATCAGTATCAGGACTGCCACCCACTTGGCAGTCCTACACTAAAGTAGGACTGCCAGGGTGCTGGCAGTCCTGACTGAAACTTGCTGCAACAGCAAGTTTGAGTTAGGACTGCCAGCACCCTGGCAGTCCTACTTCAGTATAGGACTGCCAGGGGGTGGCAGTCCTACTTATCAAACTATGTGAGGAGCTCATCAACTGAAAACTCTTAATTTAGCACGAAAAATGGCCATTCTCCGTGTAATTTAGCACGGAGAATGGCTATCTGATCCAGTATCAGGACTGACACCCCCCTAGCAGTCCTACTTATCAAACTCTGTGAGGAGCTCCTCAACTGAAAACTCTTAATTTAGCACGGAGAATGGTCATTCTCCGTGTAATTTAGCACGGAGAATGGCCATTCTCCTGCGTTTTAACACTGGAATGACCATTCTCTGTGCTAAATTAGACGGAGAATGGCCATTCTCCGTTTTATTTAACACGGAGAATGGCATTCTCCGTTTTATTTAACACGGAGAATGGTATTCTCCGTGTTTCTAATACGGAGAATGGCCATTCTCCTGCGTTTTAACAATGTAATGACCATTCTCCGTCTAAATTAAGACGGAGAATGGCCATCCTCATGCGAAATTAACATTTTTCGTGTTCTAACACGGGAATGACCATTCTCCTGCATTTTATGGTCAGTTTAAACTTTGAAGGGCCATAACTTTTGACTGGGAGGTCGAAACGAGGCCCGGTTTGTCGCAAAATGAGCGTATCTTTGAGGAGCCTGAAAGTAACAGTTTTACAGTTAGACGGCCTTCCGAAATTTTAGAATCGCAAAAAAATGATGTTTTGACCTCCGTTTTAGCACTTTTTGTCGAAATTTTAGAATCACAAAAAAACATATGTAGGACTGTCAGGCCCCTGACAGTCCTACATATGTGAAGGACTGCCACCTCTCTGGCAGTCCTAACCTATGATCACAGAACATTTCAGCTAGGACTGCCACACCCAGGGCAGTCCAACACATGTGAAGGACTGCCCTGGGTGTGGCAGTCCTAGCTGAAATGTTCTGTGATCTAGTCACAGAACATTTCAGCTAGGACTGCCACACCCAGGGCAGTCCTTCACATGTGTTGGACTGCCCTGGGTGTGGCAGTCCTCTGATGGTTTTTAGCACACATGTAAAACATGTATAATACTCAGCCAAACACATAAAACACACATGTATAACACCCAAATAAGCACATAAAACACATATAACATATGGATAAAAGTAAGAAACATATATTGGACTTCATATTTCATAGTTTAATGTATACAAAAGTGGTCCTCTATAACCAAAATGCCAAAATGTATACAAAAGTGGTCCTCCATATAACACATTGATACTCAGTCGATTTCGACGTCACAGTGGTCAGCAGGTAAGTCTCTTGGCTCCTCAAACTTCAACAACTTCTTACAATGGTCGATTTGATCAGCGAAAGGTGTGGTCCAAGCTCTGGCTTCGACCGGGGTCCAAAATAAATGTCCTACATCGATTGCAATTGGAGCATGTACCGCAACATCGGAAAATCGCAACTCCTACAATAGAAGTTAAAAGTCAAAACTAAACAACTACATAAAGCCAAAATGTAAGCATATGAAATTAAAAAGGACTGCCAGAGATGTGACAGTCCCTCACATATATAGGACTGCCAGAGATGTGGCAGTCCCTCACATATATAGGACTGCCACATCCCTGGCAGTCCAAATCCATGAGAGGGATTGCCAGAGAAGTGGCAGTCCTCTGTGTCAAAGTCCGAATTTTTATCCGAAATAAAGTTAAAGTGTAGTTACCACGAGGGCTTCCGATGCATCAAAGTGTTCTTCGGACGTTGTGGGAGGAGAGTATCCAGCATTCGATGGTCCGGGTTGTTCCATTTTCTATTTCTTTCTACATTAAACACAAAATTCAACTTTTATATGTAAAATTTAGGTTAAAATATTACACAAAAATAAATTCGACGACTTACAAATAAATGAGAGAAGTGAAGGGTTAATTCTTTAACAAATTTAGGTGGGGGGACAATTTCACCTAGATTAGGTTAATTCTAGGATTTTTTGAGGAGGAGAAAAAAAGAGTGGAGGAAGAGTGGAGGAGAAAGAGAGAGAGAAGAAATAAAACAACATTGGATTTTATAGTAAATTATGGGCTGCCCCTAGTAAAAAAAATCTATGGCAAACTTGTAATTTCTTTAAAAAAAATTGGGCTGCCCCATAGTAAAAGTGGTGGTGCCCCTAAAAAAAACCTTTATTTATATATACATTTTTAGTAAAACATAATTAATTTTTTTAATATATTTTGTTATTATGTTTGGCCTTGATATGGGCAAAATGAATAGGACTACCCTATCCCTGCCGTCCCAAGAATTCCTTTCTTTCCAGAAATGGACAAAAAAAAGGAAAGAAATAAAAGAAAGAACCTCTCCCCCAACAAGTGCATGACGACGATGTACACAAATATAATATTCCACGCTTCTTCTTATATAGGGGCACCGTCAAATATTCATCATCGCTGCTCTCTTCTTCTTCTTCTTCCGCTTCGCTGCGAAATTGAAAGACGACGACGACGATGGTGCTCAAGCCCGGCATGTCCGCTCTCGTCACCGGCGGTGGTTCCGGAATTGGTAACCCCCCCTTCCTTCTCCGTTTCTGCTTCCGTGTCGATCGAGGACACGGATTCGAACCGGCGGGACTCGTCCGAGTCGAGAACCGTCGGGAGCTTCTCCGTGCGCGCGCGCGCGGGATTGGGATGCTCGGTGGTGGTCCCAGCTCTTGCTGGGACGGCTGTTTGGTTGGCTGCGAGTGTTTTGTTCGTTTGATTGCTCGCTGCAACAAAAAATCTGCAATAAATGTCCCAATTCCTGCGATTGCAGCTTTTGTTGCAGCAGAATGGCACCGCAACAGCTTTTTTTTTTTGTTGCGAAGGGTTTTTCCTGTTTGATTGAGTTTTTTTTTAATTTTTTTATGGAAAATATTTCCATCACAATTTTTCTACCACGATGGAATTATTTTACAAAAAATCTATCCTTTTTTCTTTTTTCCTCCAAAACGGTGGAAAATAAAACTGGCACAGTCCATAGGAAAATATCAATTTCCATGGAAAATAACTATTTTCCATGGAAAATATGGACAATCAAACACCCAAAATTTCCGGGGAATTTTTTCCATGGAAGTTTTTTCCTAGTAAAATAATTCCGTGGAATTAATTTATTTTCCATATTTTTTTTCACCTTGTAATCAAACGCACCTTTACATGTATTCAAACAACCCCTGATTGGAGAGAGAGAGAGAGAGAGAGAGAGAGAGAGAGAGAGAGAGGAGAACGTGTGATTACTTTCAAGGCCTCGTTTGGTTCGCGGAAAAGAAAATAAATTAATTCTTTGCTCTTTCCTTTCCTTTCCATTGGCAAATTACAATTTCCATCAATTTTTCTTTCGGCCTCGTTTGGTTCGCAGAAAGGAAAGGAAATCAATTCCTTGGTATTTCCTTTCCTTCGGGAAATTACAGTTTCCAACAATTTTCCGGAACCTTTCTGGTGTTTGGAAATGCCAAGGAAAGTGGAAGGGAAAATGAATACTTAAAGGTGTGAAAGTGAATCCTTGCTTGGATAGATGAAATCATTTACCCCCTAATTTTCTTTCCATTGGGAATCATTTTTCTTTCCTCCTGAATTTCTTTGGCACCCAAATATAGGAAAGTAATGACTTTCCTTTCCCAACCCCATGATTCCGCGAACCAAACGAGACCTTCAGGTGTTTGGAAAGGCCAAATAAATTGGGAGGGACCTTGGGGTGGGTGGGAAACCATTTTCCCTTTCGGCCACGTTTAGTTCGCGGAATCAGAGCATTGGGAAAGGTAAGTCATTCATTTTCTGTGTTTGAATGCAAAAGAAAATGAGTAGGAAAGAAAATTGATTCCCAAGGGAAAAGAAATTATGAGGGAAAATGATTCCTCCACTCACCCCACATGGATTCAGTTTTCACCCTTAACTATTCTCTTTCTCTCTCAATTTCCCTTACCTCTCCTAACACTGGAATTCCCGGACCTCTCCAAACACTGGAAAGGAAAATTAATGGGAATTGTAATTTTCCAAAGGAAAGGAAATAGCAAATAATTGATTTCCTTTCCTTTCCTTTCTGCGAAGCAAATGAGGCCTAATTTTTTCTTTTCTTATGGGAATCATTTTCATATCCTGCTCGTTTCCTTGGCATCCAAACATAGGAAAATAATAACTTTCCTTTCTCAAGGCTCTGATTCCGCGAACCAAACGTGGCTGCTGTAAGGTTCGGTCTGGGATTGCTTATCGGAGGCCGCTTATGCTCTTCTTTTCTTTTCTTCGAAAGCAGTCCAAGTTCGTGTTGTAACAACACAGCTTATCAAATAACTTTTGAAGATTGTGTTCAATTTTGGGGCATCTTTTGACAGCAGTCTCCTCCCACAAGCTGCTTTTGCTGTGGCTTTCTTAAAAGCAGCGACAATCCCAAACCAAGCCTAAGCGGTGTTGTAAACAATTTTGGCCCACAATAGTCTGCAACCTGTGGGGGGAGTGGTTGCAACATATGTTTTGCAGCAAACCAAGATCCTTCCATGCTTTTGGTATTGAGAATACAATTATCTTTTTCATTTACCATGTAAGATTACATCCCGAGTATAGTAACGAGTAGACGTACTTTTCATTTTGAACGAGTTGAATTCTTGGGTGAGTTCGAGAAATGGATTCCTCATTTTGCACATGAAAGTGGGAGTTCGAGACTCCTTAGCGTTTTCAATTCCTAAACCATGTTAATGTGAACTGAATATTTGAAAATTAAACAAGACAAGGGGAAAATGGTAAAAAATATTACCACCATTAGGGTTTAATGTAATTGTGTCAGTGTTTGGATCTCTCATGACTAATGAAGTTTATAATTTGGGAGATCTCTAGACATGTTTTCAATATCATCCAAAACATATACCGAACTAGCTAAACCACCCGATCCAAAGCCCATGAAACTGCCGAAACCAATATTCTATAGTAAGGTTTCGAAAATGATACCGAAATGTGTAACCTTGCTCTAAGCAGATAAGAAAAATTTAACGGACATAAGTAAAAAATTGACGAGAACTAAGGGACATATATCTAGACTCTGACAAATTTTATAGTGGCGAATCAAACACTATAGGTGTTCAAATGAAACCCCAGAAAATTATTGTAACTTGTATTCCCAAATACATGTGCCATTAATCATTATACCGTTCTATGTGCCCAAATTCTTACAATGATTCTTTCTTGTTTGTAGGTAGAGCACTCAGCTTGGATCTTGCACAAAAGGGTCTTTTTGTGACTATTGTTGACTACTCGGAAGAGAAGGGGAAGGAAGTCGCTTCCTTGATTGAAAAACAGAACGCAAACCTCCATGCAAAACTAAAGGTTCCTTCAGCTATGTTCATAAAATGTGATGTTACTAATACGAGTAAGAATTCCACTTATTTTCTAATATCTTTATCAGCACTCGCATAAGTCATATTTCTCATTCTAGAAAATTTATTGTCGTAATTTGTACTAAATCGAAGCATGAGTCCTTCATTAACCTATCTAACTTGATTTGGTATGTGTTCCATCTAGCTTTTATGTGCCTCAGCACTTACATTGCATGCTACCATATCCAGTTTCCCTAAACTCTTATGCTACTCTAGCAGATTGGTTGTCCATGGTTGGATGAACTTACACTGTCAGCCAATGGTGACTATTCTGACCTGCCAACTGGACTTTCTAGATGTTATGACAAGCCCCTCACTTGCTTACGATATCTTAGGAAGTCAAAATGTTAGAGGTTTAAATAAGGCTGAGAACCAGTTGTTTCTTGTATGGTCTGCCTCTGGAGCCTGCTCAAGTTGGAGTTAATGTCCATTCCTTACCTTGTTTTCATGAGAAAGTCTTGGATCATAATGTTGAGACTAGCTATATTGACTCATCCAATCTCTCTTCCCTAATTTATAGGTTCATGACGGAGAAAATTTAACATATGTTCCAGCCTCAATGTTCCTCTGGTGGAGTTGCAAAGATTTTGAATTCTCCGATTTGAGACCGAGTGGTCACTTTAGATCTTTGTCAATCTGTTGCTTCAGAACTAAAGACAATCAAAAACTTATTTGAAGTTTTAAATGATAACTCATGAAATAAAATATCCTAACCATTCGACTCATTTGTTTATGTTTTGTATTACCTTATCACTACATTAGGAACGAACAATTCCTCTTTGTTGTCTCCTTAGACCCAATATCAAAAATATTCTTATTTGAACTATTTCAAAAGAAGTTTCATGTAACTCTAAGTTTAAGAACAGGATGGTAACAAGTATTCTGCAATACAGATCAAATACAAGTTCAGTTCCTTCACACTTATCATCTCATTGTCTGCTGATTTTATAAAATGCATACATGGGTACCTAGCCTACAATATATTTGAAGTGTGCTTGAACTGCTGTAGATTGATATGGTTCATTTTCTTTGTGGTTGATGATTGCATAACGTTACTTATGGGTATGAATAACATGTCGAGGTTTGTGCAGTTCGAACATCATTTTTGTTTTCTCTATAGTAATTGTTTTGCTTAATATTTGCAGTTATGTTATGGTCAGAGACTTGTAATGAATTGGGAAGAGAAACTACTGATTTGTTAATTTTGATTGTTTTACATGTTCGTTAACCATTGGAAACCTGTGATTCCCAGGAGATGTATCTTCTGCCTTTGAGAGACATTTGGAGAAGTATGGAGGTTTGGATATTTGTATCAATAGTGCTGGGATTGGTAATAATCCACCGTTTGATAAAGATGAATCTGATGGAAGCACTACATGGAGACGTGTTATCAATGTCAACCTTACTGCCATTATTGACTGCACTCGTATCGCGGTATGTGAATGTTTTATTTACTTGATTTTAGTAGTATTTGTCAGTTGATTATTAGGGAATACACTGGTCATAAACAAATCAATATATGGCTTTAGAGAATACAACTACCAATAGTCTGCAACATATGCAGAACTGTTTGACAACGCATTCAAAGCCTCCCATTTACATGAGAACTATAGCAATAACAATTGGATGCTTTGGTATATAGATAATTGGGTTCTTTTCAGAAAGGTTATCTACAATGTCAATTAAATTCTTTCAGAAATGCTCTCTGCCATGGTAATGCATGTCTTTTATAAATTATCTCTGCTATTGCCATTCCATTTTTTTTGTTTCACAGTATTTATACAGTAAGATGCCATTTTTCCAAATACACAACACAGTCATGCTAGTAGATAAGCTGCATGAATTCTCTAATGAACTGCTTCAGTGGTGGAACAACAATGCCCTCCCCCTTTGAGTAAGAACTCCTCTATATGGTAAAGATGGTCCTACATCTGGCAGCTGTGTTAACATGAGCATGCTGGATGTCCAGATGTTATACACGTTGAGGCTGTGTATACACGACTCTATTGTATTTCCACATCAATATAACCAAGACATTGATTTTATATTCGCCAAGCAAAGATACAAACGTTATACATTGGGGCACAAGACTACTATAGACTGGGTTTGATGACTTCCTTTGAGTGATATCTGGACTCTGGAGTCACTCTGGAGTTCTGAAAGAGTCCAATATGTGTACAACTGGTTTTCAGCATTGTTTGGATATAGCATAAATAATACATTTCTAAGTAGATGCATCAATAGTATCGTCATCTTCAGGTTCTCTTTTCAGTCTTGGAACTAAACTCCTTGATAGAAGAGGGATCATGAGAAGTGATGGGTTGAAGACTGTTCTATGCAGCTAGAGATAAGGGACTAACAAGTTTAGGGTCCTGTAAACTGTCAACTTTGTAGGGTGGTAATCAGTTCCTAACACTGACTCTGGACAGAGTAGCAGTACCTGCAGGCAGCAAGAGCAGTCAAGACTGCTTCCTATTAATCTGAAGTGTCAGTATTCCCCCTTCAAGAGTGAAGACAGTGCATAATCATTGACCATGCAACCTAGTTTGTCAAATAGAAACTCAAAACGGCCTCTCCAAATGTTTCTTAAAAAAATTGTCAAACTATTTTGCACAATGGATCCCTATTACTCTCAACAACAAAACAACTTATAGTTTATATGTGTTAGATGCTGGACTTTAAGTTGAACTTGATAATAAACCTGAACTGCCTGATATTTCACGGGAACCAGTAATTGGGTTTTTTATGGGACTTAAATCAGCCTGAATCCTGACCTAGATACACAGGACTTTTCTCCTCTTCTTACCTTCCTCCTTAGGCCCCTGCAGGCTGTTGTGTTGAAGTAGAGGGTACATCGTTGTTATTTTTAATGCTCGAGTGTACGCGGCTATATCCTTAAGACTGATTGTGGCAATGCTAACCAGAAATATCAAGGTTAAGACAAAGAAGGAAATGTAATGTAGAATTATAAAGCACCTTCATGTTCAGCTCTCTCTGCCAGACTGCCAGTCAGCACATGAGCAACTTGATAAGCTTTCAGCTGTGTGGTAAGAGTGATGCAGAAATTGATGAGGCAATACATATTATGCGAAGGAAGATGATTGTCTTAGGCTACGCAGCTACCTGTTGCCCAGTGGCGGAGCTCGACTTCTTTTTTTTTTTTTATCTTAAACTTGAATTTTTTAAGAAAAAAATAAAAATTTGTGGGGGCCATTCCCCACCCCCCGTTCCTCATTAAACTCCGCCTCTACTGTTGCCGGTCCCGTGCCTAATTACAAATGTTTGCCCCTTGTTAACCTTCCTTAGGGTTAGGGTTTAGAAGTCAGTTGAGTGTCTCTTCAGTAGTTCATTCCCTTGCTTCTCTTTATCCTCCTTATTCTTAGTAATGAATAACACTACCAATGACACTAATGTTTCTAAAGAAAATAAAACCTGGTAATATAATAATTTTAGGGAATAATATCTGCATTCACACTATCACTGACATAACTATCATCTAGGTTTTTGATTTTGGTTTTAACAGTTATTTGATGAGCTGTATTAATTTTCTCAGATCCAAGCAATGCGTGCTGCTAAAAAGCCTGGTATCATAATCAACCTTGGCTCTGCATCAGGTCTTTATCCTATGCCTGCCAATCCAATTTACTCTGGCTCAAAAGGTATCAATTTAACCCAAAGTGCTTGCAGTATACCCCCAGTGCCAATCTTTTGTATATGCTGTGTTAATTAGTTGTGGACACTACCACATTGTTAACTTAATGCACTCGTGCGTCAATCTTTTTGTAAATGTCGAAGCTGTTGTAATGTGCAATGGAGCTGGGATGAATCCTCATGGGGTCGTTCATCTATGCACTGGTTGACAGACAGGACTCAAGACCTTTAATTAGACTGTCTACCATGCTTTTACTTACCATGACACATTGACACTGCACGTAGCAACATAGAAATAGTATTCTGATTCTAGCTATTTTCTTATGTGAGTGCACAGGAAAGATATTAATGTATGATCTTTTTGATGGTGCATCACTACTCGAAGCAATACTAGAAATAATGGATTTAACAAGCCTGCTACATGCTATTAGTAGCACAAGTAAACGTGTGCATTCACGACGATTGTTTTGTCGTTTCCTGTCATGACTGATTGCATCATGTGTAATATGTGGCACCACCCAGAGCCATCTTGAAGGTTACACCATTCCCATTCCCCATGCATATACATCCAACACCCTTTGGATCAAGAACATGTTTATTTTCCTTTCAGTTTTGATGTTTGTGGCCTAACTAATTTACTTTTGATATTTCTCTTGAAACAAATTTACCTAATTTCCAGTTTGAGGAACCTTACATGTGACTACCACAAATTTCTTTTTATGCTACCGTAGACGCTGTGTGTGGTTTCCCCAACAATCCTTTGCTTGGTGGGACCTATAATCTACTTATACATCTTGCCATTTTCTCTATATGCATTCATTATTGTGTATTTTGAATCATTTCTAGGACGAGACGTGTGCAAGTGTCAAGGATATTTTAAACTCCCCCTCCCACCCAATTTATTTTCTAATTAATTTAGCAAAATATTTTCTTAAATTAATAGGGTCCAATTAATTTGGGTTATGCATCCACAAATCACATGCATATTTGTTGCATTACCGACTACTCCATGCACAATTTTTTACATTATGCAACTAATTAACAGGGACGACTCTATGCTAGGGCCAAAGGGGGCCGTGTCCCCCCCCCCCCCCCCCCCCCCCCCCCCCCCCCCCCCCCCAACTTTGATAAAATGTCTTAAAAAAATTTATTGAAGAGTTATTATATAATTAGCTTCTACAAGGTATTAGCTTGTAGAAGGTATTAGCTTCTATAAACAGGGCCAAAGGGGCCCCTGGCCCGTCCTGACTTTATACGAGGTATTATATAATTAACAGTTACATAAGGTATTAGCTTCTATAAACAAACATGCTATAAACTCTTTAATTTTACACATTTAACTTGCATTTTTCCTACCAACAAACAATTGAATATAATTGAAGAGTTGCTAGCATTGGTATTTAAATGCCATGCCCTCAGCTTTTACTTTCATATGATACATACTATTGACCAGGGACGAAACTTTTTTTTTAATATCAAAAGTTATGTAGCTACCAAAAATTATTTAACATGGTTCAATATTTTTCGTGGTCGGCCCCGGTCCAGCGCGAGTCCTGGCTCCGTCCCTGCTAATTAACCCAATAACCTCCAAATTTACCATGTTCTTTCATACGACTTTGTTGTCATTCCTTATAATTCTGCACACCTGCCCTGTACCCTTACACCACTCTTTCTTGACGTCCCAAGAATATGTATACACGTCCTCATTTTCACCACAAAATACATTCTCTCCATTGGCGGCACCAATTTTCCTAGAAGAATGGTCAGTATGACCCACACCCCCTTTCTATAACCTTGCAAACACACACCACTTCCTTCCAATAATATCATCATACTCCATTCATTTGTATTCCATGTCTCATGTTCGTGGAGTTATTTCTTACTTTTTGTCCATAAATCCCTATGCCAAGGTATGCTAATACCAACACCAAGGTTATTTTATACTCACCTTACATCTCACCATGCATTTCATTTAACAATCTAACCCTACACATTACCCTTGAACTTCCTGGCAAGCCATATTTGAAACCCCTTCCATACATACAACAATAACAACATAAGACGTCATCAAAACCTAGCCTCAAATTTTCTCCACCAAATTCTTCATCTTCTTAAATTAAAACCTTGACTCTTCCAAGGGCATTATCAAGGTGCTCCATTTGAAGCATCCTACAAAGCTAGGCACCCATTAAGCACAACGAACATAGGTTCCACCATCTGAGTCACCATTTCCTCATGTTTTTTCCCCTCTCTAGTTTGTCTTCAAGTATAGGGTCAATCCTCACACCATTCAAGATCTGATTCATAGAAGCGTTATTTTAAGTTATGCTAAATCCCTCCTCTTTAATCCATTTCTAGTTATGCAGGGAAAGAAGTTTCCACCTAACCTTATAAAAACTTATAAGGACAATTATATTAACCCTTTTTACTTGTTTTTTTATTTCAATTTTTCCATCTCTACATCCTTTGCTCCTTATCTTGAGAAAAAAGAAAAACAACAAAGGAAATTAATCACTCGACTGTTTAATTTACTTCGTGCTCTTCCTTTCTCTTCTCTGTGGAATCCAAAAACCACCCCTCCATACCTTCTCAACAATACCACCTCAACCACCAGATCCTCTCACCTCCACTCTTTCTTCCTGCTCTCATGCTCCTCCTCTTCCCTCTCTCTCTCTCTCTCTCTCTCACTTCATCCTCTTCCTCTAATCCAACACAAGACACATACAATAACAGCAAAAAAGATCCCTTATTCTCCTCTATATAAAACTACCCCTATCTCATCTATCTACAACTTCACCGCAACCATCTTCATCGCCTGCCTTCTTCCTCTTCTTCTCTAATTTCGACAACGGCCCCTATTGTGGCTAGCACACCTGTGCTCTTTCCTCTTCTAAAATATAAGAGAAAATGGAAGAGAAGTTCCTTTTAAGGCAGTAGTCATCATTTGTATAACATACGTCAAGTGTTTTCTTTACAATGCTCCTATATTGATGGAAAGCCATGAAAGAATTATTCCTTTTATAAGGGTTAACGTACCTCTGAGTCAGCTATCTACTATCCACAATTTCTCCCTCTATGTTTTGTGTATTGCAATAATGGCCTTCCATAATGAAAAGAAATACGGACACAAATAATGACCAGACCAGCCCACTTTTATATGTGGGTTGATTTCAAATGTATTTTTGTTTTGAATAAAGAAGCACTCTCCTTGTTAGTGTAATACAAGTGTTTTTCTCATTTGATGGATGAGATAAATACTTTTATCGATTTCTAATGTTATTGTTATGTTGATGCTATAATAAGGAATATGATCTAATTTTCTTACGATTTTTTTTTGTTTCACAGGTGGTGTGGTCTTATTTACTAGATCACTGAAACCATTGAAACGTGAAGGAATCCGTGTCAATGTGCTTTGTCCTGAGGTATCTATAGTTCCCAATACTAAAACCATGTTCTAAATGATCGTTGGAAATATTCATTTCCACTTTTAGAGTAGTATTCTTTACTTTGAGTGTTAACTTGTCATGCAGCCTGGAGATATATAAAATTTTGTGGCCACTGTAGTACTTTTTATGCTAAGTACAACAACTATGTAAAACATTTTTTTTACATATAATTCCTTCTGGTAACTGGTAAACCAATAATCTTATCTAATTATTTTAAAATGCTAAGGTTTGGATTTCAAAGTAAATTGGAATCATTAGCAAGTACAGTTTGTATAAGCGATAGTAAATCAGATACTAAATTTACATATTACTGAATATCAAATTTTTATACATCAAATATGAAGAAGTGGGGGCCGGTGCCTTTTGAGGGCCTAAATTCCTCCATTTGTCAGCCTTGGGGAACTACTCCCTTATATCTGAGGCGGAGGGAGGGAAAAGCTTGGGCCTACCCCATAAAGGGAGGCCGATTATAAATTCTTTATTCAATAAGATGTGTATGGTATGGCTGAAAACCGTTTGGGTCATTGTTGAAGAAGTGTAAAAATTATGCATAATTATGACCTTAAATGCCAGAACATGGCTTAAATTTAAATAGTTATTATTGAACAATATTTTCACAAAAGGTAATACACAACTACTGTAGAACCCAAATCCTGATCAGCAACTGATTCAGAGAGAGAGAGACTTTTGACCATGATAGGTTTCAGGTTTTGATATTACATGAATCAAAGACCCAACCTGTTGACAGCCTTACATGAACTCATTATATAAGCTACTTGATGTGGACACATAGTTTACGGACAAGAGTGAGATGATTCAAGTCCATGGGCGACTTGTTCTTAAGCTGTACTATATTTATTTTGTTTTCAAACAATTAGTAGTTTGTAAATGTTTCTTGCAGTTAATCTAGGGTAAAAATCACAAATTGTAGATTGTTATGTTTGAAATTTGTTAAAGAAGATGCAAACTGGGCAATTAACATATCTAACTCTTATATTGCAATTTAATGGAAGAGGATTTTTTTTTGAGAGAAAAGGATGGAATCAAGGGGATCCCAACCAAACTTTATTAAAATTATAGTAAATATATAGAGTACATGCAATAATATAACATCTACATAAGCATCATGTCTAAAATGCAATCCATATGGAATGATCACACTTGAGCAATCATGGGATGTAGAGTTGATATTGAGATGATGCACCATTCAAAATCATCAAAGGTAGATCCAGCTCCCAAGTATAATTTATGTCCCTTTAGACGAAGAAAGAACTTTATTCCAAAGATGAAAATGAGAGAGAAACTTTTCAATAAGTTCATTCTCCTTCTGCGTAATGTCTTTGAAAGTTTGTAATGTCTTTGAAAGTTCTTCGGTTCCTCTCTTCCCAAATGCACCACAAGAGCGTCAAAACCGCGCAATCCCATACAACTCTACGACTTTTCTGAATAAAATTTCTCCAAGAACCCCAACAATCTTCAATACTTTGAGGCAATTTTAATAGATGGAAGTGATAATGATTTGTCCCCAAATCAATTTGGCAACTTGACAAACAAAGAATATACGAAAACAACTTTCCTCATCCACCACACAAAGAATCCAAAAATTGCATAGGAGAAAACCTCTTTTTTGCAACTGGTCAAGTGTTAGAATTCTTTCTTTTGAAATAATCCACCCAAGAAATTTGATTTTTAGAGGAGGTGGACCTTCCATATGACATTGGCATAATCCCAAGTAATACCAGTAGGATTGAGATAAGAGTACATAGACTTAACAATCTAGCTTCCATTTGAGGATCAAATCCATTTCCTTAATATCCCCTTCCAAAGAAGGACTAAAGGAGTTAAGAATGTAGATAAAAAATTGAAATTCAGAAGAAAGAGCATAATCCCAAGTAATACCAGTAGGATTGAGATAAGAGTACATAGACTTAACAATCTAGCTTCCATTGGAGGATCAAATCCATTTCTTAATATCCCAAGTAATACCAGTAGGATTGAGATAAGAGTACATAGACTTAACAATCTAGCTTCCATTGGAGGATCAAATCCATTTCTTAATATCCCCTTCCAAAGAAGGACTAAAGGAGTTAATAATGTAGATAAAAATTTGAAATTCAGAAGAAAGATTATATGTAATAACTTGTCTAAAAGAAGGATGCCAATGCTATGAATGAAACTAAACCTTGGTCAACAACAACAATGTTCTGATTTGTAGCAAGTTGGAACAAATTGGGAAAAGAGCGTTGAAAAGAATCATTATCCAACCATTTGTCTTTCTGGAACCTGATAGTAGAACCATTGCCGCACTTGATAGTAACTCCCTCCATTGAATTTATCAGCACCCTTTAAAACACCCCTCCAGAAGAAAGACGGATCGAAAAAGGATGAGACTGATAAATCCCAAAAAGACTTATTGTGGTAATAATTTGCTTTAACCTTGTTTAACCCATGGTTCATTGCAACCTGTAACAATTTTCCTTCTCCATTTTCCCATTTCCCCAAAAGAGCCTGGGTGAATTGTTTCAAATTGCTAATTCCAAGATCTCCTTGCTTCTAAACAAATATAATGCCAATTAACAAAGCAACAAACAGAAAATACACTGTCGGTTCCTTTCCACAAAAAAACTCTTCTATATATATGGATCTTCTTAATCAGCCAACTTGGAGCCAAAAATATCGAAAACATATAGTGGTAATGATGATAAAACTGAGTTCACAAGAATCAACCTACCAACCCCTGAAAGAAGTTTTCCTTTCCAACCTGCAGGGCTTTTATCAAACTTTTCTATGATGGGATACCAATTAGTCTCATTGAGGATCCAAATTTGCGAGAAAGTCCCAAGTATTCAATTGAAAAATGTCCTTTCTTATGGTTAATTCCAGAAGCCAAGGTGTTGTGTAATTCGTCAGATCCACCAATCAACAGCAATGCAATCTTATAATAGTTTACTTTCAAACCTGAAGTCATCTCAAACATGTAAAAGGGGTATTTAATGATAGTCAATTGATCCAGAAAGGATTTACAAAATACTAAGGTGTCATCTGCATATATTAAGAAACTCTCAGTTTAAACCAAGTTCAGATAGAAAACCATTATTCTTGGCATTTGCGAGAATTCTTCATAAAACATCAGTAACCAAGACGAAAAGGAGAGATGAGAGTGGATCGCCTTGTCGCAATCCCCCTCGTCCAAGGCAATAATTTTCCTGTTGACTAAAATCGAGAAAAAACTACCATGTAAAGAAGACCACCCGTGGTCGCCACCACTTTGGACCAAAACCCTGGCAAGAAGCACCTCCGGTGAAAACTCCCAGTTGACTGTGTCAAATACTTTCTCTAAATCCACCTTAACGACTGCTCTTATAATACTTTTTCGATTACAGCCATGAATTCTTCCTGAGCCAAGGCAACACAATCGAAAATTAACCTCCCTTTAATAAATGCATTTTGAAATTGATCCACTAGCAATGAAATTTTCGTGGGGAGTCTATTTGCAAGCACTTTTGTGAAGATTTTGTAAACAAAATTCAATATTGATAGGTCTAGATTGCCCAACTTCATTGGCCCCCCTCCTTAGGCATCAAGATAACAAGAGCCTCATGGAATATATCACTCTTACCATTGAAAACATACGAAAACGGTCACGAGATCTTTCTTGGTCAAATCCCAAAATACATGGAAGAAAAGCTGAGAAAAACCATTTGGACATGGACTTTTGTCCCCAGCCAAAAACTGCAGCTTTAATTTCATCTCTTGTAAAGCATGTCTCCAAATCTTCTACACCCCAATCCTCATTGTTATAAAGAGAATCTCACTGACAACTACAACCTCTATCAGAAACCTTACCAATTGTTGAAGAACTCATTAAAAGTCCAAAAAATGTCATCATGATTGGAGAGTTCCATCCCATCTTTCTTAATACAACTTATTCTAATTTTAAGTATTATATATTAAGTATTAGTGGGCTTTAGTCCCACATTGCCTAGAACAATAGTGAGAGGGGTTAGCCTCTCCTATATATATGTAGCTCTCCTCATTAATAAAAATTATTCCATTATTCTACTCTACATGTTATCAGAGCCATAACCCATCCACCCCTCTCTCCCCACAAAAAAAGAAAACCCTAACCCTAACCAACCGCCCTCCTCCCTGCTGCCCCCTCCCCCCCCAACTGCTGCCCCCCTGCCCCCCACTGCTGCCAACACCTCCCCCCCCCCCCCCCCCCCCCCCCCCCCGCCTCTGCCCCCGCCACTACTGCTGCTCCACCAGCACCCCCCTCTAGCTCCCTCTGCTGCCGCACACCCACCCACTGCTGCCGCACCCCCTGCTGCTGTCCACCCCCCGCTGCTACAGTAATCCCCCGGGCCGCCTCCCCTCCATGAATCATGTGCCAAACCCTAATACTTGGTTCTTTCCACTAGTCGCCGTCCAACCCCTCCAAACTCTAACCTAGTTCCAAAAAAAATGTTGCGATCCTCAGAGGATAAACAATGGTTTGTTTGCAGGAACCTCTGATTTTCCAACATTAGCTTTTTGGGATTCATAGAGGGTAAACAACAAGTTTGTTTGCAGGAACCTTTGTCCTAAAATATTGACTTGGGATACTCAGAGGGTAAACATCATCGGTGTTGTTTGCTGGAACCTCTGACTTCCAACGTTGGTATCAGAAATTTAAGAAAGAGTAGCAAGGTGCTTGTCTTGCGTGAATTTTTGTTTCTTTTCTTACTTGATCTTCACATCAGGATCTACCAGAGGGTAACTTGGATTACCTCTCTGTCCTGGCTTATGTGATTAACTTTCATCTCTACTTCCTATGCGCGTGCCAGTTTTGGACACGTTACTAGCGCATTGATAGATTTGATGTGAGTATCAAGTTCAAAAGATTAAATCGACGGTCGAATCGGAAATATTACAAGATGGCTAGCACTGGGGCAAATAGCAGTGCTACGAACACTAGTGTCGGAAACACAATGGCGGGACCAACGGACACTGGCGTAACGGTTTTCTCGATTCGACTTGTCGATCGACGGTTAGACGGACCAGAAGGCTACTCGACCTGGCGAAAGAAGGTCGGGAAGATGCTTCGAGGGATGAGGTTGTCCAAACATTTGACCGACAACCTCCAACAAAGACTGATCCCATCTTTGAGCAATGGAAGACAGATGATAGTCGACTGTACACAGTTGATGAACTCCATGGAACCATCGGTGGAAGACATGGTTCAGAATACGGACTCCGTTAAGGAATTATGGGAGGTCCTAGCAGCGGTGTTTGATGGCAAACACGATTTGTCTCGTACCGTTGGCATATACAGAGCTAATCAGGAAGAGAAATCTCATAAGGATCACTTCAGGACCTTTAAGGCTATGACTGATGAGCTGGATCGTATATTGCCTCTTACAACAGATATCAATGAAGCTAGGACTCAACGTGAGCAGCTTCATATTATGGCATATCTTGCCTCTCGACGTCCTGATGCGGACTCTGCTCGCTCTCAGATCATTGCTGGATCTGACGTTCCATCTTTAATGGAGGCACATTATCGTGTCCTTCGAGCAGCAAAAGTCGTCGAGATCACTCCGGGTAATGCTCCTGCTGATTGCTCTGCTCTTGGTACTGCTCATACATGCATTCGTGGTGGTCGTGGTGGACGACGTGGTGGCCTCAATATTGGTCATGATGGGGGCCGTGGTAATGGTGGTCGCAATGGAGGACGACCACACACATGCTTTACTTGTGGTTAGCATGGTCATTTCTACTGACAATGTCCTAAAGTACCTGCCGCTAATATCACAACTGATGCCCCTGATGATGGTGTCCGATCAGTTCAGATGACTTCGGAGTCGTATACATAGTTCCTTGATTTGCAAGCTCAACGTCTTGGTGAAGCTTCCACGTCTGGATCCACAGTCGGATACTCAGCAGCGTACTTAGTAAAGCCAAAGCAGTGGGTAATTGACTCTGGTGCGTCTGCTCACATGACTGGTGACGCAGGTACGATACGTAATTATATCCATGTCGTTCGTGTTTCTGACATTACTGTTGCCAATTGAGGTTCCCTGACAGTCCATAGACGAGAAAATGCCAGTCTTTCTTCCGGACTGTCGTTCAATTCTGTGTTGCTTACATATGGGAACCCGTTCAGTTTAATTTTCATTAGTCAAATTACTCGTGAACTGCATTGCTCGGTAACATTTTTTCCTGATGGTTGTGTTTTTCAGGACCTAAAGACTGGAAAGATGATTGGTAAGGGACATGTGGCTGGAGCTTGTACTTGTTTGATATACCTTCTTCGGTTGTCTGTACCGATGTAAAACTCGATCCTTTCGAGTACATTGTCAGTTGGGCCAGCCATCTATCCAAGCTCTCCAGAAAATATATCCGTCTTTAGATATTCCTATTTCCTTTAATTGTACGTCGTGTCATTTAGCTAAACATCATCGGATTTCCTATCCGGTGAGTCATAATAAAATTACTTTCGCTCCTTTTGAGTTGGTGCATTATGATATATGGGGATCTTGTCCGGTAGAATCGACCATGGATTTCAAATACTTTGTTACATTTGTTGATACTACTCTCGTGTCACGTTTGTTTATTTGATAAAAAATTGTTCCGAATTATTTAACGTTTGGTGCAATTTTTATGCTGAAATCAAAACACAATTTGGTGTTCCAATTAAAATTTTTATGGTCGTGAGTATTTATCTCGTGAGCTCGATACTCATCTGGCCCGTAATGGCATCATCCACCAAACTTTATGTCCTTACACACCACAACAGAATGGTGTGGTAGGGCAAGAATTGTCATCTACAACGCGTGTTCTTATGTTTCAAGCACGTACTCCCAAAAATTTTTGGTCGGATGCGGTTCTTACCGCTTGCTATCTTATTAATCGCATGCCATCGTCAATTTTCAATGGTAATACTCCCTTTTCTAGGCTATATCCCGGACGAGAGCCGTTTCCTCTGTCACGTTCCGACCCGAAAAATCGCTCGTCCTCGCATCGATTTATCCGAATCGTTCGTCACTGGGGTGTGATGCCGTACGAGTCTGGATTTGTACTCGTACAAGGCAAGATGACAAGTTCTTAAATGGTTATCTTTGATTTGATATTAGCAACAGAAGAAAACAGAGTATACGAAACAATTCTCTTTATTGATGAATGAACTGAGATTACAAAGGCTTTCAATAGCCCAACTGAATTTGCCAGATTGGCTACAACACTCAAGTTCTCTCTTACCCACAAAGGATTTTACCGTTCCGTACATCATGCCTTCTTTATATCGACCGCATCAATCATGTTGCAAGTTCGAGCGTCAATACGATCGCACGCTTCAAACGCTACGGCATTCCATGCCTCAGCGCGATCAAGCGAAGCTTCGCCGCAAGTAGAATGTATCCTGAACCTGCGAGCAATCTAGTGGGGGATTAGTACTTTCGTCCTCGCTGTACTGATCAAAGACCCACTTAAATAAACCAACATTTGTTATGTATTGATTCATGCAACATACAATTTAGTTATCTTTCTATGTTCTCCTTAGGATATGTTTCATGGCATATTCGAAAGTCGTAAAGCATGATATCATGACAAGCATGTTATTTCGATTCGCATAAGCAAGCAGGCAACCAATAGCAATCTCGTATTGTTTCGTGACTTTTTACCAAACATTGACGCACTCGCCCTTGCACCGACGCAAGGTGAATATGCCTCATTCCTTCCCTGTCATGTTATAAGTGCTCTATGCAGGAGCTCTGTATTCCTACACTTTCGGCCCACCGTTCCTTAACTATATGAAGGTCATTGGCGTATCCGCGTCGGAATGGACTAACTTGTTTCTCTTTTCTTTTCTTTTCTCAAACTGGATAACCCGGCGTCCTTCCCGTATGGGTTTGTTGGCCCAATATCCGAAGGACGCCAAACTTACCATCAATTGTGGCTTATCACATCAGTAGCAGATCGCAAGTCATACCCAAAAGATGTGCACCAACAATGATTATTCATCCCTCCTAGGCCGAACGGTTCCGGTGCCTCAGCATTTAACTCGTTCGAGGGAAATTACCACACCTTGTGCACGGGCAATATCTCAAGTCCATTCGACCATGCAACGCGCGTCAAACCCATACAATCAAACAATTCGCCTATCTCTATTTCAATTGGCACAATGCCCCAACTCAATGTTCATCAACGAATGCCCCGAAGGCCATAAATATTTCGAGGCACCATGCCGCATTCAACAGTTCTGTCACGTTCGTGCCACAACTGTCCTCTCCGCAATGAAGCCATATTTTATAAGTCTCGAGCACGTACACACATTTTGATGTAGTTATTTGACATTCCTTGCATCGTGCATTCGATGCACGCATCGATTCAGTATTTCCATGTTCTACACCTTAGTATTCAATACGTTAGACTTATGTTCCTTCCCTCCGACTCGTGCAACTGAGACACGCCTCGATAGGGCATTCAATGTTCTATAGCTCGTGCATTGAGGCACTCGCGCCGATGTAGTCTTTCAATGTTCTAGCATACTAACTCGTGTACGGAGGCACGACTTGTGCGCCGAGGCACTCGTTGATACAATTATCCCATGTTTTTATGGCTTGCGTACCGAGGCGCTCGCCTTTACGATATTCAATGTTCAATAGCGACTCGTACATTTGATGTACGTTTCATTTCAATTGTTCTATCTAGTGTTTGACACACACTATGTTCATCTCTCGATCGAGCCACGCCCGTGGTCTCGATAGGTAAACTTAGCATACAACGATATATTTTACTTAGGCATGAAGGAGAAGGAAAGAGAAGTCAAAGTCCCCCCCCCCCCCCCCCCCCCCCACCTTAAGCCGATACGCCTTGTCATTTCGTCGAGTCGATGCGGCTTGATTTTATAACTTTGTTGCACGGCCAACTCTTCTGACTTAGCCATTCGAGCACTTCGTGCTTCATTGATTATACGACCGATTTGGCTTACCGAGCCTATGTCTCAGTCCGTTGCGAGACAGTGATTTGGTTTTGCGGACCCCGTTGTAAATAAGGCAAAATGTCGACCTCTTATATTTCAGCGTAAACGTATAGCCTGCACACGAAATTAACTAAATTCAATACTTTTCCGAATCGGACTAATGTCTTGCGTCGATTCGATTTCTTAGAATCTTCGAGCCGACTCAATGCTTTCTCTCGGACCAACTTAACACTTGCATCGATCTTACTCGATGCGTTCCTCGAGTCAACGTAACTCTTTGCATCGATCCGACTCGATGCGTTTCTCGGGACAAGGTAACTCTTGTATCGATTCGCATCGATACTTAATCGGGTCAACGCGACTCTTCGAGTCAACGACTCAGCATAATGCACCGTGCGGACCGGAGCATTACATCCTCTGCCTCTCAGAATTTTTGGTTGCTTATGTATGTCTGGAATACCCGACCGACTCTTTCTAAATTAGATCCTAAGGCAATACAATGTATTTTTCTTGGGTATCCTAAAAATCGGAAAGGGTATCGATATTTTTCCCTCGTCTTGAAGAGGCATTTTTTTCACTCGAGATGTTACCTTTGTTGAAACCGAATTTCCTCCACTTCCACAAACAACGGATCCAGTTCCCCAAGTTTATCCGAAAGAGGATTTCCTGTTATTTCTTGGTCAAACACAACAGCCCCCTATACGGGTGCCCTCCCTTACCGAGCTAGTTCTCCGGTCCTATGGTTCGGAGACACCGATTCAATCTGTGCAGCCATCACCCGCACAAACATCGTCAATGATGCCCACATAGTCATCCTCCTCTGGCTCTACTGATTCGCCTCCGCCTATTCCACCATCAGCCCCGCCTGTTCCACCAGCGGCTCCGTCGGTTCCGCCAGCAGCTCGTCCTCGTCGTACATGTCGTGATCATCCCTTGTATGTTGACAGTTACAAAGGACTTACCAGTCATACTCAGTCTCTGGTGGCTACTATTGATAGGATTAAGATTTCCAAAAACGCTGAGGAGGGTCTCAAACATCTCGGTTAGCGTGCTGCTATGAACGAGGAGATGAAAGCTCTTCAGGAGAACCATACTTGGGACTTAGTCGATTTACCTTCCGGTAAACAGACGGTAGGTTGCAAATGGGTATTCACGAGCAAGGTGAAACCAGATGGCTCTCTTAATCGCCTAAAGGCTCGTCTAGTGGCCAAAGGATATTCTCAAAGCTATGGTGAGGATTATTTTGAGACCTCTCCAGTTGCCAGAATAACGTTTGTTCGTGTACTTTTGACCTTGGCTGTTCACTATGACTGGCCATTACTTCAGCTGGATATCAAGAATGCTTTCCTCCACGGGGATCTTGATGAAGAAGTATATGTGATGCAACCTCCCGGGTTCGTTACAAGGGAGGGTAAAGTGTGTCATCTGCGGAAGGTCCTCTATGGTCTAAAACAATCACCTCGTGCGTGGTTTGGTTGATTTACACATGTTATTATTCAGTTTGGCATGTGTCAATCAAAGAAGGATAATTCAATATTCTACCGACATACATCAGCTGGAAGAATACTACTAGGTGTCTATGTTGATGATATTGTAATCACGGGAGACGCCATCCAGGGTATTGCAGGTCTCAAGAAGTTTCTGAGAGAACAATTTCAAACCAATGATATGGGATCATTGAACTATTTTTTGGATATTGAGGCCACACGGGATAAGCGGGACATTGTAATGTCTCAAAGAAACTATGTGTTGGACATACTGAATGATACAAGAATGATGCAAGCCAAGAGAGCAACCTTACCTATGGATCCAGGGACTAAGTTACTTCCCGATGAGGGGGTCTTGATGACCAATCCAGATCAGTATCGACGAGTAGTTGAAAAACTCAACTACTTGGCAGTCATGACTTGTCCGAACATCTCATTCGCAGTTAATGTTGCAAGTAGATTTATGGCTTCTCCAAGAGTTCCACATTGGCAGGCAGTTCTCAGAATCCTGTGCTATGTAGTCAAGAATCCAGAAAAATGAATTCGGATGGAGAATCATGGACACACTCGTGTTGAGTGCTTTACTGATGCTGTATGGGGTACAATTTTGACAGATAGACGATCTACATCTGGCTACTCTGTATTTATTGGCGGAAACTTGGTGTCTTGGAAAAGCAAGAAGTAGAGTGTGATAGCACGATCAAGTTCAGAAGCAGAGTATCGAGCCATTGCTCATGGCACAACATAGGTGTTATATGTGAAGCATCTTCAACAAGAGTTGGAAGAAGAAGCATGATCGAGCACAGTAGATATGTGGTGTGATAATCAGTCTACTATCCATATTGCTACCAATCCTGTATTTCATGAAGGGACGATGCATATTGAAATTGACATCCATTTCGTCCGTGATGAGTATACAAAGGGGATGATAAAATTTTACCATGTGAGGACCGGTGATCAGATAGCCGATATCTTCACGAAACCTCTTTTAGGTCCTCGCGTTTAGGGGTGAGCGTTCGGTTTATTCGGTTTCAACCGAACCGAATTAGCCAAAACCGAATAAACCGAAATTCTAAAAAAAAAAAACCGAAACTGAACCGAATTAGCCAAAAACCGAAACCGAACCGAACCGAATAATAAATTCGGTTTATTCGGTTTGTTTGGTTGAAATTAATGGGTCGGACCCATGTTTCTCATTCAATGATCTGATGACTTTTAAATATCCACCAATAAGCCATTCCTCGTTGGCATAAGAAGACAACAATCTCAATTCATCCCAGAAAGAGCTTCCGCTAGCTCTAGTACAAGGACCATAAACACTAGTGATACCATCTAACTTGCTTTTGAGTTTGACGGGGAAAGGCAACCTTCCAACAACATGAGAAATCTATTCAAAATTATTAGAAAGTCAGCCAATAAGAATACCACCAGAAGCACCACCATAATCAATAGAACATCATGAATTCAATGAGTCCCCACTGATAAATCTAAACATATATGGGTCTGTATTACGTAACCTTTTTTTTCTTGGAAGCAAACATATATCCCACCTATGTGTTTTAATAATATTTTTCAACACATCTTTTTTGACGCCCCCTAGCCCCCTTACATTCCATGAACAGACTTTCATTGTAAAGAGAAGAAGCCCCATAAAAACTTGCCAGGCAAAGAGATCAAGAATTTGATCTCCTAACCTCCAAAGATCTAACTTTAATAAATACATCAGATCTTGATTTCCAAAGATCTAACTGTACTAAATAATTCAGGGGATGCAATCACATTGATCTTCTGTTTGGATGCTGAGGTAATTTCCAGACTCTTTCTTTTCTTAATCTCTGTGGCTCTGTAGATAATTGAAAGACTCTAATTGAAATTGATGATCTTCCCATTAATCTATGATATCTTCTAACAGTCGGAGGATCTTCAGAAGACTTTAGCTTGGACGATCTCTTTTTAGGCGAATTAGTAGAAATAGTAAGTGGAGGTGCCATAGCCAAGGTTGAGCTGCTATAGGATCATAAAAAGGAATCAATGTCAACTCTTTTTTTCCTTCTTGCTTATAAAGACTCCCTTCATAATAGCTGACTGAACCTCAAATGGAATAAACTCCATTGAACCTTCACCATAAGCAAGAGAAATTTGAACTAGAACTTTGTTCAGTCCAGAAACATCATCAGGGCTTGATCTGCCCGAGCCATCAATCTGTGTCATTAGGATGATTGAATTGATATGAACTGCCACCATAATTAGTGACTCTACCGTCCACTTGATAAGCTTCGGGAAATGGTACCAATAATTCTATTAAACACCACATCGAGGGAGACGAACTCTTTTAAAGAAATGTGAAAATCAATATCTGGACTAACATACAACCTTATTGAAGGATTTGCCTGAATAATTTGAGTACGATTAAGAGTCGGAAGAAACATCTCATTGTTAACTTCATCATAAATTTCATCAACTCCCTGAGGTATTTTCTTTGCTAGTGGCTCATTTGAAATGTTGCATGAATTAATCAAGTTTCCATCTGAACCATTTTGGTTCGGGAATTCAAATTGATTTTGATCATTTGGCTCATACAAACTAGAGGGCTCGACTCCATCATCCTTATCATTGTTTTGTGAGACTTTAGGCCGCTCAAGGTTGTGAGAAGCGCTAGGCGCTAGTCGGGCGGGCACCCGCCGTCTAGCGCCTAGTCCGACTAGGCGGCCGCCTAGATCTAGGCGGTTCAAAAAAAAAAAAAATCCAAAAAAAACTACTGAAAATTGCAGAAAAATATCCATAAAACCCCAAAACATGCATAGTGATGGTCGGGGTGGGGCTAGGCAGGCGCCTAGGCGGACATCGGGTGGGCCAGGTGCTGCCTAGACGGCCACCTAGACCGCCTTTTAGAACAGTGAGGCCGCCAAACTTCTCTCCTTCGAAGCTTTGTATTGTGTTGAGCCTTATCTTTGTTTTGTAATGCTTTAGGGTGCCAAACTTTTTTTTTTTCTTTGAGCTGTACATTGTATTGAACCCTAACTTTGTTTTTCGATGCTTTAGGACGCCAAACTTTTTTTTTTTCTTCCTCTTTTGAAGCTTTTCATCATGTTTAAAGTCTTTAGACTTGGTTGGAAGAAAATGATTTCCTAATATTGTCTTTGCTTCAAAGGCAGCTTGAGCACAAATGTCTGATCTTGTAATGACAGGACTGCTTGGTTGAATTTTTCACCCAAAGAATCTATCTTGAGGATGTGAACATGCCCTTTCATAATCATCTTGATTTGATCTGAATGAACTGACCGTCGTTGCTAGCAACTTGAGAAGTGGAAGATGCAAAGAAGATTTCTCAACACTTTGCTCCAAATAAATAAGATCTCCTAAACCCTTTATAACAACTTCTAGTGCTTTGAAAGATTAACTGAAAAATGCAGACCTAATACACGAAGCCAAATGTTTCTTGTGCATATTATGTTGCCGGAATCAGACAATCCCTACTGATGGATTTTAAAACCAACCCCTTGAACTCTAATGATGCCTTTTGATGCTATCCCGTGAAGAGATTCAAAAGAGTTGAATGTTGCAAGAAAAACAAGTCTTATAATCATGAACAATCCATGTATGCCAAGGCCATATAGAATTGAGAATACCCATAAGTGTGGTAGAGCTAGGGTTACCTTCAATAATAGTGGAGATGTCAAATTTTCTGAAGTGTTTTTAAGAATCCATCATTGTAGAGGCCATCTCACCAAAAACCACAGTTATCTCACTTCTGTTTTGAGAACCCATCATTTTTTTTGATTTTTTACGAAGTCCCACTAGGGAAGAAGAATCTCCTCTACTAGGACAACATCTCATGAGGTCACCAGGGAACCCGCACAAGTAGCAACATGGCAGACGGGAGTAATCTTTGGCTATATGCCCTCTTCTTTCGGATTTGTGGCAAAACCATTAGGGATGGGAATCGGAGGAGGGGGGGGGGGGGGGGGGGGGGGGGGATGGGTCCTTTTTCCTTTATGCTCCACAAGGACCCATTTGTTCTCTCCCGTGTTTTTATCCAGATAATTGGATTGGGAAGCGGGGTGACGACATCTCTATAGGATCTTATGTTAGGACAAAGATCTCTACCGGGTGAAAATCCATTTCTACTCCAACCACCATTAAATTTTTATGGCAAAAGTTATGGGAACCCCTAGAATCACTTCCGAAGTTTCTGTCCATGTGAGCTCGTCCTATTGGACTTGGGTTCGGAGAGGCCTATGTACCCTTCGTCCCAAATCCACTCTCAGTCGATCCATAGCTCTACTGTCCCAGCAGAGGGAAGGGCGGACAAATTAGGGAAGGTGGTGGTTCATGGAGTGGAGGAAGAGAGTGATGGAAGGAGCTGCTATAAAAGTTTTCACTCAGGAATTATCACAAACATCTTGTGAGCATGAGGCTGTCATCTATTCACTCTGTTGACCTCAGCAGGGAATAAGCCTCAATCCCAATAATGAACTCAGTCCCAATCTTCCCTAATGGCTCTGTCGGCTTTGATCGTCATAGGATATTTGTGGATGTTGACCCATGCTTTATAGAAAAAGCTTGATTTGATTTAATGGAAGAGGATTATATAAGAAACCTGCTTGCCACAGGGAGGAAGATAGCATTTGTAGAGGAATTGTGTCTTACAAGCATTGGGATTATGATTTAGAATAGGTATAGCTCTTTTGCGAAGTTGCCAATTATCACTTCCAGATTAAGGTCAGGTTAAGAGACAAGTCTTCCAACGAGTTACAACTGCTTATAAGTTATAACACATGTTAATTCTCAGTATGTGCTTGATTTTAGTTGTTTAATATTCAGTGGTTTATTCCAAGGACTTTTGGACTCATCTATGCTTCTCTCTCCTTTCGCAGCAAATATGAGGGTTTGTATTTTAGCATATACTATGAATGGCCAGTGGAGTGTATCAAGATTATCAGTATCTAGTATTTAGTATCTGGCATATCTAATGCAATACCAAATATATACTGAACTCTGACCTGTTTTGTTATTCATTGGCTACAGATGTATCATAATATCACTAATTTACATTCTCTTGATTTGGTGAAGTTCTGATAACTTGTGTTTTTCTTGTTTCATGCAGTTTATTGAAACTGAGTTGGCAGCTATGGTTGATCCTGCATTGATAGATAGGGTTGGTGGATTTGTGCCCATGGAGATGCTGGTTAAAGGTACGCAATATTGCAATTTGGTTCCATTTTATTACTTTTTAGAGGAATTATTTCCTATGTAGTACACTATGTTTAGAAATTTAGCATAAGTTATTAAGTCTATTTTTGATGATGAACTAAGTTATATAAGAAAAAACAACATTAACATCTATAATCCAAAATGGATGTTTATGATGTTCTTTTCCTATAGTTTCGTATTTGATAAAGAGTGAGTACCTGATACATCTCGGAGTGATATCCTGATTTATTTATTTTTTCTTTCTCTCGAACCATCTTAGTGTTCTCCTCAATCTCATTGTGATAGCTCTGGAAATGTCTTTTCAGGCTATCCCCAGAAATGAGACTTTTAACTATATTATATGTATATACTTGGAGGCTAATCACTGTTGGATACAACCTGCAATAGGCTATACCATGTTTATTTGTTGGGTAGCTTGATTGAATCAACATTATCTTGTGACATGGTGAGAAGAGATACCTAAGAGCGTCAATCTTAGCTATTGAGGATTAGTATTGTGATTGAGAGGTTGAGAAGGATGTTATTTGAAATAAAATAGGATGGTGGAGTGGAGTAGTGCTTTGTATACAGAATATCCTTGAAGTTGAAGTTTTTTTTTTTTTTTTTTGAGACAGCTATCAAAGCAGCCATGCTTTAGAGATTGGAATGATGGACAATCAAGAAACATGTCCAGGAAATGAGCAATGGATGAACATAAATACATTGAAAGACATGATAATAAATGTGCATTCTTGGGAAATTGAAGATGTTGTCAATTGAGGACAAGCCGAGAGTTCATTTGACATGGTGTAGACATGTGCAACAGAGAGCAGTAGATGCACCAATTAGGCACTACAAATCCCCTTTCCGTTGACAGCAGTAAAGCAATAAGAATCTTAAAGCCTTTATCCCATTTTTGGGGCTTGGAAATAGAATCCTTTTTCTGTTCAGCTTAATCAAAGGCCATCTTTGATCCAGGTTGAACGTTGGTGAAATGTCAGCCACAATAAAGAGATTATCTAACAAACAGAAATGCACGATGATATGGAGCTTGATTTTATCCACAAGGAACAGGGCCTGACTGAGTTGCAAGTGCAGCTGATCATACCAGAATTGGTTGAAAACAAAATATGTGTATTATTTGCTCTTACGAACTTTCTTTTAGAAACATGTAATGATATCATCCCCTAATGTTAAATCTAGGGTTAATTAGACTTTGGGTCCCAGAAACATTTAGAAATTAGCATTTAGGTTGTGAAGATGTTCAACTTAGGATTTGGGTCATGAGATGATGGTTGACCCATGTTGACCATCCAGAATTTAATATTATTTTAGGATTAATTAGACTTAGGTTTCCAGAAACATTCGTGCTCTTCTTGAGTTCTAATTCAATTTATTTATTAACAGGTTTTGGATTGTCAATACGGGTCAACCGTCATCTCAGGACCCAAAACCTAAGTTGGACATCTTCAGAACCCAAATGCTAATTTCTGATGTTTCTGAGACCCAAAGTCTAACTAACCCTTAAATCTAACGATCATAATTTTCCTGACAAAGAAAAGTAGAAGTAGAACCCTGAACCCTAATTATAAATCTTAAACGATCAAAGCTGCAACCTTTTACTGATGTTGATATATGTGGGTTATATTTAGGCTGCGGGCTGCTGATGGCCGATAATTACATGTATCTCGTTTAGTCCATTATGTCATCCAATTACCATTTCCTCATATTTCCAAACTTCATTTGACATACACACAGTATCTGGTACCTAGACACTTGAAAATAATTGGTATTTCCACCACCAACTACTACTTACCCATGATAGAAAACTAAACTATCAAGTAGTCTATTGCTAACTTCTGAGATTCCACTCGCTGCTAGGGACAATCCCAAGGGTGAGCCGGGGGAATCGCCCACTCTCATGAGTGTTCGATTTCATTCTATATAGTCCTCATTTCTCCTATTATTTATCTATGTTGTTTATAAACATGGCAACCAAATACCGGCTTAATGAGCTCATAAGCACGATGTCTCGAGTTCAATGCTCATTATCCACATTATGGTTGTTTATAACTACTTTTTTGTTTCTTATAAATTCTACATAATGCCCCTTAGAGCTATCTTCTTAAATTTAAGTTACTGTATTTTGTTCCCCTAAAATATTAACTTAATATATTTTGTTGCCCCCCCCCCTCCCCACACACACTCCAAGAAAAGAAAACTGCTGCTCGCTGCCATAACTACTTGACTCCCAGTTCCTCTATTCTTGTGACAGTTGATGTGAAGAGTCGTGCCGAATAACATGAGCGCTCAGCTTGCTACTGGACATGTTCTCTTAGTGAACAAGCCATAATACTTGATCCATAATTTTGTTTGACATTTATATAATATATGCTATTTACGTGTTAAACAATATCATCAATCATAAAGAATATCCTGATACTTCCATACTATTAATTTTTTGTCATTTTAATCACTGAAAGCAATACACTACCCACAACATGTCCTTCCATATCCCACGTCGTGTCATTTCCTGTTTAGACAGGACCAAATATTTTTGAGTTTGTTGTATCTAGGTAACACTCATTGGCCCGTCATCAGAGATTTGGTCGAATTTTTTACTTGACGTCAATTGGTCATTGTCTTCGATGGATGTCCCAATAAATCCACTCTCTAGGTCATATCTCCTTGTGCTGTTGGTTAATTGGGACTTTTACTTCAAAAAATTGTTGTTTATGCATACAAACTGTATTTTAGAGAAGCCGACAAAATCTTGCATAGGGATGATGAAGTATTTTAGTTTGTCATCTTCTTTAAATTAAGAAATTTCAAATATTTGTTCTAGGCATATTCCACACCGAAGTTCAGTTAGGGATCATAAGCTAGGAAAGACATTATTTTGAATTTCATAGACATGACCTCTTTTGATTTGTATATCGCTTGCTTGATTTAGGGTTCTAAATGTTTTTACGTTTCTGATGATTTCATGCATATTTTTTAAATCACACCTCTATGACATACATTACACAGGTATGCATGAGCTCATTAATGATGAGGATAAGGCTGGTGCTTGTCTATGGATTACTAAACGCAGAGGCCTGGAGTATTGGCCGACGCCTATGGAGGAGAGGAAATATTTATCTAGATCAGTAAAGTCAAAAGGAAGCTCTACATATACTGCACCGACCATTGGAATTCCTCAAACTTACAAAAAAGTGTATGTCATGCTAAATCGCTTGCGCAATTCTCTTTGGCACACTCTTGATGATGGCTTCTTTCAGTAATTCCTCGTCTAAAATACTTCTGTGCACCTACTCTTGATTCTTTTCACTGTCCTTTTCTTCTGTAACTAAATTGGTTTCTTTTAGTTCCTTGAGCTCTACTGGATATGTTTGTTTCCTTACTGTGGAAATTCATCAATTATGAGTCATGATTAAATTATAAATTAAGGTACATTTTGACAGTGGAATCTTAACTTGTTTATTGCTAGTAATACGCTAAAATTCTTTTTCTGTAACATTATTGGTATCATCTTCACATCTTTCTGCAGAGATGCTAGAAATTGAAGTTTGGTATATAATAATAATATACCATTTATCTATTGCCATTTTCCACTATTAATCCTGGTACCTGACAAGACAATACTCTGGCATGCTCAAGTGGCAACCAAATTCATGGCATGTTGCAATACTTCACACTTGTATCATCCTCAGAATTTTGTAAATTCTGGAGAGGAAAGTATGGCATGAAGCTATTGCTGTTTGTTAAAATTTGGTACGACTGCCATTTAAATTGCACACAATTGTTGGAAGGTGAGAGGTTACAGGAACCCAAGATTCTGAATTTCAATTCAAGTAGTTTATTTTGTTAGCTACTTAACTTGGATTCTATAAAACTATTTATGACCCAAATAGCACTTTAATCTTAAAGTGTTCATCTTTCCTTGATGCTTGCTTTCTTGATCTTCATGGATTATCCAAGCAAGGTTCACAGGATTGGTATCAGAATCGGTTTCCAACCTTTCCTCTGTGAGTATTGCTATCGAAAATATCAGCAGTTCTGGTGGTTCCAGTCCGTTGTATTTTGGAAGGTCAAAAATGATAGAATTATGTATTTTCAAAAGCTAGAAAATATTTGATACATTTAGATATAAGTTTATATAATATTTTAGTTTTAAATGGAACAATATTCAACATTATTGAATCATTCGGCCGCAATAACAATAGATACTATGTCTATTTACTTGTCTTAACATAGTACAACCACAATAGATAGTTTTGAATTGAATAACATTAGGGTGGATGAATTTTGTGAATTTTGTGAATTTATTGATATACAACTTCGACGAATGGTAATGGTTATAGTGTGTTATTGAAACGTTGTAGCATGTCCACCTTTGGCAAAACCGAATCATTGTTGACACTATTTTTCCATACTTCTCTAATTTATTTTCATTTTTTCTTTGTTGAATTGGTTAGGAAAGAGAGCCTCAATATTGGTGTCCGCCGTTATCGGTAGGGGTCGGTATCGAATCGGGACATACCAAAATTAATACGATACCACTAATACGTATCAGTATTGGCCGATACTGCGCATGCAAGCCTTATCCCATCAGAATGGGATCAGCTGTGGAACATGATAAATCTCCACAAAAGAATTCATAAAGTTTTTTGTCCAGCGGTTAACTTGCGTCGACACTGCTGTTGCCAAATTCATAGCCATGGTATTTATGAGCAACAGAGGGACTTGCCATTAACCCTAGAAGACTAGTTGGCAAGTAGTTAAACCTACCTTCTTGGTCATGCATTTTAAGCTCAAGTAATCAAGGAGCACCCTCCCAAAGTCTAGGCGAAGAGACGAAGAGGTAAGATGATATAATTTACTATAGAGAATTGCATTCATCTCTATGTCACATTAAACCAAAGCGCGAAGTGGAATGACATTCCCAATGAATCTTCATTGATCTTTTCGAAATTGGCACATATATACAATTTCTTCTTCCTTCATCGCAATTGTCTGGGCAATGTTCCTCTCATGCTTGTAGCTATACTTATTATTGGTCTCGTACTTACTGAGAAACTTACTTAGTTGAGATAACTAAATTATACAAAAAAGATTCTTATTCTTGAAATATTTTTTTGGTATAATGTCAGTTTCCTACTATACACTACATGTATTTAGTTAGAGCATTTTACTTTCTATACAAACATCTTTTTTCTTTATATTTTTATATATGCAATTTGAAGGCAAGATGAACTACAAACGTAAGCTATTGCCCTTTCATGATGAATGCAGCTTATTACATTGTATAACTACTCAACATAACGTAAGTCTGAACTTGTATTAGCTCTCATTGCCCATCATTTTTTGGGAGCAACCACTTGAGTTCGTCTAATTGCTACTCATATTGTTAGTTTGACCTCTGAGAAGATGGTTCATAAGCATTTTTTGGGAGAATAAGGAAATTGAATAAATGGCCATCAGAACAAGCTACGTAGTATATTAATATACAATGAGTTTTATCCCTTATTGCAAATTTCATCATTTTTATGGAGACCATTCCGACAAGAATCCGAATTGTTACATCCTTCACAATCTTCTACTGCATTTTAACATCATACTTTCACGACGAGCACTTATATGACTTGTATACTATATTTGTTTCCATATTTATGAAGTCACTAAACAACCCTAAGTGGGGCGGGCGAAGATGGACACGCTTGGAGCAGAAATACGGAGAATTAAAAATTATTCTAACTTAAGCACAATAAATGGGAAGTAAAATAAACATATAAAACATAGGTAGAGAAATTCAAACACAAAGACAAGGGTTTATCCTTGTATCCCTAATGCGGGGCAGTCCAATCCCCTAGCAATTTTCCTATGCGAGATTTCACTGTCCAGGGTCCAAATCTATCACTTTCTGCCTTTTACAGTTCACCGTCTCCAACTGATGCATCCCTCTCATACCTCCAAGAGTCCTTCTCCATAATCCAGCCCATGATCGAGAGAGTCTGTCTTCCTCACACTCCGAGGGATGATCAGGAAAATGGAAATGAAGAGCGTGAGATTTGTACAGTGCTTCTCAAAAGCTAGGATCTCCTAGAAGGCTGCTAACACAATAGTATTGGCACAATTTAGAACATACTTGAGAGGTTTGGCAATATTTTGGCTTTTTAGTTTATTTGGAGTTAATTGAATTTTTCTTGGAAGTTTGGATGCAAGCCTTAGTTTAGGAGTATTCCTAAATTTATTTATTGACAGAGAACCTCCTGGAACAATCCCCATGAGCTGTCCAAAAGAATAGAAAGGATGGGAACTAGAAAAAAAATCAGCTTTCGTGGATGGTTGGTCGGACTATTCGCTAGGGAGCCGTTGCAACAACGTCTATATTAACCTAGTCAGATGGGTCATGGATGGTCTCTCAGATCATCCATGACTCCTGGATCATCTACAAATTTTTATTTTGAACCAAATGTTGAAATAGATGGTTTCTTGGATGATCCAAATGGATTATCCGGATAATCCCCTGATGGTCTGTTATACTACATTTCATCGGACTGGTGGATCATCCGGATAATCTCCTGATGGTCCAACATGCTACATCTCAGCAGACTGAATTCTGCACACTGAAACAGTTTTATGATGCCTTTTTGACCTAGATATATTTAAAATTAGAGGAATGTTTATATATATGAAAGTAGCATGAAAGTCTAGTTCCTAACCCAAGTTGAATAAAGGTCAGAAAGGAGGTCCATAGCTCAAAATATAGCTCTAATCTCCTGGTGGTTCAAGTTGCTACATTTCAGCAAACTGAATTCTGCATACTGACACAGTTTTATGATGCCATTTTGACCTAGATATATTTAAAATTAGCGGAATGTTTATATATATATATGAAATTAGCATGAAAGTCTTGTTTCTAATCCAAGTTGAATAAAGGTCAGAAGGAGGTCCATGGCTCAAAATATAGCCGACTGAATGAACATGTTTCACACTGAGACTAGAGTAGTTTGCAGACATGTTCGCTTTTCAATGCAATTTTGACTTGATCTTTCGAGAATTAGGAAATGTATAACTTTATGAAATATAGCTTTGAAGTCTAGTTTCCAAATAGTCAAATATTTTCTCAAGATATTTTATGTAGCTCAAGATATTTACTGAAACAACACACAGGTGTCAGACTAGACTAGGTTAAATGCATGCATATTTTAGAGATTGAGTTTAGGAAGCCATATTCAAAGTAAAGAGTTTGACTAGATAATTTTAGAAAGATATAAGGGTATGAAACTGTTTTATGCTTATATGAACTATGGATTCATGATTATGCTAGGGTTTACCACTGCACTAAAACTAGAGTTTATAATTTTATTTTATTCTAAGATTCCCTCGTCAGTCGAAGTCCATTTTGGACAGAGAGATGGATTCATGCAACAATATTTTTTTTTAATCAACTTAAAATTCGTGCCATGGTATTTAAACATGGGTTACTCTGATACAATGTTAAATTTTCTACCACTATACCAAAGCTCTAGAGTTGTGATGAGGATTGACGCATAAATCCAACTCTCTGTCCAAAATAGGCCTTCGACCTGCGTGTGTGCGTTAGAATAATATAAAATTATAACTTTCAACCTTCACTACAACTGGAGAGCTTTAGTGCAATAACAGAGACTTTAACATAGCTTATGTGAAATTTAGCTTACTATGACGAATGAAGACCCTAAATGTCATGTTAACTTCATTTTGGCCTAATGTTTGCCACCATATTCTACTACCTCACAATTTACATCAATCACCCCAAAAGAAGACTTTATGAGATACTACTTTTGATGCTTTTGAAGTGTCCTTGGTTAGCTTAACTTAGCCTTTTCATACTCTAATGATGCCTTTCAAGTGTAGAGCCCATTGGTTGCCTTTTGTTGCTTGATGTAGCTTCACGCTTCAATGTTGCCTTCTACCTTTGATTGAGGAAGCTTCACTTGATATGCACTTTGTTTCTTTCCCTTTATAATTTTTCTTAGTCCGATGATACAATGCAATACACGACACTCACTACAGTTGTAAATTCTCATTTATTGGACCAAACAATCATCAAAATCCATGATTGAGCACACTGTCACGACCCGCTCCCGAATAATCGGACACGTCCAGCCTTCGTCGATGGACACAACGAAGTAAGCTGTACAATACTAAGGAAAATTCCAAGTCACAATGTAATGTAAACATCCACAGCTTCTATATATAACGTTTCCAGAAAAATCACCAATATCCATCAAGTCATTTTAGTACAAAGTCATCCGGAGACAAATCCGGTAAAATAAATATACAATGATGAATCATAAAAATACAATATCCAGAAAACTAAAAGAAATAAATTCCGCAATATCCAATGCAATCACATTGGTCCATGTGGCCCCAAGCTCACCTGCAACGTATCTTGTCAGGAAAAGAGCAAAGTACAACCCCGACAAGAACAATATACAATGTAATCTGTAGTACAGAATACAAGGTGAAACCAGAATACCAGAACTGAAAATGAAATCTATGGTACCAGAAATGAAATGTAAAACTGCAGCAATGGACGCGACAATCAATATGTAAGACAATGAACACGGCTATCAATGAATCAAGACAATGAACACGACAATCGATGCAAGTGTGACATTTTGAAATATTAAACTAATGTGTGACCGGCTAAGGACCACAATCAATCAATGAGTCAATCAATTCTACAAGATCCGGCTTCATCGTACGTGAGGTGTACGATTAGGCTATCAACAATACCTATGTTGGATGTGGTCACACAAAAGCTAATATTTCTTCCAATCTCCGCAATAAACAATGACTCACGATGTAATGAACAAGGTACAAGACAATCGTGTGTATCTCGTATCCGATATAAGAACATGGCACATGAATGTAAGACAGAAATACAAAGTACAAGATCGAGTCGGTGTACTTGCCTAGCCTTGGAAGCACGGGAGTAATACTGCATGGTTGTTCACCTGTTATAATTTGTACAATTTATTAGGTTTGAAATAATGATCATTAGCTAACTAGATCACTAACTAGCTAATGGAAATATTCTAGCTAATAATATTTAGAAAATATTATAGTTTTAATCACCATAAATACTAAAGAAAACATATACTATATGATTTTAGAAATATTTAGAAACATTTTATTAGCAAGGTAATAATTATAGCTATACATACTTTTTAGAAGATATTTGCTAGCTAATCATACAATAAGGTTAATGAAAACACATTTTAATTGTTTTGAGAAAATATAAAACAATTTATAATATGACCTGATCAAAATAAATAATAGTAATATTACTTTTAAATATTAGAAACATTTTGTAAGTAAAATAACTATATAGTATTATATATTTAGAAGAATAATATATAATAATAAAATGATGGCAATCTTAGCAAATTTCTTGTAAAACCACTAATTTAGTCCATATATTTAACCAAAATATTATTTACTAATAAATGTTAGAAAATAGTTTGCTAATTATAGAATCTAGCTTACATTTATATACGTTTGAAAAATTCACTAATTAATATCTAATATATATATATAGTAATTGGCTAATTGATACATAGAGTTTAAAGCTAATAAAATAATATCAATTATTAACTAAAATTATTAAACATCATTAGAAATATTTTTCCTAAATTAAACAATACTAGTACAATTTTAATTAAAATTAACACTAACAATAATAGGCCCAAACCCTCAGCCCAACAAAACTTAACACAAAATTTATTTAAAACAATAGGGACCCAGAACCAGCCCATAGATCCTGGCCCACCTATACTCAGCCCACATACCCATTTTCAAACCCATAATTCAAATTCTAATAAATTTGAGCCACAAATTAAACAGTCCATTGCTAATACACTGCTCAATTTAAACAAAATCTTTTCACCAGTTTGGACTAAAGCCCAACTAACCACAGCTCCTACCCGGCCCAATCTATAATCGTTTACACCTAAACAAAATTCCTACAATTTTATTCCTTCACTAGAGCCCAGCCTCTAGGCCCAACTCCTGTGGCCCAAGACCCGGCCCAACCTAACCAACCCTACCCATATAAACCTATCTTCTTCTCTCTCCTCTCTCATTCACACTCAGCCGCCCGCCCATCTTCTTCTTCCCAGAGTTCCCAAACTTTAACCCTAATAAACCCCACCATGGCACAGCCTTCTCCCTCTCGCAAACTTCTCAGCCGACAGAAAACTCATCCCCCTTCCTACTTCCTCCATACGAACGAGCAAACCCCCCATCCCCACTTCGTCTTCTTCCTCTAGCTTCTTTCTCCCGACTTGCTTCAGAACCCAAGATTCTAGGTTATTCTCCATCTTCCCCAAACCGACATCAAAAACCCTAAAAAAAGAAACATGACAAGAAGCTATAAAGATAGGGGATCGAGAGGTAGAAGAGAAGCTCACCTCGGTTGGCTCGGTGCTGCAACGGAGCTCGACGTAGACGGATCTGGCCTCTGGACGGCCGGATCCGGTGGTTCTCTCCGGTGGCGAGGACGAAGACGAGCGGCGGTTGATGCTCGAACGGTTCGTCGGTCTGGCTACTAGCGGCCGAGGGTGCAGTGACTTCCTCCAGAACCGGTCGACGCGGTGGTGGTCAGGCAGCTCGGCGATGTCGTCGACGAACGGTGGCAGCGTGCTCCATGAGATGGATGATCTGAATAATATTTTGTATAAATTGTAAAAAATTGTACAAAATATAAGGACGAATATATTGTATAAATTGTAAAATTTACAATATGTTAAATTATATTTTAAAAAAATGCATTTGTTTAATTTAAGTTTTGGTGCAGTGTCGTCGACTTTAACATATTCGTCCTTATATTTTTTGTATGATGGATGATCTGAATAATACAATATGTTAAAGTCCCCGACACTGCACCAAAACTCTCAATTTCCATTATTCACGGAACTTATTCTTGATATTTGATAAAGGAAACAACCACCCGATCCCCATCTTCGCTGTTTGATAAAGGAAACAACACATTCTGCCATTGATATGTTGTTTCGGTGCCCAAAACCCGAGTAGAAAGGACAATGATCGTCGTCATCATCTTTGCTGCCAGTAATATCATGATCAAGTCATGGTTTGGGTGCTAATCCTCTAGAGTTCCAAGTTCCGATAGGGACCATAAATTTTCACTCTCTCAAATAATCCAATGTCTGGTGTTTGTCCACTTTGACAAGAGTTCCATCTTTGTCGGCAAACTTAGCATCAATCTCCACCAACACCGGGAACTCACATGCAGCGAGTTCTCTTTTGCAGATCCTAGTCAAAGTTCGACTGACCTGCCGACCAACCACTGACCGTCTATCCTTCTTGCTGGTTCTAGAGTTTAGGCGTTCCAAAACCAGTCTTGTTCGTTGCTAAACATCACAATTGGTTGTAGAACACAGTGTTCTACACATTGTAGATAGTACATCTTTACAGGAGTTGACCTTGTGATATGCCGAGTTTCCGGGAGCTGTCGTGGTATTGCTTCATCATTGCAGCGACACCACCATGGGTGATTTGAAGTATGTCATCCTTCTCTTAGGAATTCTATTTTACACAGTTCACCAAGCGGGGAGAGCATTTGAAGCCAGGGAGAATGGTGCAGGACCATTCAGTTTGGATTTGGGTTTATCAATTATTTGATTTATACCCCCTTTTAGTATTTTTTTTTTTTATTTGATTTATACCCCCTTTTAGTATATAGGGGTCAAAGAATTTAGAGATTGAATTTTATCTAGATGTTAGAATAAATATATAACCCTCAATCCCCACAAAACTCTAGATGTGCTCTGAAGACTGAGGATTATATATTATTCTAACATGCCCTGCGGGTCGAAGGTCCATTTTGGACACAGCTGGATTCACGTGGCTGTTTAATTTTATTATTATTTATAAATCAGCTTAAAATATGTGCAAGAAGATTCAAACTTGGGTTGATCTGGAGTCATGTTAAAGTCTGTGCCATTGCATCAAAACTCTAGAACTGTAGTGATGGTTGAAGGTTATATATTTATTCTAATAGCATCAACTTGTATGAAGACATCTTAATGCCGTTAAATACTCTTTAGAGGTGAATATAAATGTATGTGCAATTGGTATTTATTTCCGTTATTGTGGTGTAATTTACATTGTAGTTCTATGTCTTTGAATATAAATATATATGCAATTGGTATTTATTTCCATTATTGTGGTGTAATCTACATTGTAGTTCTACGTCTTTGAATATAAATATATATGCAATTGGTATTTATTTCCGTTATTGTGGTATAATTTACATTGTAGTTCGACTTCTTTTATTCATTGATTAGTTACTGGAGATTAATATCCTCTGTGGATAATGTCAATAATAACTTACTAATTGCTATTTGTTATGCAGAGTTGTCCATGCTCCTAGTCACAATTTCCGCACTGCTACTAAAATCATTCCAGTACAGTTGAGTTTGCCAGTCAAGCCTCAACATGCGCTTGTCAAAGTCATATATGCTGGTGTAAATGCAAGTGATGTATGTCCTTGACATCTAACTTATCATTCTCATTTTGCACATAAGTCCGATCAGTACTATTTAAGTACTTTATGGTTCATGAGCACTTTTTAGAACGGATACTACTGTCATCCACCTAGTATATATATCTTGTGCTTGACAGGTAAATTTCAGTTCTGGACGATATTTCAGCAACAATTCTGAAGATGCTGCTTTGCGCCTTCCATTTGATGCTGGTTTTGAGGTATGTGAGATGTTTAGTTCGGCAAGTTCCTTAGTATGTGTGTTTTGTTTGCTTTCCTAGTCTCGCTTTAATGAATTTGTACTATGCAGTAGTCCCGCCCTCCCATATCTGATCTCCTTCAGTTGCAGTTTCACTTGATGTTTAGTCATTACTTTACAAATTCCCCTTTCGCTGACTTCCCATTGTTGCCACGAGTTTCCTTGTTTTTATCTTACAAATGGACAAATATTTTTTTAGCATTTTAATATATATATTTAGAGGACGTCAATTGGTGACGTAAGGCTTGTTGCTTTCATCCTGGAGGATACAGGTTCAAGTCTTGGTCCTCGGAACAACCTCTCCATATATATTATGATGGGTAAGGCTGGCCACGTCTTGACCCTTCCAAGGCCCTGCATAAGCGGGGGAGCTGCATGGCACTAGGACGCCCCTCTAAATTATGTATTTAAACTTTTTGGCCTTAAAAGGACACTGTCATTCATCAATTAAGTACATTTGGCTTCTTGAGGTTTATGTTTCGGCGTGATTGGACTAGCTTGTCTTTTGTATTGGTCCCTGACCCCCAACTTTTAGCAGTTAATGTGATCTGATTATTTGGAAAATAGTTCTGTTGGACTTTCTAGAAAATAGCAAGAAATTACCCCCTTTTTTACCTAGCACTATACATCACCTTCATGGTTTCATCTCTTATCCATGATATGTTGGACATGTAAATAATGAGGTTCACAGATACATTCCTATTACATTTGACTGTCTTGATGTACAAATAGGCATATTGAACTAAATCTGGTTGCATGCTATTAAAGTTGCATAGCTTTCGACGAATATTAAAGTTGCATGCTTTTACCAACTAAATCTGGTTGTGCGGAACCTGCTTGTTACCTTCATCTCTTATCCTTGATATGTTTATCATAATGATCTTGGTTGTGAACAGTTGTGAGGTGGACAGTTGTGAATCATGTCTTCAATTTGTGCTTAGTCCTGGTATGCGACCAGTGCGTACTATTTGCCTAACTGGCCCTAACCTGGTCATAGCCTGTGTATTCAATCTATCTGCCTGTTATTCAGTGGGTCGGCTAGTCCTGTGCCTCGTCTCGTCTTAGTCCAGGTATTTAAACTAGACTGTTCCTCAGCCAATCAACTAGCCATGTATCCTGTCCACTGTTTTATGTGAATCTTGTTAGTTGGCTATACGTATGGGTCAGTTGGTGTTGGTCTTTTGTTAAGTTCTCATTTATTTCCTTTTTTCTCTCTCCACCTCTCATGAAACTCTGGTTTTGCAAAAATGGTATAAATAAGAAAATGGTGTGACCTATCCGTATTTCATCTTTGAAACTTTTTGTGTACATTTCAGCAAACACCCCTGAAGTTTCTCGCGATGTCAATAAACTCCCCTAAAGTTTTTTTTTTCTTCATTAAACAATCCATTAATCATCAGAAATCCAACATTTCTGTTAGTTAGAAGTCAAGTGGACCCTAAGGCATCTCCAAGGACGAAAACACTCCTATACTAAAATGACAAGCTCGTTCTTCTCTATTATTCACTTAACCTAACCCTAAATTCCCAATTCTCCTCCATTTTCTTAATCCATTCCGAGGGCTCCCTCTCTCTCTCTCTCTCTCTCTCTCTCTCTCTCTCTCTCTCTCTCTCCCCCAAATTGAAAAAGAAAGCTTTAAATTTGTAGGTTCGTGGGAGAATGGGTTTTGTGATTTGAAAAAAAATCAAATCCCAATTTATATTTTATAGTTTTTCTTCAATTGACTTATCTTACACCTTAAATTCTTGTAAGATTCTTGTTACGTTTCTCATCAATTGTGTTATTTCTTCCATTTATCAATAATTATATTTCTTCACAAAGTCTAATAATATTTGTATAAAAAATAAGGAAATAAAACAAAAATCCGGTGGACATTTCATGAGATTTGCAAAAAGTTCTATATTGACCGAATCAAAGCAGCGAATTACCTAATTTCTAGTTATTTGTTCTCTAAATGAAAGCATTTTTAGGTGGCCCACTGTAAGAGTAAAAGGAAAGTAGGGGCATTTTGGTCCTTCAGAAATATTTGAAGCCCATACGTGACGGAACTAAGAGACTGTTAGTTCTCTAACTGTGGAAAGGTTTTTTTTGATGAAAAAAGTACTTTGGGGGGATTTCCTGATATCGCGTGAAACTTGAGGGGTGTTTCCTCAAATTTACCCAAACTTACTCTTTTGTAGATATAACATTTTGAACCTTCAACTGTTAAGATTGTTAAGATTTCGTAAGTTGCATAGACATGGATAAGGACACGATACAGATTAAAAATACAACATTTCTTTAGAAAATATAGGATACGTGTACCACATGGATGTGATTATATACACATGAGAACATATATATATATATATGGAGAGAGATGTGGGGTACTCCACAGAGAGAAGTGTGACATTTCTGTTATTTTAGAATCCAAGATCAAAGGGGAGAGACCCTTACTCGGCGGACCCCTTCTCATTGGGCCCAGCTGCACAACCTGGCCCTTTGTGACATGGCCAGGATTTGGGTTCGCTGGAACTTGAAGAGTTGGGATGGTGACTTGATCTTGATGACGGAGCAGTTGATTGTCATCTCCTTCGTTAACAAGGGTGGCTTCCGGTTCTTACTGGGGGCGGTCTACGGCCACAATGACAGAAGGAGAAGGGAGTCTCTTTGGGGCGACATCTCTCGTGTTTCCGATGCTGCTGAGTCGTCGCGACTCCCTCTGCTCTTGATCGGGGACTTCAACGCTCTTATGCATCATGGGGAGAAGCTGGGTGGTCGTCCGGTTCCAGATTCTATCCTTTATGATTTTCAGAGATGCCTCCTGCTTGCGGGGCTACGGGAGCTGTCTCGCTCAGGCTTCATCTGGACTTGGCACAACAAAGCTACTCACAACCGGATTGCTTGTCAGCTTGATCGTGCTCTGGGCAACGGGGAGTGGTTCCGTCACTTCCCCAACTCTTCGGCTGAGGGTCTGGCAGCTGGGACGAGCGATCACTCCCCCATCAGGGTTGGCTTCTCTGCCCGATCTCTTGGGAAGTCCCGTCCATTCAGGTATAACAACAGTTGGTATCTCTCGGAGGGCTACCAGGAGGCTGTCGCAGAGGGGCTGTCCAGCGGTCAGGAGGGGACGACTCAATTTCGATTGGTTCGCCGCCTCAAGGCCACGAAGAGAGCTCTCAGGAGTTGGGTGCAGGGGTTGCCCAAGTCCACTCTAGAAGACAAGGAGGCTGAGTTGAGATCTCTGCAGCAGGATTTGCAAGCTGACATGCTCAATGGGGATCTGGCGGCTAGAGAGAAGGAGCTGATTGGAGAAGTCAACATTCTGAGGCTACAGAAGGAAATTAGCTCGGCCCAGCGAGCCAAATGTTCCTGGCTGAAGGATGGAGACCGGTGCTCCAAGTTCTTTTATGACGCTATCCGGACTAGACAGAATCGGAACCACATATCCCAGCTTCTTGATGCGGATGGCACTCTGGTGGGGACGCCGACTGAGATTCAGGACGAGGCTGTCAGGTACTATTCTGATTTATATTTCCAGACTGACTACCTGTCCGTGTTCTCAGAGGTTGTTACGAAGCGGTTGGTGACTCCATTTGGGAATAGCATCCTACTTGCCCCTGTCACATTGGAGGAGGTGGAATCTATTGTCAAGGTGGCGGACCCCAACAAGGCCTCCGGTCCAGATGGCTTCAGCAGTGGTTTCTTCAAGCGCCATTGGGATATTCTGAAGCTTCAGGTCGTGGAGGTGGTCCAGGAGTTCTTCACTAAGGGGAAGCTTTTGAAGGAGCTGAATCACACTTTCCTGACCTTGGTGCCTAAGAAGGAGGGCGCGACTGCATTGGCAGATTTCAGACCTATTGCATGTTGTAATTATCTTTATAAGATAATTACACACCTTATGTGCCGTCGGATGGAGGGTATCATGCAGGACTTAGTTTCTCCAAACCAGGCTGCGTTCATCAAGGGGAGGTCGATTGCAGAGCATAGCCTCCTGGCGCATGAGATGGTGAGGGGATTCAGCAAACCTGGTGGGGAGAAAGCTTGTGTTAAACTGGACCTGAGGAAGGCGTATGACATGGTCAATCGGGACTTTCTCTGCCATCTGATGTCTGCCATGGGATTCGCGGATCACTGGGTTGCGTTGATCAGGGAGTGCATCACGTCCCCTACTTTCTCAGTTCTCATCCAGGGCGTTTCTTATGGGTACTTCCAGAGCAACCGTAGGCTTAGGCAAGGTGACCCATTGTCCCATTACCTGTTCACGCTTGTGATGGAATACTTTACTTGTTTGATGGACCTGGCAGAGCACCGTGGACGGCTGGTGCCTCTGTTTCGGAGGATGGTCCCTTCAGTTACCCACCTTATATATGTTGATGATCTACTGGTCTTCATCCAGCCTACGACGATGGGGTTGCAGACGCTCGCGGGTATTATGGAAGATTTGAAGTCCTTCTCGGGTCTCCAGCTGAACAGGGATAAGAGTCGGGTCTATTTCAGTTCCCGGTGTTCCCAGAAGGAGGAGCGGGCTGATGTCCTGGGTATAGCGAGGAGTGATCTTCCGGTGCGGTATTTAGGAGTGCCCCTCACAGTCAATTATGCGCGGGATCAGGACTGCCAGGGCCTGGTGGAGTATGTCCAGCGGAGAGTAGAAGGCTGGCAAGCTGCCGGTCTGTCTTTTGGCGGACGCATAGAGCTGATCAGATCTGTGATCTCGGCTGTGGCCCATTTTTGGCTACAGTCAATCCTCCTCTCGGTGGCCACTATTCGACGAGTGGAGCGTCTATCTGCTGATTTTCTTTGGAGGGGGGGTATGCATGCGATCTCGTGGGAGCAGCTCTGCCGCCCCAGGAAGGAGGGAGGTGTGGGGTTCAGGCCGTTACTGGAGATCAGGGAGGCCTCTGCGCTCAAGCTGGCCTGGAGATTCATTAGCGGGGGGTCTCTCTGGGCGGACTGGATGCACAGCAGATATGTGAAGCAGGGCAATTTTTGGACGTGTTCTCCTGATAACAACCATTCTGTCACGTTCAAGACTGTCATGAGACACATGGGTGTGCTCAAGTCTGCTATCCGGAGGGTCATGAAGGATGGGTCGGGTACGGACCTCTGGCGGGACCCTTGGATTGATCGGAGTTCGTTGCTAGACATCAGGGGACCCCCGACTCACACAGAGGACAGGCGGGGTCTGAGGTGTAGTCGGATCTTACGAGATGGAGAGTGGAGGCCGGAATCGTATCGGTACACAGAGGAGCTGGGAGGGTTCATTAGGGCTACAGTCATTGATCCGGCTTTGCCTGCGGATCGGTGGATTTGGGAGCCGACTGGAGCTTCTTCGGGCTCCGGGGAGTTCCAGTTCTGTAGTTGCTACAACCTTATCCGGCACACTTTTCCTCTGAGTTCTGATTACGAGTTCGTCTGGTGTACGGGTCTGTCCAGGAAGATGCAGTTGTGTGTTTACAAGCTTCTTCTGGGTCGCCTCTTGACGAGGGATAGACTGAGTTCTTTTGGAGTGCCAGTGCCGGATCCCATATGTGTGCTTTGCTGCTTGGAGCCTGAGTCTATTAAACATATATTTTTCGAGTGCACTCTGGCATGGCAGATATGGTCGGAGCAGAGTCGGGTTTTGGGAGTGTACGCCTCTGGTAAAAGCATTGGGGACATCATCCAGGTGATTCGAGATAGTAGGGGTCGAGGTCAGGACTAGTTCCGCACAGCCAGAGTTCGTCTGGCGGCTTCGGTTTGGCATGTTTGGCGGGAGCGAAACCGCCGGATCTTTGAGGGACTAGTCACACCTCCGGTTGGCATTCTCCATAATATTGAGTTTGATGTGAATGCTATGGAGAATGGATGAGTGTTGAGTGGGAGTCCCACTCAATTTGTATGTTGTATGATTATGGCTTTTCGTTTGGAATAAAATTTACCTTTTTCCAAAAAATATATATATATATATATATACATATATATATATATATATATATATACATATATATATATATATATACATATATATATAGAATAAGGGTAAATTTTATTCCACGCAGAACTCAGTAAAAGTATTACAGTACACAATCTCACATCTCTCCCACCACGGTTAAGGGGTCATTACAGATACATCGAATTCTAAATTATTTAGAAGTCCAACGGGAGGGGTAATCAGCCCCTCAAATATACGTCTATTACGCTCCCTCCAGACGTGCCAGACTGATGCTGCAAGTCGAACTCTGGCCATCCTAACCCAACCAAGCTCCATACCTCGGCGATCCCTAATCCAAGTGAGGATCCCCCGTATATCTCTTGTCCTGCCAACACCTCCCAGCGACCTCGTGCATTGCTCAGACCAAATATGCCAAGTCACCGGACACTCAAAGAAGAGGTGGCCAATAGATTCAGCCGCCGATGAACATAGTACGCACTTCGGGTCTGGGATCTGTACCCCAAACCTGATGAGCCTGTCCCTCGTCAACAACCTGTCAAGCAGCAGCTTGTATGCACATAGCTGCATTTTTCGGACAATCTCCTTTTCCCAGATAAAATCGAACTCCACAATCCTGTCATGTGGGGTCCTGACCAGATTGTAACAACTCTTGAAGTGGAAGGGGCCTGCCCCACCATCCACCCCAGGAGCAGCCCAACTCCAGGAATCTGCATGCTGGCTAGCATCAATGGTGATCCGGCGAATCTCCTCTCCAAACTGAGCAGTATACCGATAGTCCTCAGGCCTCTAGATTCCATCCCTGATAATCAGATTGCACTTCAGCCCTCTACTCGCCTCTCTGCCCATCTGTGCTCCCAAGGTCTCCAGGAGGGAACCATTACCCATCCACGGGTCGAGCCAAAGATCGGTGTTAGTATATATATATATATATATATATATATATATATATATATATATAATCTGTATCGTGGATAGTCACTACGTTGGAGAAAAACTTGTGGAAATTTGCACTGCAATGAAATGCGACCTAGGAAGCACGGACACTCCAAAATGTGGGCCATGTCGACGTGCTGGACACTTTGCGGACACTCCAAAATACACTAGGACACACCAAAAAGATGTCGTGTCCGTTTGCCGTGTCCTTAACATTTCGTGTTGGATCAGTGTCTGTGTACTTTCTTGTATCTCGGTTATGTTCGGCCCAATCTAGACCATGCCTAATCACTTTCAACTATGTTATGAGTCCCTGACTCCCTTTGGAAGCTAAACAGGTGCAAACATATCCGACATGGTCTTGAGGAAGTGTTGTATGTGTTACATATCAGATTTGGACACAGATAACAGTCCTTTGGAGGTGTATCTTTGCAACCTAGAAGATCATATTTTCAAGATGATATATTGGGGATAATCTAATAAATGAAAGTTCATTGTAAAAGAGAGCTGCTGTAGGAAATTTACTCTGAGGATTAACGTTTTAGCAGAGTTCATAATATGGTATATGTAAGCATAAATAAGTCATACAAGAGAACATTACTGTCAGAGATGGACACACCATAGGTCTGAGTTTTCGGTTTCTTTCTGTATTGTCTTTGTTTGTCCTAATATTTACTTCATTTATTTATAAATCCAGCAACAAAAGGGTGGCCTAGTTACTGAATTAATGAGCTCATTAAGCATGAGGTCTTTAGTAGGGGTGAGCAACGGTTCGGTTCGGTTCAAACCGAACCGAATATCTAAAAATCGACTAAACCGAAAACCGGTTTTTCCAAAACCGAAATCCGAACCGAATTTATGCCAACCGAATAAAACCGAACCGAAATAAAATATTTCGGTTGTCGGTCTGTTCGGTTTTAGCCGAACAAGTGGGCTCTTCTTCTAACACAAAATCGATTTACTTAATCCGGAAAGACAATACACACTCATTTGGATCAAATTTTTTTTTAAAAAAATCAAATAAATTATAACATGATTTTTAGACATTAAGAGTTCCTCACGCATATATAAATTTGAAATTTTGAGACATGGTTGTACAAAATTAATCCCAGAAAACACAAAAAATAAAGTAATTTGGATCAAAGAGGGAAAGAAAACAAAAGAAATGTAGAAGAAATTTTTATACTAATTTTAGATCCAAAAAATAAACTAATTTCGACCAATGATTTTACCATTAGTTTCGAAAAAAATGTACAAATGAAGCGGAGAAGGAAGTGTACACTAAAAACACAAAAATAAACTATTTTTTACACTAATTTTAGATCCCAAAAAAATAAATTTCGACCAAACATAATGTATGATTCTACCATTAATTTCAAAAAAAATGCAAATCAAGAGGAGAAGAAGGAAGTGTACATGTAGATACTTTTACTGTCCGTTGCCGGCCTCGCCTCAGCTGTGTCCGCCCCTTTGAGTGGCTGGCAGCACAAAGGAGCAAGGGAGAGTGGGAGAGGACTCAGGAGAGAGGAAGAAGCTTGCATTTTAACAAAAGAAACATTCCATGTTTCTTAGAATGGGGAGAGGAAAGGCGGCTAGAGCCAGAGAGAGTGGGAGAGGAGAGATAAAGGGTTAGGCAGTAGGTCTTTTTTACTTTTAGATGAGTAAAATGGTAAATACTTAATCGGTTGTCGGTTCGGGTCGGCTCCCAAAGTCTAAACCCGAAAGCCGACCCGATAACCGAATTGGTTATGGAATTAAAACCGATCTCCGACCCGATTTTGTAAAAACCGACCTGAACCTCTATTTCGGTTCGGTTCGGGTCGGGTCGGTTTTCGGTTCTAAACCCGAAAATTGCTCACCCCTAGTCTTTAGTTCGATGCTAAGTAATCACACTATGGGTTGTTTATAGTTATTATTTTAATTTTCTTTCTTATCTATATAATGCCTCACTCACCAACCACATTATGGGTGGTTTAATTTTTTATATTTTCTTTGTAAATCTATATGATGCTCACCCCCACCCCACCCCCACCAACACACATAAAAAAAAAAAACTAATGAAAAATAAAATAAAAATAAATCTCAAGTTAATGTATTTGAGCTCCCCATGGGAAAGTTTCTGCTTTCTCCATTGATAGTGTCATAATTATAGCAACAGAAAATAAGTCAAAACATCAGCGTCATCTTGTTAACAACATAGAGGACAATTTTCTTACCTATAGTTCATTATTAATATGCATGTTCTTGTTGACAGGCTGTGGGCTTGATTGCAGCTGTTGGTGAGTCTGTTCATTTAAATGTTGGCACCCCTGTCGCACTTTTGACTTTTGGAAGCTATGCTGAATTCACTATGGTATGCCATTTTAACCTTGTCATTTGAGCTCCTTTTATTTTGCTCTCTGCAATCTGTTTATTTTCTTGCAGTCAAGTTCAGTTATTATTTCTTTGACTTTTGTTAAATGAGACTTACATCGGATTACAGGTTCCCGCAAAGCACCTCCTTCCTGTGCCTAGACCAGACCCAGAGGTTGTGGCAATGCTTACATCTGGTTTGACAGCATCAATTGCTTTAGAAAAGGTAACTCGTGTGATTTATTCTCTTAGCAGCTTTTAGCAAGTATGTTTCATGAACAATGGCACTTGTTTTTTTAATGTATTATATGATATTTTTCAATCTGTGGTCTATAATAACTCCTCCTGATACACTAAACATCTTCCGCCCATGTAGACTGGACATATGGAATCTGGGCAAACTGTTCTAGTTACAGCAGCAGCTGGTGGAACTGGACAATTTGCAGTTCAGGTTTGTGAAATAGACTGCAATTACTACACCATACCTTGTATCCATTGTATCAGTTTTGTTAGCCTTTCTGTTCTTCTTTCTAATTTTTTTAGCTATCTTATCCATTTTCTCATAGGATATGAAGGATTTATGCTGGGTTAAAAATTATTTTGTTAGTAAACATTGTGTGGATGGTGCATTATCCATTTTTCGTGACCAGCTGGCTTGCATTAATCTATTAAAACTTATTAGATGGAAAATTATATGAATATGAAACAGACAATCAGTTTATTCCCATATGCTAAGTTTCTGCCTCTTTCCTTAAATATACATTTTATAGGGAGAAATCTTTTAAGTAGTCAACATCATAACCTTTTTTTCCATGTCAGTGAGACTGCCCCACTTCACTATTTGGTGTTCGATCTTTTTCCACTTAAACTTTGTGTTGCTTTCAGCGGTTTCCAGAGCATCATTTTCTGTGATGTCATAACCCTTAAACTCCCCTAACTAGTGCGGCTTTTGTTGTGGTCAAAATGGTTGCAACCCCACTTACGACAACATTTGTTACACCATTTATATATTTTCCTCTAATTCTCTCTTCATTCAAGTCACAACCAAGTAATGGAATTGTATTTACAACAACAAAAGTTGCAACCAAGCATCCTAACTACATTCCAAGCAATGGATCTATAACCCTGCAACATCATTTACATACAACAAAACAACATGCAAACAACCAAACAACGTATCTGAAACAACACTACAACAACAAATGCTACATGTTACAAATGTTGCATGGTATCCATTTATGTGCAACCAATCATCCCTTGAGTAAATCTGGATTTTGTTTAATATATAGTAATATGGCTAATTTGTAACTAAATATCATGAACACTCAAGCTTTTAAAAAGCGGCTAACTTGCTGCCTTAGGCGTCTCAGCCATATTGGCGCCTAGGCAACAAGGTTTTAGGCGGGCTGGTCATGAGGCGCCCGCCTCGGTCTGCTTTGGTCCGCCTCAACTGCCTAGCATCTTGACCTTAAAATTTAAACAACTTACTTATTGAAACAAGATTCCAGCCCAAAGTCCAGGTCCAAGTGAAATGAAATACGAATAAAAGAAACAATCATGTCTTTCCCTAATTTGAGTTTCTAGAGAGAAGATAAAGATTCTCTTATGAGTTATGTTTGCCATAATTTGAGACTTACACTAAGTGAGGAAAATCTTCCCTCTCTTTCTTCCTTAATTTGAGACTCATATTTGTTTTTTGTTTTTTTGATGCCCTCGGGTTTATGAGACTCATATTTGCTTTCTTTTTTGATGTCCTCGGATCAACGAGATAGTTGTTGATGACTTGAGGCCTCTGTTTGAGATATCGATCATATCGTTGGTATACGGGCCAATATACCATTTTTGAAAAGGGGTCGATATGATATGACTATGAAAAAAACTCGTCTAACTCCCATATCTGCAATATCTCAAACAAGCTAGCACCAACTGGCTGATATGCCAGCCTACCTAAGTGTGGGTTGGATCATTTGGTTTTAATCCAATTACAAAAAAAGAACTAGTTTAGAATATGTATGTTTAATTTTCATATAGTGTTGACTTAGAAAGTTGGAATATGTATGTGTAGATAGAGCCTTATTTTAATTAAACTAAAGACTAATTCTATTATATTTATATTTATACTTTAAACATTTTTCATACATGTTATCTATGAAATTAATTATTATCCTATATCACCATGAGGTCATCTCCCCCGATATGTCTGGTATATTGCTCAATATCCAATTTTAAACAAGGCAACCACCTAACCGAAGTAGGTCCGATATCAGATACCAGGAACCTTGCTTGGGGCCTCAGCATGTTTTTAGTAACTACATGTTAATGGATTTATGGACACTAGGGAGCACCAACACAAATGGTGTGGATTCAGTCAGTGTAGCTAGAAACCAATTATAAATTTTGTATTTTATGAATGCAATGTAATATTAAGAAGAAACCTTATATATGACTTTTTCAACACTAGTAAACCTCAAAGGCTCAAACGAATCCAACCGCAGAAAGGAAATACTACTGCTAGAATCACTTATGGACTCAAAGTAAGATACTTATACAATTATATTGATCCAAAACGTAAAGCTGATTCTAGCATCGGTATAATTTTTATAAAAACTGCTTAAAATATGCGCCAAAGAAAATTTGAACCTGGGTTGTTTCGGTACCATGTTAAAGTAGCTGCCCTGCCACAATGCCACTACACTAAAACATCAGAGTTGTGGTGAAGGTTGAGGAATAAATAAGTATCCAATTTTTTCAGCACATATTTTGCGAATAATCAGCAAGGGCCCATGACATGACAAATATCGTGAAAAGCGTTTTCCATGCTATTAATTAGCAACCGGTGAAGGACGAAAACACATGAGGGTGACGAAGTCCACGCAATGAATTACACTATGGTAGGGATGATGTATAGCATAAGGTTTTTTCCCTTGTATTATTTAACGGGAGGGGGGGGGGGGGGGGGGGGGTGCGGTGCAGTGGAAGGGTGATTAATAAGTGTGGGACCACCTCTCCCGGGGATGCTGATCGGTGGACCACGTCTCAACGGCAAGGAGAGAGAGTTTGAGTAGGAAGGGCCACAATAGAGACTCGATAAGGTGTTCAGAGTTCGATGAATATGGTGGAACACGTAAAACACTTAAGTACAAGCAGGGTTCACTCAGGTATCTACTTGGTCGTTTCCTTGATGATCATTTCCCTCCATGAATTTTTGGCAGAGGGTGACGAAGTCCACGCAATGAATTACACTATGGTAGGGATGATGTATAGCATAAGGTTGTATTATTTAACGGGAGGGGGGGGGGGGTGTGGTGCAGCGGAAGGGTGATTAATAAGTGTGGGACCACCTCTCCCGGGGATGCTGATCGGTGGACCACGTCTCAACGGCAAGGAGAGAGAGTTTGAGTAGGAAGGGCCACAATAGAGACTCGATAAGGTGTTCAGAGTTCGATGAATATGGTAGAACACGTAAAACACTTAAGTACAAGCAGGGTTCACTCAGGTATCTACTTGGTCGTTTCCTTGATGATCATTTCCCTCCATGAATTTTTGGCAGAGGGTCTCGCCGAGGATGAAGGGTGCTTCGAGCGGTTCATGTGCATCTAGATCACGACTTTGATATCTTCTAAATGTCGCAAGTTAGCAACTCATTGACAAAGTTATTGATTACAATCTCGTTGGAGTCTGTATGCTATGGTTGTTTTTATCTTTCTTCTTATTATCAAAGTAATTTTCTTTGTAATTAGGACTTGTTTCATTAATTATCTTTAATGTAACCCGGGGGGATTTATTCCCACCGTTTTATCTCGAAAGACGTCTATGTTGTGCGAATCTACTTCTATCGTCTCTTATTTCCGTGTGTAGTATATAAATTATTTTTTTGTGTCCCAATCTCTTTTTTTTTTTGCTTTTCCATTTTAGATAAAGAAACTAGGGTTAGTACTTAGTATGTTGTTCATGTGCTTATATATTTGCCATATCCCTATGCCGTGTTGAGTCCTTGTTTTTCAAGCTTTAAATTGCGCTTTCTTCGCATCTGTTTGTGCTATACTGTACCTTCATATTGATGGCCATCTTGCATGATACTTGTATTATAACTATTGTTTTCTATATTCCATCCGAGTCTGCTGAAGGTAGTAATCTTATCTTATTGTGATGCCATGTTGTATCATCTTACCTCATTGTTCAGATTCTCCTCTAGTCTAGGGAAATTTCGAAGGTGTTATTTAGTTGAACGAGATTAAACTAATGACTGAAACGGTTGATCTAACCTAATGTCCAAGGAGCCAACTGACCTTCCATGATTTATGCCAAACCTCTTTCTTGCTCACTGCTACTTTTGTCAAGGGATTTGGCACCCCCACACAAGTTCTCCATAGAAGATTCCTCTGATGGGCTCGGACAAAGATGATCATATGACGTGGGACGAGGGCCCAAAAACAAATTATTAATATGAAATTAGGGATTTGAGAAGATTTGGGTGCGGAAGCTTTAATTGAAGAGTGAACAACAACTATTATAAATTTACGTCAATAATTATAATAGAAAAGCAAAATAATACTATGATTACCGTTGGAGATCGGAAGCGGAGAAGCAAATAAGATGTTAATGTCGAAAGTGGAGAAGCAACGTTGATAGAGAGATCCACTTTAAAGTTTTGACATCGCACCAACTCAAAATAGATTTCTCATTCTCAATTCTTCCCTCCTTAACTTAATGAAATTATAAACTATTTATAAGCTACAAAACAATCAAAATAAGATAAACTAAATCTCTAAGTTCTTATCCATAAGATAAGTCAATTCCTAACCAACCCCAACCAACTCAAGAGATAAAATTCTCCTTATTTTGTTTTATCCTAACAAACAAACTAATGAAATCCAAAATTAACCGAAAATCCAAGTTGTTCTCTATCATAATATTACTGTAATGCTACATGAATTCATAAGCAGATGTGATTTTAAGTACTTTTTGCGTGAATATACGTTCTTAGCATGCAAGCACTCATAATGCTTTTTCTAGACTTTTGATTATTGATATAAGTTTCACGGTTTATCTAGTACTTTCTAATTCATATCTCAAGATGATCTCAACTGTGTCATACAGCTAGCAAAATTGGCTGGAAATACGGTAGTTGCAACATGTGGAGGTGAAAAGAAAGCTAAACTTTTGAGGTCCTTGGGAGTTGATCGCATTATTGATTATAGGAAGGAAGAGATAAAGCATGTAAGTCTTTCCTATCCTTGGAACTTCTCTGTTCACAGTCACTTGGTTTTTGTATGTTGTAATACCAGTCTATTACTATCTGCTGTAGACTGTTGGCAAATACAATAACGAGCTTTTATCCCAAATTTTTGGGGTGGGCTATTTAAATCCTTTTCTTCCATTCAGCTCCATTTAAGTGATGTCCTCTATAGCATTTACAAAAACCATATACTTCATTACAGCCTCAATCCAAATTCTTTTGGGCTACCCCTAGTTCTAGCAACTCCTTTGATTGATAACTTATTGCTCCTCCTAACTGGTGCATCTATTGGTCTATGTTGCACCTGTCCAAACATACATAATTACTGTTGTTACTATGAAGATGGCATAGAAAGTTACTTCTTTCAGTAGTTCGTAAGATGTGTTACTCGTTGATTATGGCATTACTCACTGAACTGTCCGCAACAAAAATCCTAGGTAGTTGTAGTTTACAATTCTGGGGAACATAATACTTTATCATGACGGAATTACCTCTATAGCTAGCAAGTCAATCGGGCATACCATATCCTGACCTATATCTCTACATGGTCAGTATACTATGAGAATGATGGTTCTAATTACTGTGATATTATCTCAGTGGCAGAGATCAACTATTGTATTTCATGTAACTGGTGGAAGTAAAACTTACCATGCTGCCAATTTTGATGGTTGTGGCCTTTACTTCTGCAGGTGCTAAAGAAAGAATATCCAAAAGGTGTTGACATTATCTATGAGTCTGTTGGTGGTGATATGTTTGATCTTTGCTTAAATGCTCTAGCAATTCATGGAAGGCTTATTGTAATCGGAATGATTTCTCAGGTAATTTTCTTGGCAGGTCCTTTGAATCTTTTGTGTAAAAAATAATAATAATAATGTTATGTTTCTCTTTACTTGACAAGTTAGCATAAGAATTTTATTTATCCTTCCTATATGTTCAATTGATTGATGATTCTGGTCTTAATTTCTTATCTGGTATTAGGCCATGAGTAGACTCAGTAGGTGTAGTATAATTGAGTTGGCATCTCACTGGCCCGTGCCTAACCCTGTGCAATTCCTTGGTTAGTTTGGGTCTGGGTAGATCTGCCATAGTGTTACCCTGGAGTTAACTAATTTTCACCAGTAAAAGGATATTGTGTTAATATGGTAACCATGCTTCTGAACTTTTGGTATGAAGTAAGCAGAGGTTTCCTTTTGCTGAAGTTTTATACATACACAAGAACGAGAGAAACATAATATCCTCGCTGCAGTCCTAACTAGAATTGTCACATAGAGGAGAGGCTGAAGTGGGAAAAGAAGGATCCAGTCGTAATTTACTTGGAGATGTAAGAGCAACCATGTTAGTGGAGGTTGCTGAGGAAGAAGAGAAGAGAATAGCATCTTGGTCACTGCTGGAGAATGGAGAAGGGTATAGTGAACCCTCATCCTCTCTTTAAAACTTTAAATAAAGGAGCTGCTCGAACCAGGTGTGGGCCCAAATGAACTTGGATTGACGCAGTGCAAAAGATATGTTTTTTGTTTGCCTTACAGAGGAGATGTCCCTTAACAGAGCTTAATGAATGAAGAGGATTCAAATAGGTGAACCCAAAATTTTGGGATGAAGGCTTTGTTGTTGTTGTTGTTGTCTTGTTGTCCTATGATGAACAGTAGGTAAAAGGAAACATGTATGTGTAATTATGTCGTCTTTAGGTCAGGTTTGGGTTGTTCATTTGATTGGTCCATGTCAGGCTGGGTTTGAGCTTTTTTGTGGTTAACCTGAGCCCAACCTTTAAGTCTACTCGATTTGGTAATTTCAGGCCCAAATCTGTCCACATTGATGAAGTACCGAGCCTGAACCCGACTATTCTCACAGTGATTGGACCATATTATTGTGCATTCAGTCCAGTCGGTTCAACTGAACTGTACTTGTTCCAAGACCTCACTTCGCCGCCACAAACCCACATAGCACTGGACCGCATAATCAATACCAGTTTACCCGAACAATATTGAATAGTCTGGCTAATTCGGTCTTAACCACAAACCACATAACATTCAAAAGGAACAAATTACACTAAATGTTGAGTCATGACCTCAAAACAATTAATAAAGACCAAGTCTGAAGAACCGAAGAGAGCCGGAATGTGTAATGACACATAATTAGAAGCAGTTATTATAATCAAAGCCAACGGTGATGTATACATACATAAAATGCATCAATAAATACATGACATCGAGTAACAAGCTTATTCACATCAAATGTGATTTTTATGGATAAAACCATAACCGTCTTCCCAGAACTGGAAACTGAACCACATCGGCAAAAAATTACATATTCAAAACCGCAAACTGAACCGTCCCCCTAAAACCAACCTGAATAGTCTAATTTGCTTCAGTATTGCGGTTTAAACTGCATACCGCACACCCTTAATATTTGGGTTGGGCCATTCTACTTGTAGCCCTAACCGAGCATTAGAAAGAAAATCAACATGAGTGGTACTAGGGGTGGCAATTGGGTTGGGTTGGATTCAGGTCACCCCACTAATACGCAACCCGTTAATACTCAACCTGAATCCAACATGTTTATGTCTGAAATGTTTAAGGTAAAGCCGAACACGATCCGCATTTAACAGTTCAACCCAACCCCCCTCCTTCCACCTGTAGTTTAGGCCAAGAATCAAAATCCAATTTTCTTTCCTGTCACCTCATCCTCCTCTTGTTGTCGCACCTTCGTCGGTTCCTGCCACTGATGCCTCCTTTCACTGCAAACGTCTCCTCCACCCTCATCGTGAGAGATGAAGGAACTCCAACTCCTCCCATCCCTGCTGCTTCCCACTCTTGCTGTTGCCTACCCCTACAGCCATTAGTGCCTCCTCTTGTGCTGCTTGATAATAAGAAGGGAAGAGGAAAAGGGGGGGGGGGGGGTGTTGAGAAAAACAAGAAGAAGAGTTGGCATATGTATTGAGCTGGAAAAAGAGGAGGAAGAAAACAAAAAGGAGGGGTTAGATTGTTCAGAGGATTTATTGGGTGGAAACTGATTCGAGTCGGATTTACTGGTATGGACTTACGGACTTACTGGGAAATAGAAATTCCTCATTGAGAACGTCTGATTTCCTAGAAAGTATCTCAGTTCCTACAAGTTTTCAATACCTTAAATTAATCCCTAATCTATTAATCCTGGCCAGGTCACTGCATTCCATGTTTCAGTGAGCTATTTCAGGTCCAAACTCAGCATATAGGTCCATATCCGTCCCGTAGGTCGGGCTCCGCTATCTCCCATGGGGCCCACCGCCCCCACTCCCACCATTTTAATGGAGGGAATAATGTGCTCCCACCTCGGCTTGAACCCGGGTAGATGGGCAGATGCCTCCCATCTGTGAGGTCATGTCTCTAGGTATAATATTAAGTGTATTGCACTGGTGTCGCCATATCTCCCATGATAAATTACACTGGAAAAACAAATGCATGAATGTTTCCTCCCTGTGTTGACATAGCACACAGCCCTGCCCATGCACCTGGATACCAAACCGAGTAAGTCTATCCAATGTTAATAGCCTACCACGCAGAGCTTTGAACAAATGCAGCTAGCTGCATCTTAGGTGCCATCTTTCTAACCCAAATGAATTCCATATGACCTCGTCTTAGGATGTTGTTCCCGGACTGCATCGTGCGCACTGGAAAATTCAAACGACCTATCAGCGGATCTATCCCACTTCCACACGTCCCCCTTCATGCTAATGTCGATTGCAATATCTTGCATTAGCCCCTGGAATTGACGCCCAATAGGGTAGTCTACAAGATGTCAGTGTCCATCCCAAATTAAGCAGCTAACATTCTCGTTTCTTCCTGTTAGTGTAAATGTGTGCCATCCTACACGTTCAACATGCTTTTATGATCCACCCAAGGGTCCAACCAAAGATGAGTATTGCTCACATATCCAAATTTTAGAGATATTAATGGTTGTATCTGAGACCGGTGACGTAAAATCATCTTAAAAGAAACCGAGAAGTTATTATCCATTTGTTGGCTCCAGAAATTAGAGTCCTTCAGGTATTTACCTTTTCATCCATTGGGGCCATAGCGATCGTCCATGTAGGAAATTCCAAGCAAGGGGCGAATTTCCGCTAATTCACGGAGGGTGGAAAGAGATCGCAAACCAACACAGCCCTCGTCCTTTGGTCGACACACCTCCTTCCAGCAATGGTATGAATTCCTCCTCGCTAGACAAAATTCGCACAAGGTTTATCCATGGTTCACAGTATCGGTATCAGTATCGGAATCGGTATCGGACTATTCCTACGAGTATTGGTATCGGCGATATCGGTAGTATCGGCGGTTTCGGATCGGAGTATCGGATCTTTTGGTATCGAAAAAAATAATTATTAATAAATTATTTACATTTAAAAACATATATTTTATACATTTAGGCATAATTTAAGTATTTTCAGTGTTATTTCGTAGTATTTTTGAAATTAAATAACATTGTAATCACCCTTAGCGATTGGTTTACATATAATAGATTGATTTTCTTATTTTACATGTTTTTACAATCTTATTATGCTTTAAACCCTTGATGATTTGTCTTTTTCGTTTAATTTTCTTTGCCGAATTGATCGGAAAAGAGACCCTCAATGTTGGTATCGGTAAGTATCGGGTATCGGTCGGTATCGGATTGGGACATGCCAAACCGTATCGGTATCGGCTGATACTTTAAACCATGAGTTTATCAACTTTGCGTTTGATCGCCGAAGACAACATAATAGTCTGCAACCAAAAGAGAGAAATAGAGGATATGACAGATCGGATCAGTTCGATGCGTCCCCCGAAAGATAAGAACTGCGCCTGATACCCTTCAATACATCTATGCACATATTCTATCATACATACTCTGGCACTCCTGCGCACGGGCATAATTGATCGATAATGGCAGTCCCAGGTATTTTACAGTGAGCTCCCCTCGCTCAATACAGAGTATGTCTTGCAGTGCTGCCTGATCTGGACAATGAGAATTGAAATAAATTTTGCTCTTCTCCCTATTCAGTAGAAGTTCCGATAGGTCACCAAAGTCAGCCATGAACCGACCCATCGCATTTAGACCCATATTAGAAGGGACCAGAAATACCAGTAAATCATCAGTATAAATCAGATACGAGATAGTAGGAGAAACCGTTTTGTATAGGAGTAATAATATGACGATGCACTGCCACGTCCATTGTACACAAAAAAAATTCCATCACTATTGTAAATAAATATGGAGAAAGGGGGATTCCCTTGGCGCAGGCCCCGCTTGCTAGCAAAGAACCCGTACGGTTCCTTGATTAGAACTGAAAAAGTTGGTGTCGTAATACATTCATGAATCAACGCCACCCACCACTGATCAAATCTCATATCTCGCATAATTCGACATACGAACTCACGATTTACCATGTCATACTCCTTCCGCGGATCAAGTTTAATGCAAGCCTTGCGCCCTCCGATCTTGTTAAAATTTATGACCATCTCGTGAGCCAATAAACTATCCTCCGCAATGGACCTCCCTTTAATAAATGTCGCTTGATTAAGGAAAATGAGTCCCTGCATGATCCCCTCCCTACGTCGACATATGATAGAGGTGATGATTTTATACAAAAAGTTACAGCAAGAAATATGTCAAAAATCGGTAAGGGATGTTGCTCCTTCCTTCTTCGGAATGAGTGTTAAAAAAGTATGATTAATCTCCCTGAGAAGTCTGCCTGTGCTTAAAAAGTCCTGCACTATAGACAGAATGTCATATTTAATATCCTCCCAATGTGTAACGAAAAACTTACTATTAAAGCCATCATGCCCTGGAGCTTTGTTAGGATCCGTCTGTTTCACCATTGCTTCCGCTCCTCCATGCTGACCGTAGCACGTAGAAACTGGTTTCCTTCATCAGTCACAAGCCTCTTGCAAATCAGCTCCGAGAACTCAAGTGTATAGTCAGTTTGTTTATAGAGCTATTGATAATATCAAACCGCTTCTGAGTTGATGTCCTCCACTGCAGAAACATCCCGCCCTTCCGAATCTATGAGTTTGTGAACATTATTCCTGCTTTGACGAGCACGTATAATATCATAGAAGAACTTGGAGCAGCGATTCCCGTCCTTAAGCCACGAACACTTGGCTCGATGAGCCAGTTGAACCTCCTCCTGCAGCGACAATCGGCGAACCTGGAGATCCCTCTCTTGTGCCGCCATGTCTGGGTCCGTCGGCAAGATATGAAGCTGCTCCTGGACCGCGCGAAGGCTCGCCTCTTTTTGTGCGACGGGGGGTTCGCGGCCGACTCCTAATCCATTGCCTCAAAGAGCGCTTGACAACCTTTAGCCGTTGGGTCATGCGAAATTATAAATTTTCATGTACCTCCATGAGAAGACCCTCCTCCACCGCCTCCTTGTAACCGAACATATCTGGCCAAGCATTATTAAACCGGAACGGCCTAGCATGTCTAGTAACCTCCATTGTTAATTTCACCAATATCGGGGAGTAATCACTGGTTAGCGGTGTCATTCCTTCAATGACTACCGATGGAAATTTGGCAAATCAACGACCATTGCCAAGTGCACGATTCAATTGGCACAAAATACAATTTCCATGTCCATATATGGCCCACTCTTTCTAAGCACCGAATACTAGAATGCAGGAGACAAGTTTGAAAATTAGCAAGTATAGAATCCGAAACTCGAACTCCTACTTTCTCGTGATTCTATAGTATCGCATTGAAGTCCTCGCAAATTGGTAATGGTGCACTTAGCTGAACGTCAGCTATAACACGGATATGAATAATCTTCCTCTATAAAGCTTTCCGTCGTCTTCCATCATTGTGGCCATAAACGGCCCCAAACACCAATTGAAGGTCCCTTTATTTATGAATTTGCCCGCAATCAGTTGATCAGATTTATGTATGATGCGACCTGACCAAACTCTGGTGTCCCATGACACCCATATTCTAGCCATCTCACTCTGACTCAAATTGTTAGACTGCTCCCAAAAAATTGGGAGGGTTCGTCTAGTTAGCTTCTTTTTCGATTTAATTTTAGTTTCCAGTAATGCAGTGATAGTACTCTTGGATCACCTGATTTCTCTAATCTCACGCCAACGACCCAAAAAATTCGCTCCTTGCGTGTTGCAAGTCAAGATAGTCATTCAATTTGATTGGACTGACCTTCATCTTCCCTTAAACTCGCCACCGTGTCTGTGGTAAGTTCAGTCTGCAACCCCTCCATCTGCTCGCTAATTTTTGCATCCTCCTCCTCGTTTTCTCTCAGAAGTAGATCCCATTTAGGGTTATCCATGCAAATGTTCGAGTCTCTGTCCTGTCCTCTGTGACTGGCGCTAAAACTTTACCTTTCTTTCTAGAGTAGTTGATGTAAGGACTAGTCGCAGTCGTCCCCCTCTGTGTCTGCTTCAATGAATGGCTCTGGCTTCTGGTCGTCATATCAGGCTTTGCTCCAAAAACAATCATCTGACCCGTTGTGGATTCCTCTGGGTGGATGGATACATCCGATGGTCTCTTACCGAGATATCGGTTGATAGACTGCTCGTGTCCTATAGCTACTACTACCGCCACTGATGATTCACCAAGACCTGTATCTGCAGCTACCTGCTGATCACCCACTACCCTGGCTGAGTCTACTTGGCCACCTACTACCCCGGTTGAGTCCGTTTAGCCACCTACAGCTGCCGTATTAACATTTCCATATGCCTCAGGTACTGTCGTTGAACACACAGAGTAGTCGTCTCCCCAATCTCTACCCGTCCCGCCACTTCCGCCATTATCGGACATAGTCTGCTTCCGTATCCAAAGCAGCTGCACCGGGCACACACTAGGGTACCCACTCATATTCCACGGCTTGCGAATATATTTCCTCTGATGGCAATTCGAACTCCACAAACCTGGCTAGCGTTGTGGACGTATCAATTTCCACGAAGACTCGGACGTACTCCAACTTCTCTAGACGTTCTGCGGCCTCGTCAGACTTGATCGGTCTCCCAATCAAACTTGCTAACATCATAATAAGGGACGTACTTCAATATTGTAGCATAAGGCTTGGAAAGCGAATCCAAATCGGCACAGTATGTAGAAGTTCCTTCTCGCATTTAGCGTCAGGATGCCATTGATTGAAAATAATCAGCCGTCCATCAAACGTCCACGATCCTCTTACAGTACCCATTATGCATCCTCCTGTAACCCAAATCGTACGAAAAAGAAGCCACTAGCACGTGAAAAGACCTCCATGCTATCCTGCGGCCTCCACACTCGTCTCGCTTACGCTCTGAATTGACTTCTAAATGGTCTGTCGCCTAGCACATAGACAATCAAGGTGTTGGTCCATCTTCCTGTGTTAGCTTCTAGTTCTTCTGCGGTGAATACAGCTACCCTCCTCTCATTAGTGATATCCTTCGGTTTGACATAGTGCATGGGTGTATTAATGTCTTGCATCCCTGCTTTACATAGTGAGACCCATGACTTGCCTGTTACTCCTGGAGTGGTCGTCGGCTGCCCTATCTGGGTGCGATGTAGAGGTTCAAACTGAGGCAGCTCCATTTGTTTGTCGTCGAGGAATCATGGGGCCATGGGACTAACCTGTTTTGTTACCCATCTCTCATCGATATCCACGCTGGTATCTCGCCGGAGGTTGCAGCCGTCGTCAACTCTTCGTCTGTCCGTTGGCGTTGCCGGTTGCTAACGATGTCACGCCGTCCAGCCGCCAGGCTCCCTCGACGCCTTCTTTCCACCATAGTCCACCCGCTTCCTCCGATGCCATGCGTGGAAGAGATCCCTCCTCCGCCTGGCTTTCCTCTTTTCTCCGATCTCCGGGATCCCACGCGCGTCCCTGGGAGTCCTTCGATCCAGATGTTTCCGCCAACTCATTGTCAACAAACATCGGGCCAAGTGGTAAACAGGCAATAGACCAGAAAAACAGCCAGAAGTTTGAACCCCCCTGAGGGTACTATGCCCTTAAATATGAAAGAGGCAATGAACTGTGATATTTAGGTAGTGACCGATTGAGATCGGGACTGGAGGACAGTCTACCGGTCTCGTGGGATGATGGTCAGTCCAAGAGGATCATATGTGGAGATCAGCCCAAGAGGATCATGTGCGGAGATCAGCCTATCCAGTGGATCGAGGATTAAGATTAATCGAGGACTAGTGTGCAGAATACTAGAGTGCCTCATGAATAGAACCCAAGCGAGGACCAGGGTGCTTAGTATGATGTAATATAGACCAGAGCGTAGTCTGTGGAGTAGGCTGTAGAAGTATCATTTTAAAAAGTAAAACAACTCATGGCTGTTCTGATCCTTCCAAACCATGACTGCCAAAAAATAGGGTTTTTGATCCTTTGGAAGCTAACAGGTTCTAAATTTCTAGTTGCAGTAATACTATGCTCACGATAATTGTTACATTGATCGCAAATAAATGGTACAATTATTGTATACCATGTTTTATTATGGCAAGGGTTGGTGCATTAATGAATTTTAACACTCATTATTATTGTATTTGCTACTTGTCACTATCTTAAGGGAAGTAAGAACAACTGATGCTACTTTGTACCTTTCTTTAGATCCGATGCTACATGATACAGTATACTTCAAAATTTCTTTACAATGAAATTGTTCAGCTGGAAGATGCTTCTGAGTAGACCATAATAATTGAAGCTTACTCAGTTGTTCGTATATTATACTGACAAGTTCTTTTCTTTCTCCCCATGACGCGACCATTTTGGATCCAGTATCAAGGAGAGCATGGATGGAAACCCTTGGCTTATAATGGTCTGTGCGAAAAGATTCTAGCAAAAAGCCAAACTGTGGTAGGCATATTTTGTATTTTCAAGTATCTGGCATATTTACAATGCTTTCCTTCTGTTTCTTTATTCATAAATCTCTGTCTGTTTCATAGTTGCCATTGCGATCTTGATTATTTGAAGCCAATTTTACTGATATATATATATATATATATATATATATATATATATATATATATATATATATCGGGCAGGGGGCTCACATGCAGTCGGATCATCAGAGATGGAGTTTGGAGGCCAGAAGGATATACGTATACTGCTCAGCTTGCCGAGGAGATTCGCCTTATTACTATTGATGCTAGCCAGCACGAGGATTCCTGGAGCTGGGTCGGCCCAGGTACGGGGGGCGGGTCAGGTCTATTATGCTTTCTTAGCTCTGCTATGACTTGGTTCGGACCCACCACGACCGGGCTGAGGAGGTGGACTTCATTTGGGGCAAGGGGATTGTCCGAAAAATGTAACTATGTGCATACCGACTTCTACGGGGTAGACTGATGACGAGAGACAGACTCCTCAGGTTTGGGATGCAGATCCCAGATGCCAAGTGTGTGCTATGTAATGGGGAGGACGAATCTATGGAGCATCTCTTCTTTATATGCCCGATGACCTGGCACATTTGGACTGAGCAGTGCGCGTAGCTGAGAGGAGTTGGGGTGGATAGAGACATCCGGAGCATTCTCAGCTGGATCCGAGATCACAGAGGCCGGAATCCGGGGTGGACCAGAAGAGCCAGAGTTCGTCTCGCCGCGTCCGTTTGGCACATCTGGAATGAGCGGAACAGACGTATTTTCGAGGGCTTGACTACCCTCCTATTGGAATTCTACATAACATAGAATTCGATGTATCAGTAATGGCCCCATAATATTATAATTTGGGGCATGAGAAGTTGTGATATTTATGTATTGTAATACCTTTTCCGCTATATGCGAGGAATAAATTCACCATTATTCCATATATATATATATAAATATATATATATATATATATATATATATATATATATATATATATATATATATATATAATAAGATGGCGATTGGCGATTTCCCGACTGGAGCCCTAGGGCATCCACGTGGGCCGCCCCCGCGGCCGCCGGAGCCCCTGGCCGGCGGAGGGGTGGCTCCGGCGAAGCCTGCGGCCCCTTCCCCGGCGCTGGGGAGGGGCGGGAGCACGATCGGGGGGGTCGGGCGGACCCCCCGCTACAGGCGCGCGTGCACGGCCCCCCCAGGCGGTGGAAGGGGGGGGGGGTCGGGAGGACCCCCCTGGATCGTCGACGACCCCCCCAGGCGGAGGGGGGGGTCAGGTCCTTCGGGAGTATGGTCGGGTGGCCTCCACGCGGTGACCGGTGGTTCGGGCCTGTTGCGAGGAGGCCCCATTGATCCGAACTTTAAATTCGGATCAAGTTCTGGAACGCTAGGGAGCCAAACGGAGGAAGATGGCTGGACGACGGTTACGCGCCGTCGAGTGGCGAAACCCGGGGGGAAGATGGGAGGCGGACAAGGTCAGGTTAGGGATCATCGCCCTGTTGGCCGCCAGAACGGGTCTGGATCTCGGACATCTGGCCGGGGTCCGGAGGTGCCTGCTGGGAGATCGTTGGGGTGGCGGCCTAAGGCGACTGCGGCGGCCAAAGGGAAAAGTAAGGTGGTGGACCCGGATGTTCAGGGATCGGGGACTTCACGCCCGGTTACTGCCCCGAGGCCTACTGGGTCGTCCCCTCGGCCTGCCGGAAGGTCCTGGGCCGAGATATGCAAACCTGTGGGACCGAAATCCCCCTCATCGATGGAGTACGTCCCGCCTATCAAGGTTGGGAGGGGGTTCCGGGCTGTGTTCCCTGCGGAGGAGATCCAGAAGGTGACCGAGTACTGGGAGAATACCCTCGTCCTGTATGTCTTGGGCAACAAGCCTTTCTACGGGCAAATCCGGGGCTATGCTGCGCGAGTCTGGAAGCCAAAGGGAAGTATGGAGTTCTATGCTCGTGAGAACGGCTTCTATTATGTGAAGTTCGGGCTGGCGGAGGATGTCGCTAGGATCCTCCAAGGTGGCCCCTGGACGTTCGACGGCCGACTGATCATCCTCAATGAGTGGACTCCAGAGCTGCGATGCGAGAGGGAAGTTCTGAATGCCATCCCTGTATGGATCCGATTCCCCGAGTTCCCGGTAGGCTTTTGGAGCATTCCCCTGTTGATGCGTCTTGCTAGTCTGGTGGGCACCCCGATCAAGGCAGATGAAGCTACTACCTTTCGGACGCGGTTGATGTACGCGAGGATCTTTGTGGAGATTCGAGCAGGGGGGGAGCTCCCGAAGATGGTGGAGTATGAGCTCCCTTCTGGGGAGGTGCTTACCCAGAAGGTGGAGTATGAATGGGTTCCACCTACCTGTTCTCGATGCTCCTGTTTCGGGCATCTGGCCAGTGCTTGCTTAGAGGCTGGCCCCCCGGTGGAGCCTTGTATCCCGCCGAGTGAAGTCCCCGAAGCACCATGTGATATGGATTACAGAGATGATAGCGGAGTGGTGGTCGTGGAGGAGGAGGTTACTAATCAGGGGAGTGATGTCGGTTTGAGCCTCGTTGTATCTACCCAACTTGCTCCTGCGGGTGGGGTGGTATCCACTGGCCTGGGGCCGAGTAGTATAGTTACCAGAAGCATGGCTGCGACGGAGTCTGAGGCACGAGGGGAGGGCGGATCGACTGGAGGGCAGGTTTACTGTAGGAAGCGTCGTGCGGTCGGCCTGCTGCGTGATGGTCCCCCCTTGATGGAGGGACGTACCACAGACAGAGAGGAGGTGGTGTGTGTTGACAATCCTGCCTGGGCGTTGGTTCTATCTCAGGCCGTTCCCCATCAGACGGTTCCGACTGGTATGGATGAAGATCCTTTAGCGACGGTTGCGGCACCTTCCCCAGGTGTCGTTCCGGGAGTTTCTCAGGGGGCCCCCACCTCTAATTAATTAATGGCCATTATCGCCTGGAATGCGAGGGGGGCGTGTTCGCTAGGGAGGTGGAGAGAGATATGTGGGGTGCTCCACAGAGAGAAGTGTGACATTTCTGTTATTTTAGAATCCAAGATCAAAGGAGAGAAGACCCTTACTCGGCGAACCCCTTCTCATTGGGCCCAGCTACACAACCTGGCCCTTTGTAACATGGCCAGGATTTGGGTTCGCTGGAACTCGAAGAGTTGGGATGGTGACTTGATTTTGATGACGGGGCAGTTGATTGCCATATCCTTCGTGAACAAGGGTGGCTTCCGATTCTTACTGGGGGCGGTCTACGGCCACAATGACAGAAGGAGAAGGGAGTCACTATGGAGGGACATCGCACGTGTTTCCGATGTTGCTGAGTCGTCGGGTCTCCCTCTGCTCTTGATCGGGGACTTCAACGCTCTTATGCATCATGGGGAGAAGCTGGGTGGTCGGCCGATTCCAGACTCTATCCTCTATGATTTTCAGAGATGTCTCCTGCTTGCGGGGCTGCGGGAGCTGTCTCGATCAGGCTTCATCTGGACTTGGCACAACAAAGCAACTCACAACCGGGTTGCTTGTCAGCTTGATCGTGCTCTGGGCAACGGGGAGTGGTTCCGTCACTTCCCCAACTCTTCGGCTGAGGGTCTGGCAGCTGGGACGAGCGATCACTCTCCCATCAGGTATAACAACAGTTGGTATCTTTCGAAAGGCTACCTGGAGGCTGTCGTAGAGGGCTTGTCTAGTGGTTAGGAGGGGACGGCTCAATTCCGATTGGTCCGTCGACTTAAGGCCACGAAGAGGGCTCTCAGAAGTTGGGTGCAGGGGTTGCCCAAGTCTACACTAGAAGATAAGGAGGCTGAGTTGAGATCTTTACAGCAGGATCTACAAGCTGACATGCTTAATGGAGATCTGGCGGCTAGAGAGAAGGAGCTGATTGGAGAAGTCAACATTCTGAGGCTGCAAAAGGAGATTAGCTCGGCCCAGCGAGCCAAGTGCTCCTGGCTGAAGGATGGAGACCGGTGTTCCAAGTTCTTCTATGACGTTATCCGGACTAGACAGAATCGGAATCACATATCCCAGCTTCTCGATGCGGATGGCACCCTGGTGGGGACGCTGGCTGAGATACAGGGCGAGGCCGTCAGGTACTATTCTGATTTATATTTCCAGACTGACTACATGTCCGTGTTCCCAGAGGTTGTTACGAAGCGCTTGGTGACTCCATTTGGGAATAGCATCCTTCTTGTCCCTGTCACCTTGGAGGAGGTGGAATCTATTGTCAAGGGGGCGGACCCCAACAAGGCCCCTGGTCCAGATGGCTTCAGCAGTGGTTTCTTCAAGCGCCATTGGGATATTCTGAAGATGCAGGTCGTGGAGGTGGTCCAGGAGTTCTTCACTAAGGGGAAGCTTTTGAAGGAGCTGAATCACACTTTCCTGACCTTGGTGCCGAAGAAGGAGGGCGCGACTGCATTGACTGATTTCAGACCTATTGCATGTTGTAATTATCTTTACAAGATAATTACGCATCTTATGTGCCGGCGGATGGAGAGAATCATGCAGGACTTGGTTTCTCCTAACCAGGCTGCGTTCATCAAGGGGAGGTCGATTGCAGAGCATAGCCTCCTGGCTCATGAGATGGTGAGGGATTTCAGCAGACCTGGCGGGGAGAAAGCTTGTGTTAAACTGGACCTGAGGAATGCGTATGACATGGTCAATCGTGACTTCCTATGCCATATGATGTCTGCCATGGGATTCGCGGATCACTGGGTTGCGTTGATCAGGGAGTGCATCACGTCCCCTACTTTCTCAGTTCTCATCCAGGACGTTCCTTACGGGTATTTCCAGAGCAACCGTGGGCTGAGGCAAGGTGACCCACTGTCCCCTTATCTGTTCACGCTTGTGATGGAATACTTTACTTGTTTGATGGACCTGGCAGTGCACCATGGACGGCTGGTGCCTTTGTTTCGGAGGTTGGACCCGCCAGTTACCCACCTTATATATGCTGATGATCTACTGGTCTTCATCCAGCCTTCGACGAGGGGGTTGCAGACGCTTGCGGGTATTATGGAAGATTTGAAGTCTTTCTCGGATCTCCAGCTGAACAGGGATAAGAGTCGGGTCTACTTCAGTTCCCGGTGTTCCCAGAAGGAGGAGCGGGCTGATGTCCTGGGTATCGCGAGGAGTGATCTTCCGGTGCGTTATTTAGGAGTGCACCTCACAGTCAATTATGCGCGGGATCAGGACTGCCAGGGCCTGGTTGAGTATGTCCAGCGGAGAGTAGAAGGATGGCAAGCCGCCGGTCTGTCTTTTGGCGGACGCATAGAGCTGATCAGATCTGTGATCTCGGCTGTGGCCCATTTTTGGCTACAGTCCATCCTCCTTCCGGTGGCCACTATTCGGCGAGTGGAGCGTCTTTGTGCTGATTTTCTTTGGAGGGGGGTATGCATGCGATCTCGTGGGAGCAGCTCTGTCGTCCAAGGAAGGAGGGAGGTGTGGGCTCAGGCCGTTGCTGGAGATCAGGGAGGCCTCTGCGCTCAAGTTGGCCTGGAGATTCATTAGCGGGGGATCTCTTTGGGCGGACTGGATGCACAGCAGATACGTGAAGCAGGGCAATTTTTTGACGTGTTCTCCTGATAACAACCATTCTGTCACGTTCAAGACTGTCCTGAGACACAGGGGTGTGCTCAAGTCTGCTATCCGGAGGGTCATGAAGGATGGTTCGGACACGGACCTCTGGCGGGACCCTTGGATAGATCGGCGTTCGCTACTTGACATTAGGGGTTCCCCGACACACACGGAGGACAGGCGAGGTCTGACGTGTAGTCGGATCTTACGAGATGGAGAGTGGAGGCCGGATTCCTATCGGTACACTGAGGAGCTGGGAGGGTTCATTATGTCTACAGTCATTGACCCGGCTTTGCCTGCGAACAGGTGGATTTGGGAGCCGCCTAGAGCATCTTCGGGCTCGGGGGAGTTCCGGTTCCGTAGTTGCTATAATCTTATCCGGCACACTTTTCCTATGAGTTCTGATTACGAGTTCGTCTGGTGTAAGGGTCTGGCCAGGAAGATGCAGTTGTGTGTTTACAAACTTCTCCTGGGTCGCCTCTTGACGAGAGATCGCCTGAGTTCTTTTGGAGTGCCAGTGCCGGACCCCAAATGTGTGCTTTGCTGTTTGGAGCCTGAGTCTATTAGACATATCTTTTTCGAGTGCACTCTGGCATGGCAGATATGGTCGGAGCAGAGTCGGGTATTGGGAGTGAGCGCCTCTGGGAAATACATTGGGGACATCATCCCGGTGATACGAGATAGCAGGGGTCGAGGTCAGGACTGGTTCCGTACAGCTAGAGTTCGTTTGGCGGCTGCGGTTTGGCATGTTAGGCTGGAGCGAAACCGCCGGATCTTTGAGGGACTGGTCACACCTCCGGTTGGCATTCTCCATAACATTGAGTTTGATGTGAACGCTATGGAGAATGGATGAGTGCTGAGTGGGAGTCCCACTCAGAATGTATGTTGTATGATTATGACTTTTCATTTGGAATAAAATTTACCTTTTTCCAAAATATATATATATATATATATATATATATATATATATATATATATATATATATATATATATATATATGGAAAAGGGTAAATATTATTCCAACTCAACACATAATCATGCAATCAGAGTGGGACTCCCACTCATCAGGTTTCCATTGCTTTTACATCAAAATTAATGTTATGGAGGATGCCTATAGGAGGGGTGGTAAGTCCATCGAAGATGCAACTGTTCCGTTTCCTCCATACATGTCAGACAGCAGTAGTCAGTCGAACTCTTGCGGTCTTGAACCAGCTCTGTCCTCTCCCTCTTCGATTCCGAATCTCATGGATGATGTCACTGATCCCCCTTCCAGAGTCACACCCGCTCAGCACATGGCATTGTTCATTCCAGATGAACTTGACCACATCACACTCAAAGAATAAGTGTCTCATAGATTCATTCTCCACGTCACATAGCACACACTTTGGGTTGGGCACCTGTATCCCAAAAGTGATGAGGCGGTCCCTCGTCAGCAGACGACCCAGCAGTAATCGGTAGACACAGCTGCATCTTCCTGGCCAGCCCCTTGCACCATATGAACTCATAGTCAGCACCGATAGGGAATGTACGTCATATGAGATTATAGTAGCTGTGGAACCTGAACTCTCCAGAACCCCCAGTAGCTCCCGGCGGATTCCAGATCCAACAATCAGCTGGCAGTGACGGATCAATCCCGACCGTGCGAATGACCTCTCCGAGCTCCTCAGTATGGCGGTAGGACTCAGGGCTCCAAACTTCATTCCTGATAATACGTTGGCAAGTCAGTCCCCTCCCAGCCTCCCTGTGCATCCGGTCTCTCAGGATCTCTGCCAGAGATTGTCGATCAATCTATGGGTCCCGCCAGAGGTCTGTTCCAGTTCCATCTCCCATGATCCGTCGGATGGAAGTTTTGAGTATATTCCTGTGCTGGAAGATATGCTTGAAAGTAACAGAGTTATTGTTGTCGATGGAACAGGTCCAGAAGTTGCCTTGCTTCACATATTTGCTGTGCATCCAATCAGCCCAAAGCGACCCCATTTTAATGAATCTCCATGTCAGCTTCAACGCCGAGGCTTCCCTGATCTCCAGCAAGGGTCGAAGTTCTACCCCTCCCTCCTTCCTCGGATGACAGAGCTGCTCCCAAGAGATCACATGCATACCCTCCCTCCAGATGAAATCGGCACAAATCCTCTCTACTTTTCGGATGGTAGTGACATGAATCAGAATGGACTGGAGCCAAAACTGAGCCAGGGCCGAGATAACCGATCTAACCAACTCAATGCGTCCCCCGAAAGATAGACCAGCAGCCTGCCATCCTTCCACCCTTTTATGGGCATACTCCACCAGGCTATGACAGTCCTGGTCCCTAGCATAGTTGACTGTCAGAGGAACACCTAAGTATTTCACCGGGAGGTCACTCCTCTCCACACCCGAAGCTACGGCTCGTTCCTCCTTCTGGGGACAAAGGGAACTGAAGTATACCCGGCTTTTCTCTCGATTCATTTGAAGTCCTGTATAGACTTCCAGATCACCCATAATCTCTGATATCGTGTTCATACCTTCCATAGAAGGTTGAAGGAAAACCAGAAGGTCGTCGGCATAAATGAGATGAGTGACAGGTGGCTCGACCCTCTGGAACAGCGGGATTAGCCTCCCACTATGTACCGCCATGTCCATCAAACAAGTGAAGTACTCCATGACAAGGTGAACAGGTAAGGAGACAATGGGGTACCCTGGATGAGGACAAAGAAGGTGGGAGTCGTGATGCACTCCCGAATCCTCGCAACCCAGCGATCATCGAAACCCATGGCAGACATTAGGTGGCACAGGAAGTCCCTAGCTAAATCTGGTTTTTGGCAGATTAAACTTGCTGATAAAGCATCTATTGAGCTAATGCCTTATGCTGTCCTCAGGGACATTTTGAATGGTTAGTTATGCCCTTTGGGCTAAAAAAAAATGCTCCACAAACCCCATATCTTTCCTTGTCTTCGTTGAAATTCCCCTTCTTGAATATATTTCACCGGGAGGTCACTACTCTCCACACCCAAAGCTACGGCTCGTTCCTCCTTCCGGGGATAAAGGGAACTGAAGTATACCCGGCTCTTCTCTCGATTCATTTGAAGCCTTGTATAGGCTTCCAGATCACCCATAATCTCCGAGATCGTGTTCATACCTTCCATAGATGGTCGAAGGAAAACCAGGAGGTCGTCGACATAAATGAGATGAGTGACAGGTGGCTCGACCCTCCGGAACAACGGGATTAGCCTCCCACTATGTACCGCCATATCCATCAAACAAGTGAAGTACTCCATGACAAGAGTGAACAGGTAAGGAGACAATGGGTCACCTTGCCGGAGTCCATGGGTGCTGCGGAAGAACCCATACGGGGTACCCTGGATGAGGACAGAGAAGGTGGGAGTTGTGATGCACTCCCGAATCCTCGCAACCCAACGTTCATCGAAACCCATGGCAGACATCAGGTGGCACAAGAAGTCCCTATTAACCATGTCATAGGCCTTCCTCAGATCCAGCTTCACGCACGCCTTCTCTCCTCCTGGCTTATTGAAGCCCCTCACCATCTCATGTGCAAGGAGACTATGCTCAGCAATCGATCTCCACTTTATGAAAGCCGTCTGGTTCGGGGAGACTAAGTCCTGCATGATCCCCTCCATATGTCGGCACATGAGGTGCGTAATTATTTTGTAAAGATAATTACAGCACGCTATAGGCCTAAAGTCCGCTAGCGATGTCGCACCCTCTTTCTTTGGCACAAGAGTCAGGAATGTATGATTCAGCTCCTTCAGCAGCTTCCCCTCGGTGAAGAACTCCTGAACCGTCTTGAGAACCGGAAACTTTAGAATATCCCAATGGCGTTTGTAGAACCCACTGCTAAATCCGTCCGGCCCTGGGACTTTGTTGGGATCCGCCTTCATGATTATAGCCTCCACCTCCTCCATAGTGACTGGGGCAAGTAGTAGGCTATTCCCATAGGGTGTCACCAATCTCTTCGTAACTACATCCGAGAACGCAGACAAGTAGTCAGTCTGAAAATACAACTCAGAGTAATACCTGACAGCCTCTTCTTGGATCTTTGACGGCTCCTCCACCAGATTGCCCTCTCCATCGAGCAGCTGAGAAATGTTGTTCCTATGTTGTCTGGTCCGGATAACATCATAGAAGAACTTGGAGCAGCGATCACCATCCTTGAGCCAGGAGCATTTAGCACGCTGGGCCGCGCTAATCTCCTTCTGCAAACGAAGGATGTTGACTTCTCCGATCAGCTCCTTCTCTCTAGCCGCTAGGTCCTCATTCAGCATGTCAGATTGCATATATATATATATATATATATATATATATATATATATATATATTCAGGGATAGTAAAATTGGCTTCAAATAATCAAGATCGCAATGGCAACTATGAAGGTGATAGGAGTTTGTTCTGCTTTCCTTTAGAACAACTGATCCATATTCTCAGTGAGAGAGTCACTAGAACGATGGAGGGAGGTCTTGAGTTGAGAAGTCTAGAGGATGTAGCAAAAGCCCATTACTATAAAAGATGGAGTAAAAAGGAGACTCATTATGGGGCTAGATAGGTGAAATAAAACTACCAAGGCAATAGGAGCTTATGGGATCAAACCATGGGCAATAATGTGGACAAAAGGGAAAATGGTAGAGTGGTTCCCAACAGTGTCTACTATGTTCCAAAACCAGAGATCAAGGAGGTTCAGCCAAATGATAGGAGGGAGATTATTATTGGCAATGGAAACCCACCACCACCATCATCATCATCCAAGCCTTCTCCCATCAGAATGGGGTCGGCTATCGGTACTGGAGATTCATCCTACAATCTCGTGGATACTGGCAAAGGGGCCTACACATAGGTCAAGTGGCGGCCAGACATATGGTTCCCGGGGAACTGTACGAATATGAGTTGCTGTGCATAACAAGGAGTTAAAGGAGTATCAACCAGGGACAGACGTCTATGCTTTGGAATAGAATCCACACCAGGATGCGAGTTGTGCCTTCAAAATGACGAATAAGGGGAACATATCTTCTTCAGTTTCCCATACTCGATTGGAATTTGGAAAGAGATGAGGAGGCTTTTACTAGGAGAGAAGCCTAGCTATAATTTAAGAGAGGAGGCACTAGAAATATTACACAAATTGAAGAAGAGAGATCAGGTGTATGATATGGCTAGACATGTTCACAGCATGCTGGCATGTTTGGCAGGAAAAGTATAGGACGGTATTTCATCAGGAGAGAGTGAGATATCAATGACTTGCTAGAATAATAGATGACAATGTCATTTATCTTATGAAGAGTTGCAATAAGAAGACCAAAATTGCAGACAACTATCAGATATTAGGGGACTGGGGAATTTTATTAGAGAAAGGCATAGGAGATATTGAGAGGATACTCATGCATTGTAATGCCTTATACTTCTGAAAATTAATAAATTAACTTTTCAAAAAAAAATGATTAAGAAACATCATCCTTTGTGTCTCCCATTAAAGGTAAACAAGGAGCTCGTAGTTGGGAGTAATCCAATGATATAAATGTGCGATTGCGAGCTGCGTACAATGATTAAGGGGATAAAGTGACAACTAGAGACCAATTGATTAGCAGGCACTGGTGCCAACTCTACTTGTTCATAATAAACTGAGAAAGGGGCAATACATGTGGAAGATAATGGTTCTTCTATGTTAGCAAGTCAACACTATTTTTTGTCTTCATAAATTCCCTTTGTATTTTCCTTGTTTAATTGCAAGACGTGATTTATTGTTTATCAAGCATCAAACTAAAACTAATTTTGTTGCACTTTTAACAAGGTGATCTATGACTGAGGATCTCATGTATCAAGGAACAATAAACTGCATAAATCTATGTCCACAAGTTTCATTAGTCCACTAATTTATCCCTTTCATTCAAGCTTGATACAAGATTCATTCATATTGCAGGGTGGCTTTTTCCTACTTCACTATGGTCACTTTTGGCAGCAACATTTGGATAAATTATTTGATCTATTCTCCTCAGGAAAACTTAAGGTATGCCCTTTTCTGGCATTAAAATACAAGTAAATTTAAACTGATGAGTCTGGTAGGCATATTTTTCTGGCTGACAAACTTACATGGGTTCGTTAGAATATGTTAATGCAGTCACAGTTCTCTTTGCCTGCCAATCTGTAATGATCCTCATAAATAACTCCGTTGTACACATGAATATACAGGGTGTTCATGAAAATTCCACTTTTCTAGTAGAGTAAATTGTTCTTTCATAGTATATTAAGCTATCCCAAATGTAAGTGGCTAGTTATCCATGAGAATAAAGTTTACTTGCAAAGAATATTTTCTCTTTTACTGCCTTGAGTTATCCCCAAAAATTTATATTTATTGCTTGCTGTTGTTTATATGTTTAATTTCAATTTATACGAAAATAACGTGCACGCATGAATTGATGAAAGTAGTATATGTGTGTGTGTAGAAATCAAGTGTTTTACTAGTGAAGGTCTACTTGCTTAGGTTCACAGGCTTGGGAATTTATTTATGTACTAAAATAAATGATAAATCATATGGCTAGTAGTAAAATTACTACTGATTTTTATGCCTATTCATATAAATAAAAGTTTGTTTTTATCTAGAATTAAAATTTTCAAAAATCAAGTGTGACTCAATAATTTATGAAAGGGCGACTTTTTTTCCAATTTCAATCTATCAAATACAATCATGAGTTATTCCCTGAACATGCCTTTACTTTTCTAAGTCTTTTAGTCAGGGATGTAAGATAAGGTTTGATGATGAAATGGAGCAAAACGAGTGATGTTAAGATCTTCTAGACGGTGCTAATGATGATTCTTTACACATTTTATGTCTCCATGACATCCATATACTTCCTTTTTTATTGCTGCTGGAATATTGCTTATTTGGTTCCCAATTTGATCTCAACTCTTCTCCACTTGTTTACAGAAGTAATTAGTAGATACCAAATAATGAAATTTTAGAGAATGTTGGAACTTTGAATGTATACCTTTAGAAGTTTCCTGCTTTAAGTCATTCTCTACAAATGAGAATGTATCATGTGAAGTTGTACTACTGCAACAAGTCGACAGCAATACCATAAAGGCTTATCCCAAAAGTTCAGACAATTATATGTCCATTCAGCATCATTCACAGAAGATAATTTCCTAGTTACAAACACGCTCCAAACCCATGGCCAAACTAATCTACAAGAAAGAAACGATGGATATCGTGCATTTAAGGGATGTTCCTGTTGCTACTTAGTCTGGATATCTGCAATCAGAAATTAAGATTTACAATCCCCTTCTAGTCACTTTTACCCTTACAGACAGCTATGTTAACATGTCACTTAGCCGTTAGCCCTGACACCCATGACAATACCTCTTTATTAGGAACCTTCTGCTGCTTCAGAGTTTAATTCTGACATAACTTCATCCCTCAATCCTTTACTGCGAGCACTTTCTTGTCCCTGTTAAGATATTGATATAGTGATCAATGATCCTACATCGAATAATCAGTGCAGAGGCGTAGATATGTGAGTTAAACCCAGTACCTACTAGCTTAAGTGGGTTAGATGGGCTTCCAACTCGTGGTATGGTCCTTACGAAGGCCAATCTCCCTAGGTATTTACTCCAAACAGAGTGATAGAAGAGCTTGGTCAGTTATTGTCTGGTCCACGAGGGGAATAAAGGCCAATGTTTAGGTTTGTGAAGTTGGTCTGGTTAGCCATTTTCCTCCATGCGCGGGGGAGGTGTGGTGAGCCCAAGGATGGTTTATTCATGTAATTCCATGATGTCCGCATCAATGGATGGATAGAATCGTGTGGATGGATCACGTGTGGAGGGGAAGACTTTTGACATACTTCTTAAGTTCTCCTACTATATAATGAGTCTTCAAAACGGCTTAAAAGTGAGCCATCTAAGCCGTATGTATATCATGGTCCATTTTATTTTTCAAAAAATAAATTATGTAAAAAAATGTTAAAAAAAGTTTAAATTTGTTATATATATTCAACATGGGGAATCGAACTCAACCAAACAAGAAGAATATTTCCCACCTTAACCACATGAGTTAGAAGATATATTTGACTATAATTGGATAATATTCTTATTATACGTTATTATACGTGCAAAGCACGTGCATTTACTAGTATATTGTAATAAGTAAGCCCCACATTTGATGGATTAATTAGTGGATTTGTGAGGAGTAGATAGTTGGGCGGTTGCTTCTAGCTTAAGCTTTCAATTATATGGGATCTCAATGCGTCAATCCTTGCACAATCCGGTCTTACCAAGTGCTTACCCTCCAACAGTCTGCTCCAATTATCGAAATAGAACAACCTTCCTTGCTTCCCAATGGCATGGATTCAGACATTGTGATGGAAAATCTTGTTGTACTCCACTAATTAGGTATCCTCTATTTCAAAATTCAAAAAGTGCCCATGTTTCCATCATTTGCCAAATCCTTGGTTTCACACACGAATTCAGATATGGACATAATATTCGAAATGGGACACTTTTTAAAACTTAGGATACTAATACAGCATGGATGCATATAAACACGTGTAAAATTTTATACATTACATCTTCTTAATATCTATATTTATGCATGTTTTAGTAGTAATTAGGTTCCAGAAAGTTCTAGGAAGGATTTGCTGCCAAGAAATGTTACGATCTCATATCTCAATCATGTTAGTACGGTGGTGACCTCTTGCCAAGTTGCTTTCAACTCTGGTTTTCGGATAAAACAATAACATGCACATTCCACATAATTAGAAACAAAATAATGAGGCTTACATATATAACATAAAAGATCTCGCTCATTCATTGCTTATCGTTAAGTATGATGGATCGTTTAACGAGGTTTTTGTAGATCCAGGAATTTTTGGCTGAATATTTGCTTATTCAATGATGATGAAATTTTCAACAGGTTGCTGTTGATCCAAGGAAATTTTTGGGGGTCGACTCCGTAGCAGATGCAGTAGAGTACCTTCATTCTGGCGAAAGTATCGGCAAGGTATAACAATAATAACTTTACTAACTTTACTTCTTTAGAGAAAGAAGCTCCGTTTTATGAATTCATTCCCCTTTTGCTAATATCAGTTGAAAATTTTCTTGTCCAATCTACAAAATTGCAGGTGGTTGTATGCATCGATCCATCATTTAGTCAACAAGTATCAAGACTGTGAAGTGTGGAAGAGTGTATGTGAGAACTGGAGATGTGGCACCTACCAGTCTACATTTCTTGTCCGTCAAAGAAGTGAAGAGTTCGTTGAATAAATGTGATTTGTGAAGAGATAAACTGGTCTATAGGTGCTTGGAAATTTACACAATAGGATTGAATTTACCAAACACCGTAAACAAAATACTCAATAAATGATGATTATCCTTTCGAATTTGAATGGTTGTAAAAAAAAAAATCTTCTTCCTTTTGCAATTTCAAAGAAGGGTGCGAAAGTTGTGGTATTTGTCGAGAATCAAGTCATGTTCCTGTTTTATAACTATAAAATGAGCCAAGCCGTTCACGAGTTCGAAGCTCGGCTCGATAAAAGCTCGTTTGAACTCGGTTGGTTTAGATCGATCGATTCTTCATCAAGGAGAAGCTGGAACAAGGGATACTGAAGATTGACCATGTTCGCTCAGAAAACAAGTTGCAGACTGTCTGACTAAGGGTCTTAGTTCATTGAGTCTGTCAAAGTTATGTAACAAGATGGGGATGATTATTATCTATCGCCTATCTTTGGGGGGGGGGGGGGGGGGGGGGGGGGGGGGG
>JANAVB010009994.1:7567528-7762528 GCA_029216955.1 Iris pallida
ATCTTCACATATCACACGAGCTTGAAGTACGTGTTCACTCAGAAGGAGTTGAACATGCGGCAGAGGCGGTGGTTAGAGCTGATGAAGGACTTCGATATATCCTTGCAGTACCATCCGGGAAGGCCAACGTAGTTGCAGATGCCTTGAGCAGGTATCCTGTTGCTATGTTCTTGACGACAGATCGTTATTTGTTGGCCGACCTGGATAGTTTGGGTATCGAGGTCATCATTCCGGGCATGGAGATCCAGATGTGGGTTTGCAGATTCAGTCTGAGCTGATGGATAGAGTCAGGTCAGCGCAGTATGATGATGCCCTGAGGAGCATCAGGGAGCAGGTGAGGATGGCTTGCTTGACGATTTCTCTGTAGCCGAAGACGGGTCGTTGCGGCACGGTACTAGGCTGTGCGTTCCGCGTGGAGAGCTTCGGGAGAGGTTCTTCAGGAGGCGCATCGCTCTCAGTATTCTATGCATCCTGGAGCCAACAAGATGTATAGGGACCTGAGAGAGCACGTGTGGTGGTATGGCATGAAGTGCGAGGTAGCTCAGTTTGTATCTCGTTGTCTTGTGTGTCAGCAGGTGAAGGCCGAGAGGCAGAGACCAGGTGGATTGCTACAGCCGCTACCCATTCCCGAGTGGAAGTGGGAGCACATCACCATGGACTTTGTATCTGGACTTCCACGGTTGCCAGGAGGGAAGGACGCAGTTTGGGTCATAGTTGATAGATTGACCAAATCGGCCCACTTTTTGCCTTTCAAAGTGGGTTTGTCTACGGAGAGGCTGGCTGAGCTGTATGTTCGTCAGATTGTGAGATTGTACGGAGTTCCGGTGAGCATAGTTTTAGATCGGGATAGCCGATTCACTTCCCACTTCTGGAGGAGTTTGCAGGCTAGCTTGGGCACCTCGCTCAAGTTTAGTACTGCTTATCATCCTCAGACAGATGGGCAGTCGGAGAGGACCATCCAGACTCTGGAGGATATGCTTCGCACATGTGTGCTAGATCTCGGGAGTTCTTGGGAGGACCATCTTCACCTGGTAGAGTTTGCTTACAACAACAGCTATCAGGCCAGTATAGAGATGTCACCATTTGAGGCTCTATATGGACGGAGATGCCGTACTCCCTTGTCTTGGGACGATGTTGGCGAGCGGGCGCTTCTTGGGCCGGAGATGGTTGTGGATGCGGCCGAGAAGGTCAGATTGATTAGAGACAGACTCCGGGTGACTCAGGATAGGCAGCGACATTGGGCCGATAGTCACCGGAGACCGTTAGAGTTCGAGGTTAGTTTCAGTTCTTGTCGTGTTGTTGTGATTGTTTGTTAGTTGTGTGTTGAGTTTTTGTCTTGTGTCTAGGATGGTGACATGGTATTTCTGAGGATATCCCCGACACGTGGCACTATTCTCTTTGGCGGCGGTGGGAAGCTCAGTCCGTGCTACATCGGACCTTTCACCATCTTAGAGAGGATCGGTACAGTAGCCTACCGACTGGACTTGCCTACCAGGCTCGAGGGAGTGCACAACGTGTTTCATGTATCCCAGCTGAGGCGGTACGTGGCAGATCCTAGCCATGTATTGGACCATTCAACGATACAGGTGGGACCTACTCTCAGCTATCCAGAGCAGCCAGTAGAGATTCTGGATCGCAGGGAGAAGGTGCTCCGGAACCAGGTCATACCCTTGGTTCGGGTTGCATGGAGACATCACTCTCCAGGTGAGTCTACCTGGAAGAGGGAGGACGACATGCGGGAGCGTTTCCCTTATCTTTTCGCGCCCTGAGGTATAAATTTATTTCTTTAATTCTGTTTGTGATTTTCTGTGCTTGTTGTCTTCAATTTCGAGGACAAAATTTTTTTAAGGTGGATAGACTTGTCATCCTCACTTTTTCCAGTTAGGGGTAAAATGGTAATTTTCCATTTTATATTTTTTGGGAATTTTATTTCATGAATATTATTATTTAATTATTATAGGAGTCGGGTTCGAATTTTATCGCATTTCGAGTTAATTCGGGACCCCGGTGAATTTCGACTTGAGCTGTAATTAGCCTGTTAGCTAACCATGGCCCACCACACTAAATTTTAGGGTTTAAGAGTTTGGACTAGTTCCCCATGAGTAATTTAGTTTAATTATGATTTTTATTTATTTTTAGCAACTTCCTAAACCTAATTTGGAATTTATTTAATATTAGGCTTAGGGAGGGGCAAACTTGTAATTTACAAGTGCCCCTCACCCACACCCTCACCATGCCATGGCCGGCCATGACAAGCCCCCCCCCTCTTCCTTCTTCACTAAGCAACACTCTTTCTCTCTCTCTTTCAAATTCATTTCTTTCCAAGCTTTCTTCCTTTTCCAACTCCATTTTAGGTATGCTTTTAATTCTTCACCTATTTCTCTTTTGCATTTTGTTCCTTCACCATAAATGGAGAGGAGAAGATTCTCTACCAATTGCCCACAAATTTGTAGGTTTTCCATAGAAAAATAGGTTAATGATTATTAGAATTTAATCATTTTGAGAATGATATATATATATATATATATATATATATATATATATATATATATTTTTTTTTTTTTTTTTTTTTTTTTTTATATATATATATATATATATATATATATATATATATATACATGTGTATTTATGTGTGTGTATTATATATGTATTTGTGTGTGTGTAGAAGAGGGTGATATTTGTGTCATAGGGATGGTGGTGTTGTGAGAGTGGTGTGTGTGTGTTTGTGTTGTGTGAGGATGTGTGTGTGTGTTTATATATATATATATATATATATATATATATTTCTATATAGTTATATGAGTGTATATATATGGGGAAGTAGAAGGAGATGAAGAAGAAGAAGAAGAAGAAGAAGGGCAGCCACAGCAGCAGCTGTGCTGCAGTAGCAGCAGCAGCCAAGTGCTGCTGCCAGGAAGGAACCCCCCCCCCAGTGTTTTGGTCCATTTAACCCCCCCTTTTACCTATACATATAGGTATATATATAGATATATATATATATGTATTATATATGGTTCGAATCATAGAGAAGAGTAGAAGAAGATTATGGAATGAGAAATTAGAAAAGGATTTGAGGTTGGGAGGAAAGATTGAAAGAAGTTAGAAGAATAGGAAAAATGCTAGAATAGGAAAAAGGGAAAAACCGAGTTAGAGGGCGAAACGGAGCTCGGAGTATCCGATTGAGTTGAAACTTGGCGTGGGACATGAATACGTGATTTAGATTTTGCGGGTAGGCTTTCGGGTGGAATTCGGGGTTGTAGGACGCCCGTATCGCGCCGTATCGGTGCGTATCTTGAAATATTCAAGATTTTGACAACGGGCCGTATCGTGGACCGAATGTCGACGTTACCTAGGTATTTTGGTAGATATTATATATATAGGTTAGTACCTTACTACTCTAGGGAGCTCGGGTCAAAATACCAAGCGTAGGTAGGCTAACTGGATAGTTGTCGAAGCTAGAATTTTACCCTTTTAAGGGTAAAATAGGATATTGGCCTACGGCCAAGATATGAGTTTCAAAGTCCAAGATGGACTTGGATATGGGTTGTAGAGGTTGGTAATAGTTAGAATTAGTCGCCTAGACCTAGTCTTGGCCCCGGTTGACCACGGTTGACTTTTTGGACCAAAAGTCAACTATGGGTCAACGCTTTACCCAAATTAGTCCCGATTTTCATTAGACTTGTGTAGTTGACCAAAAGTCAACTATTAGTCACCATTGACCTAGGGTTGACCATGGTTGACCTAAAGTTGACCAGAGTTGACCAGAGTTGACCAGTTGACCAAAAGTCAACTGTAGGCCAACTCTTGATCCCGTTTGACTTTCTTCGACTTATTTTGACCCGTGATGACCGGTATGACCTAGGATTGACTTGGTTAGGCTTAGATTGACTTGATATAACTTGATTTGACCTAGATTGACTTGACAGGACTTAGTGTGACTCAGTGAGACCTAGTTTGACCTAGATTGCATATCATTCATTGTAAATCATTCCTAAACTTGTTTAAACCTAAATTAACTTACAGTATCTCATATTTAGGTCTTCTGATACCGCTCTGAGCATTGATATACCATACAGCTCAGGACAGCAGGCGAGTACATTTATTGATAGTTTTCATTGTCTTGATATCTGCTATATCCGATTCAGTCGTAGTGTCTTACTTGATTCTTAGTCACGATAGCTCACGGACTAGTACACATCGGATCATGACATGAGATGTTGTTCCTGAATTTCTGGGTATATGGGTACACTCCCTGTCTTGTTCCCTGTACTTGTATAGACACCGATTTCTAAGAGGATTTGCTACCCTCTTACGAAATCACGTGCCATGACGTGTCATGTCCAGATCCATTGTACTATTCGGAGATGGGGAATTATTAGGGGCTATGTGATCCAAGCCACCCTGTCACTATTCATGTGCTCGTGCCACTCTTCCCTTACGAAGGGTGTAGCGAGATCCCTTGCCTTGTGCTCGTTATCCAGGTTGGCCGGTATGTCTCTCCGTTGAGGTCACCGCGGATTGCCGGGCCAAGTGGATAGCCTGTCCTGTCACTTATCCCAAGCCGATCACATATCGCTCTAATAATTCAAATCATATTTTATATTTACTTTGTCTTATCGTATATCCTGTTCTGTTCTACATTCAGTATTTTCTCACCATGCCATGATATACAGTTACTCACATGCTCTACTTTCCTTTACATTGTACCTTGATTGGAGTCTAAGTTCTGCTCGGGAGGAGAGTTACAACCCCGGTCCTTGTTTGGTTTAAGGGTTGTAACTCGACTTCCGAACGGTTCCCAAGTCTTCATATATCTTTGTCTTGTAGTTCATTATACTGTCTCTTATAGAATTTGTCAATTCACATGGAACTGCTGTTAATGTTTGTACTTGCTCATTTTTCTGACAGGATACCGTTATGATATATTACAGATGATTCTGATACGGACTGATCGACCTATTATGGGCTCGAGTCAGATGGAGTAGCCTTAGATCGTGGCCTTATAGTAGAGCCACTAGATTTTGTACTTCCAGAGTAGTGTAGGTTAGCTAGGTTTGACTGGACTGCGATCCAGCTAGCTTATCAGATTGTAGTTCTATATTCTATTTTGATACTCTGTGATATATATATCTGGGCTTGTTTTGGACTCTGCACTTATTTACTCTTTCATCTATCATATGTCTTTCCTCTGAGCTATCTACCTTAGTTTTATTCTGTGATTGAGACTGTATTGATATGTCACCTCCATTCGGAGAGTATATACTGTACAGGTACATTTTAACTGTTAGTCGTAGGTATTTACAGACGTTATATACAGCATTCTACCGTCGATTCTGCGGCGTAGGCTGGACGTACCCACTTATCGTGCCCCTAATCAGGGTGCGGGTCGTGACAGCAACCAACCACCAGCACCAGAATTTGTAACAACTAACATTCTTTCCTGCAAGTACCTTTCCCAACTCAAGCGTGTGCACCAGATCCTACCAGAAATTTTTACTGGATTAGGCAAGGTTGAACTGAAGTATAACCTGGCTTTTATATATAGGAGTAAATACACGTACTTTGTACGTATAATAACGTATAATAAGAATATTATTTAATTATAGTTTGATATTTTTTCTAACTCATGTCATTAAGATGTGAGGTATCTTTCTTATTTGGTTGAGTTCGATTTCTCATTTTGACAAATTTAAACTTTTTTCAACATTTTTTTTACACAATTTAATTTTTTTAAAATAAAATGGACCATGACATACATACGGCTTAGAAGGCTCAAAAGCGAGCCATTTTGAAGCCTCATTATATATTATGAATATATTCAAAGAAGTTCAATTATTCAGATTTTTTTGAGATGCTACTACAATTCAGCCCGAAAGCTTACAATCAATATAGTCTGAAGGCATATATATACAATTCCTAACCCGAAGGTTCCATCTCAGTCCTAAGGCCACATGGAGGAAATATGAAGGAAATATGAAGGTTGAATTGGTAATGGAAGAATAAGTTTTATAAGCCTAGTGGTATTAGATTTGAATAACACAAGGAGCGTGATTTGAACAAGTTCAAGGATTTTACGAACTTGAATTAGAGGTTTCAGATCAATTTAGGACAAGGTGGAAGAATTCGGATTTAAGGATGATTAAGTGGATAGTGTGGAGTTCTAGTGAAGAGTGTACTTCTTGATTAGGGTTTTGGAAATTTGGATCTGGCCTATGGTATCATGACAAGGTCCAATCTTCATGATGGAAGGGTAATTCTGGTAGTAGTTGTATAAGATTGGTTTTTTATATGGGACTTGTGAGATTAAAGGTATGACTGACAAATGATGATCGGATAAACTTGATAGTGTCAGAGAGAGATGATTAACTTGGCTTCCCTATGAAACCTTGTCTTTTGATTTTCTATCAAGGATGAATTTGACTTATTCCATATCTTGAATCATCCCTTGAGTTTTCAATATCGTTAAATCATAATTTTCTTGATCACGACCAAACGACTTTGATCATCTCTTCTATTGTACCCGTATCCTAGGTCGTACTCAATTGAGTTAAATTCAATTCTAACCTGGATTTCCATTCTCGAATGCTCGTGCTCTGGTTTCATTCCTGATCATGACTAGGTTTATCATTTTCGTCTTGATCATGCCTATGTATAACCCTAAATCTTAATTTCGTTGACCTGGATCCTATTTATCGATGTTTTGTCCTGATTTCATTGTCATATCTAAATCATGCCAAGTGAACTTAGACTATTCCAATTTTAATCGTGTCTGAACTTGGATTGTATTTCATGATTTTATTAATCATACTCCTTAATCCTTGATCGGGTCTATAAGACCTTGACAACCCGTACTTGAACTTCATTTATATCTTGGATTCTCCTAATCGTCTCTAAAATCGTGCCCCAATGACTTGACTTATTTCTGAAGTCGTGCACATATGATTTTGTTCGTATCATAATTCTATCGTGCCAAAATCCATCATCGTGCCTGAATAATTTTAAATTGATTATCTTGATCGTACAAAACTCATCATTCTTGGATCGTGCCTAAAATATTGCCTAAATCTTCTATCATGTTTTAACCCCACTACCAACCTTTAATTTCGGATATACCATTGAGTTAGTATCGTCATTCTGGACTCGTTGACATATAATTTATTGAGTTTTGTGGACATTGGCTCCGACACGCATTTTCGTGCAAATCGGATTCCAATATCCAGATCAACGGGCCATTTTGAAATCGGCTCATCGGAATCCAATTTCGGATATACCGTTGAGTTTGTATCGTCATTCTGGATTCGTGGACATATAATTTGTTATGTTTAGTGCACTTTTATTCTGGCACGTTTTTCGATGCAAAGCGGATCCGACACGGACACCGTTTGACCCAAAATTACCTTTTTTCTTATGTGTCCAAATTGGACTTGTGAATAGGCTATTCTAGCTAATTTGACCATTCTAGACACGTTGGTGGCGGTTGTTTCACCATTCGACAACATCTGTAGGTTTTTACCCTTTATTAATTATTATAATCTTTCTCCTTTTGTTGTATTTTGAGATCCAGCGATTCCAGTGATTTCACAACCACTGAAATTAAATGTGTTGACCCTGACCCTGTTTGACCATGGTTGACTGCTTTGACTGAACGTCGAAGTAGGATCAACATTTGACCTAGTTTAACCTAGAGTTGACCAGAGTTGACTAGAGTTGACCAGTTAACTAAAAGTCAACTGTAAGTCAACCATTGACCCACTTTGACCTAGTTTGACTTGGTTTGACTTCATGTGACCTAATTTGACCTAGTGTGACTCAGTGTGACCTAGTTTGACTTAGTGGACTGAGATTGACCTAGATCACATAGCTTATACTATATAATCATGACTAACACTGTTGAACCCTAATTAGCTTATATATATCTCATCTTTAGGTCTGTGATTTCACTCTGAGCCAGATTACACAGTTGACATATTCCACCAGATCTCAGGCGAGTACATTCTCTGATAATAATTCTGTTTTATGATATCGTCTATGTTTCTTGTATTTAGTGTAGATATTCTTGTTCTCTTGATACATTATTCACACGGATTGGTATTTGTTTGGATCCCGTCATGAGATATTATTTTTTGTATTATTTGGTATATCTTGTGCAATTATTTTTTGTTCCTTGTGCATTGTATAGACACGATTCCTGCGAAGGCTAGCTACCCTCTCAGAGAATCGCGTGTCATGATGTGTCATGGTTGGATCCACTATACTAGTCGGGGACCGGATTCCTCCTTTGAAATATGGAAGGACGAAATGCGGATTGGGTTATACTGCTCCTACTCCTTTCATCAATATTATCCATGAAGATCCCGAGTCTGACGAAGATAAGAGATCTGATTCTTCTAGTACCACTTCTTGGGATTCCGATACAAGTATCGGGGACCTCTACTGCAACATTTTGTCTTCCAACATGGTTTCCATTGACCATTCTGAAGAAAGTGATGAAGACGAAGAAGAGTTTGAAATCTCACCTGAATCAGAACAGTGGGCCCAAAGATTAGATAATCAATGGGAGTTCCGTTTCGAGCAAAAAGAACCTCCGACTGAAGATAAACTTGTTCAAATAGATGTTGGTGAAGAGGGATCTCCCAAACCAATATTTATCAGTGAAAGTCTTTCAGAAACTGATAAGAAAGACATGATCAAACTCATTCGTGATTACATCGATGTCTTTGCTTGGAGTTATGAAGATATGCCAGGGCTTGATCCTCAAATTGCAACTCACAAACTCAATATCTTGCTGAATACTAAACCGGTCAAACAACAACAGCGACGATTTCGTCCAGACATCATAGATGCAATTGAAGCTGAAGTCAATAAACTCATTACCTCTGGGTTTATTAGAGAGGAACAACATCCCGATTGGGTGGCTAATATTGTTCCTGTTCTTAAAAAGACTGGCAAGATCAGAGTATGCATAGACTTCCGCAATCTCAATGCGGCATGTCCTAAAGACGAATTCCCTCTACCAATCACTGATGTCATGGTTGATAATACTTGTGGATTTGAACGAATGTCATTCATGGACGGGTATTCTGGGTACAATCAGATCAAAATATTTCCAGAGGACGAGAAGCACACTTCTTTCAGAACGCCGATTGGTACATACTGTTATACAGTTATGCCATTCGATCTCAAGAATGCAGGAGCAACTTATCAACGAGCTATGAGCACTATATTCCGTGAACATTTACAAAAAACAGTCGAATGCTATGTTGATGATATTGCAGTCAAAAGTCGACAAAAGGAGGATCATATCCAAGATTTGAAGGCTATATTTGATCTAATGCGTAAGCATCAATTAAAGATGAACCCTACTAAGTCCTTCTTAGGCGTCTCTAGTGGTAAATTTCTCGGCTTCGTCATTACCTCTAAAGGTATATACGTGGATCCCGAGAAGATCAAAGCCATCCAAGAGATGCGTCCTCCACGCACCTTAAAAGAGCTACGAGGATTTCAAGGAAGAATCGCTTATATCAGGAGATTCATCTCTAATTTATCAGGACGCTGCAGACCATTCAACAAACTTATGAAGAAAGGTGTCTCTTTTGTCTGGAATGATGAATGTCAGAAAGCATTCGATGATATAAAACAATATCTGATGAGCCCTCCAGTATTGGTACCTCCCGTCTCAGGAATACCGTTCCTCCTCTATACTCGAGCAATGAATCATTCATTGGGTGCATTACTCGCTCAAAAGAATCAAAATGGCCATGAACAAGCCATTTATTATCTCAGCCGCACTATGACTGGAGCTGAACCTCGATATTCACCGGTTGAAAAAGAATGTCTAGCCTTGATGTTTGCTGTCCAAAAGACACATCATTATATCATTGGCCAGACTATTCATGTTATTTCCAGGATCAATCCTATACGGATCATGATGAAAAAAACCCAGTGTTTTGAATTCTCGATTGGCTAACTGGGGAATCCTACTTGCTCAGTATGACATGCACTATATTCCTTAGAAATCAGTCAAAGGACAAGCTTTAGCTGATTTTCTGGCTGCTCACTCAATTCCAGAAAATTCAAAACTCTATGATGAAATCCCAGATGAAGTCCTAGATTCAAATCAAATTGCTGAAAAAGATCCTACTTGGCGTCTATTCTTTGATGGAGCATCAAGAATTGGTCCTAATGGCGATATTGTCGCTGGAGTTGGAATTGTTCTTGTATCGCCAGAAGGTCTTGCTATCCAAAGAGCTTATTCTCTCGATCAGCCGTGTTCAAACAATGTAGCTGAGTACAACGCATTACTTATTGGTCTTCAACTTGCTAAACATCTGAATATTCAACATTTGGAGGCGTATGGAGACTCTAAACTCATTGTCAATCAGATCAGGGGTACTTATGAAGTTTGCCATCAAGATCTGGTTCCTTATCATAAAACAGCTATATCTATCGCTTCTTCGTTTGAAGAATTCTTCATTGAACATGTTAGGCGAGTATGTAACACAAAAGCTGATGCCCTTGCTAATCTTGCAGCGGTGCTGGCTATTCCAATCCGACGACAACAAATGATTGTTGTTCGTAATCGAGAATTATTTCATCTTGAAAATAACTTGACTCTAGGACTTCCAGTTCTCATGACGTCAACACAACAAGAGGATTTGGATTCAGTCATAAATCGATGTCATCTTCATCTGATTCCAGCATGGAATTTATCTTCAGTAACTCGACTGAGAATCAGAATACAGATAAAGATTGGAGACTTCCTTTCTTAGATCTCGTATTATATGATATTCTTCCGGATGATCCGAGTGAGGCAGCATCTATCAGACGACGATCACTCAGATTCTACTACAATCATACAACAAAGACCTTATATCGTCGAACTTATGATGGTTTACTCCTTCGATGTGTTGCCGGCGACGAAGCTCAACAAATCATTCGTGAAGCACATGATGGAATTTGTGGAGCACATCAGCCAGGACCAAAATTTCAAGATCGTATTCGACGTATGGGTTATTATTGGCCCACCATGGTATCTGATACCATCGAATATGCAAAGAAGTGTTAGGCTTGTCAAATTCATGCAGATTTTATTCATCAACCCTCGGAATTTCTACATCCGACGGCAGCATCATGGCCCTTCGAAGCTTGGGGCATGGACATTGTCGGCCCGATCAATCCACCGTCATCTAAAGGTCATCGGTTCATTCTCGCAATAACCGATTACTTCTCCAAATGGGCCGAACCCATTCCTTTATCTGAAGTTAAGACGTCTAATGTTATCAACTTTATTAAGCACCACGTCATCTACAGATTTGGTGTTCCTCAACGCATTGTTCATGATAACGGACCACAGTTCGTCAGCCAGAAATTTACTCAATTTTGTGACGATCATCGGATCAATAATGTGGCTTCTACCGCATATAATCCAGCAGCTAACGGATTGACAGAAGCTTTCAACAAGACTATCATCAAACTCCTAAAGAAGTTTGTCTCCACTAACAAACGTAATTGGAGTGACAAGCTCGGGGAATGTTTGTGGGCTTATCGCACTACAGTTCGTAATGCTACCAAATGTACACCTTTCTCTCTGGTGTATGGTTGCGAAGCTGTTCTTCCATTAGAGATTCAAATTCCTTCTTTAAGGATAGCAATCGCTAATGAACTCACTGCTGAAAATAACGATCGTCTTCAACTTCAGGAATTAGAAGCTCTGGATGAAAAGCGATTATCTGCTCAACAGAATATTGAATTCTATCAAGCTAGAATTTCAAGAGCTTTTAATAAAAAAGTCAGAGTTCGATCATATCAAAAAGGAGAACTTGTTCTAACAGTCAGACGTCCTATGACTATGACTCATATGAGTAAGGGTAAATTTGACGCAAAGTGGGAAGGTCCCTATATTGTGAGCAAAGTTTTCTCAAATGGAGCTTATCAACTCTCAGAATTGGATGGTCGAAATATTTTGATGCCTATTAATGGCAAATTCCTTAAAAAGTACTATATATAAATGTAAATACTTGTAATCATCAGACAAATTCATGTTTTAAAAAAATAAAATTTTTATTTTATTTTCATGAATGATGATACATGATATTAAGGAAGATCACTATCATCCTTCTCTACATTTGGACGTGGGCCACTACCGTCCTTCTCAAAGACGTGATCAGCAAAAGAGCCGAGAACCTCCTTGTTAGAACCCACGAGGAATTTGCAAGCGGCCATCCTCATGGCTTCCTCTTCTTCAGTCCTTCCTGGTTCGAGCAGAAAATCCAGAATGTCCTTTGGTGGCTTGGGTGCAGACGAACCTTTGCCTGCTTCCATCTTCTTCGTTTTGGCTGGACCAGCAGGGCGTTCTTCAGTGCCTTTCTGAACCTTTGAGGCTATCTCAGTCTTCTTGGATGCTTCTCCAGATGACATTTTTATGTTGAGGAGTAGAAGTATTCGTTCTCGCCAGATTTCTGCTATATTTATAGGCAGAAGTTCCTCATTCATCCGACGTTTCACATATTCATTCATCCATTCATTTCTCACATTCATCCGACGTTTCACATATTCATTAATACTTGACGGTTCATCCGTTCATTTATTACATCCACTCGACAGTTCATCTGTTCATCATTTCCTAACGGTTCATCCGTTCATAATCTTCTATCAATTTATTAAGTGGAGATTCGTTATTTATCATGTTTTCATAACCTCTGAATCAATTCCGAATCTGCTTACTCATTTATCATGTTTTGACCTTTGTATAGAAATCAATCTATTTTCTTTTGAGTTCCTATATATTATCACGTCCATAATACCTCTGATAATATCATATACTCTAAAACAGAAAAGATGATTTTATTATCTATCATGTCCACAATTCATCCACAAATACAAATTATTGAGCATAGAAGAATTATCATTTCCATTCTCATTTCACCACAAAAAAGTCTATTATATTTTCTTAGACTTTCTTACAAATCATAATGGAAATCTATTACAAATCTTGGATTTTCATTCTACACCACAACAATAACCTAATAGAGATCTATCTTCTTCTTTGGATCTTCTCCGTCGGACCTTCTCCGTCAGGTTCGTTGTTGGTGGCAATTCCTGACTGTCTGGGTCCCAGTCACGACCAGATCAGCAGGAATCAAACTCTGGTCTTCTCTCTCAGACGAGAGGAGAACCACAGAGTATGGCAGCCCGAAGTCGTGGTGCTGCCAATACAATTGGTGGATTGGGGGTAACCTCTCAAGGAAGACAGGAATGTATCCAAACCTTGGGATACAATTCCTAGTTCTCCCGTGAAAGGAACTCTACTACCCGATTTCTCGGGGTAGAGTTGACTCCACCATCCAACTCTCGTGTATAAAGGCTCTTCCTACCATCTAAGGAAGACCCTTCTATCCCACGAAGAGTTCTGAGTTGTCTGATGTACGCGTCAAAAGCGTATGAGCTCCCTGATGTTGGTGTCAGCAAGATATTCTCTACAGCATCCACATCACCAATGCCAGTTCTGAAGAAAATCTTTAGCCGAACTTCTGCAGAAAACAGCAAGGAAAAAGAGAATTAATCAACAGAAATGTCATTTGACACGCACTGACTGGTCAAGCGTGCATTGTTCAATCAGAAACAGAAAGCCTATCTTCAACAGCAAAAATAGTATGCGTACTATACTGGACTTACCTTCAAGTTTGGTGCTAAGGATTGGCAAATTCATGTTTGATACAGTATGCAGAAATCGAACATTAGAAGACATTGCTTTCCTGTTTTGAGAATGAAATCTCTCAAAAATTTCGTTTTCAGAGAAGAAGAAGAAGAAGAAGAAGAATGAGAGATGAGTATCTTTGAAACTCAGCTGCCTATTTAAAGGACAAAGTACAAGTCTATTTTTGGAAAAGATCCGCGTAAATAGCGCTCGTAAACCATGGAATGAATGACACGTGTGCTTTGGAAGACAGCGCAACATTGGAAACAGTCAAAGAGTGCTAATTAACATTCTTCATTAATGCACGCTGTTCAATGCAAAAGTTGTACTACATTCTTCAAGACAGGCACTGATGGCCTTACAAAAGACAAGACAAAAAGAGTACAACAAAAGCATAAAAGTCACGCTCTATTTTCCAGAGCGACTAAGCTTGGTGCCTAGTTCTTCTACGCTCCTAACTCCCAGACAGTGCAACAGAGCTTTAAACATTTCACGCTGCTCTATGAAGCTGCGCCCATCAGAAGAGGACGAGCCATCCAAGGCAAAATAGCTCAAAAAATTCTTGGCTAGTTGCAAGGGATCATCTTTGAGCTCGAAGACAAGGGGCTCTGGCTCTTCACCCCCAAAAGTGGGATCACCATGGGAACAAAAGCCCAACTTGCGTGCTTCTTCCTTTGGTGTCATATTGACGTAAGATGAAGATTAAAAATGAATCTTCTCCCTGTTTATATAATAGAGCTCGCCGGCGGTTCATATTCCACCATAAATTGGATACAATCAGTCTCGGAGAACGAAGAGTCATTATGACATTTAATAAGTTCATTTGGATGTTTTCAAAGAACTTCGAAGTCTTTTCGACTTCCGAAAATTTTAGAGTCATCTCAGCGTGACTAAATCCATTTTATCATCTCTATTTTCAAAGTATTTCGAAATAATTTATTATTTTTCGAAAACTTTGAAGGAGATTTTGTAGGCCTCAAAAAAAATGAAAGTCACGCTGAGTTGATCAAGACAGTCAAAAGTCACGCTCAGTTGATCCAGACAATATAAACAAATCACGCTGGGGAGACAGCTCATCATTTGTCAGAGAGTAATTATGACTGACAGCACAACAGTCGAAGAATGTCTCTTCGTATGCCACATATGCACAGACTTCGAGAGATCATCGCCGTCTATTGCGTGATTTTCGAAATCTTTTTCAGCAAGACTCAGCCTTCGTCAAGTTGGCGTACCAAAAGGGTTTCTTGTCATTTAATGCGACTGACAAAGCAATCACTGTCAGAGATTTTGTGTCAGTCGAGACACGCCGAATCAAGACAGCTGGCAGTTCTATCTCAAGTCTGCGTGTATTTGTGATCTTCATCTCAAGTTTGCGTGAATTCTGAAGTTTTCTTCCTCAAGTTTGCATGGATTTTTGAGTTCTTTGCCTCGAAGTCTGCGTGGATCCTGAAGCTTCCTGCCCCAAGTTTGCGTGGATTTTGAAGCTTTCTACACCGAGTTCGCATGGAGTTCGTCTTCAACAAGTCTGCGTGGATTTCATCAAATTGGAGTACGTGGCAGCCATGCCACTGATCTCTCGCCTGCGTGTCCTGTAACTTGCACACGACTCATGCATGATTGCCATGTGTCCAACAGTTACAGGCCACGTCCAGTAACTGCTCACAGCCTTGCGTATGTTAAATCCTGCGTGATTTTCAACTAAGCACAGGCTGTGAAGACAGTTATCTTTTCAGTTATTATTTTTGACTCTATAAATAGAGTTCTTTTTCTCATTTATTGTACAGATACATTGATATCTACTGTCAAAATTTTGAGAGCTTTTCTTCTTCGCATAGTCTAAGGGATAAAGCGATCGTCTTCTAGATCGGATTCCTACAGTTGTAATTTTCCCAGAAACACAACAAATAAAGAGAATTTCTTTATGGAAAATACTTACTTTGCCATGATACTCACATGTACATTTCGTGATTCTTTGTATATTCTTCCTATTTACTGCTACATTTTCAATATCGTCTAACTAGAACTGTTATTTGAGATTTGTGCTCGTTCCATCCTGACTGGATATGTTGACAATATTTTAGGAGTAGTTGTGCCCTCAGTATTGGACTACAGGATGTTGCTAGCTGGGGTGGTTCTCGGTATTCTTCACCGTGAGTTGTTTCTCAGGAGTTCTAGGTCTAGTAGTTATTTAGTTTTGTTATTGTTTCTCTCTATTTATTCTTGTCTCATATGATCCTTGTAGATTCTAGTTGTTATAATGGTATTGTTATTATTTCTTGTCTTATCTTCCTAAGTTTTGTGATGTGATACGAGTACCTTTATAGTTATGGATCTTTAGATGTTGTAGTATCGGGTACTTGACAGCGCTCTACCGCCGATACTGCTCTACCCGCCGATACTGCGGCGTAGGCTGGACGTGGCCCACGTATTCGTACCCGTATATCCGAGTGCGGGTCGTGACAGAAGGCCCCATCTCAGTCTAAATGCCACATCCGACCCGAAGGCCTCACGCAACCGTAGCTGCACCAGCTCCACACTAGTACCGCACATGCACTTGTATCGCATCCGCGCACCACTGGGTCGCACCGCATTGTGGGGATGCATCGGTCTTAAATGGTTAGACTAGACTTCATTTGTTTGTATATATACGTGTGTGTGTGTGTGTGTGTCCCGTGGCCGGTAGTCCGTTGGGAACGGTGGAGCACTCCGGCGCAGGTTCGAGCCCCCTTGGAGGCATGCCTCCAAGCACCAGTAAGAAGTGGACACCCTCAAAAAAATTATATATATATATATATATATATATATATATATATATATATATATATATATATATATATATATTGGAATATATATATATATATATATATATATATATATATATATATATATATATATATATATATATATATATATATTCCAATATATATATATATATATATATATATATATATATTGGAAAAAAGTAATTATGGCGAACGCTTCCACTGGGAATCGATCTCCTGACCACTCGGGCCGCATGCATCTCCCTTAACCACTAAGCTAGAGGTCATTTGCAGATCAAAAATCCATCCGCTGAGCCTCGCCCCCATGCAACATCGTATCGGGGTCGCGGGGGGGGGGGGGGGGGGTGGTGGCACCCGCTCGATCCAATAGTCGAGGGTGATGGGGCTCCCGATCCGGACTATATATATATATATATATATATATATATATATATATATATATATATATATATGTGTGTGTGTGTGTGTGTGTGTGTGTGTGTGTGTGTGTGTGTGTGTGTGATTTACCAAAATACCTTCTATATAACTGTTATTTATGACGTTGAAGGGATGTTTTGGTAAATTATTTCCCCAACAGTCATATTAGCCTAATAGGGATTTTTTTTTTCACCGGAATACCCCCAATACTACGGCCCTTTCTTTTGAAGGTACTTTGATTATTTTGCTAAAAATGATCAAAATATCTTTATAACAGCTATATTTAAAAATATTGGGGGTGGTTTGACACCCAAGAAATTCTATAACTAGGATATATATATTTTTTTCAAATTTACCACAGTAATTTATTTTTCTCTCCTGCAATACTTACAAACAATTCAGTAAAATTTGGTGAAGAGGCTACTTGCTATCATAAAAAGTGATCAACCACCATAGCAATTGCAAGACCAGCAACCTCAATTACACCACAACCTCAGGGGGTACAAGGGCCTCAACTTGAAGGAAGATCAGAATTTTGACAACATTTTAGCCGAGTGAGCGTGATACAAAAAGAAGAATCTCGCATGAAATTCTTGTTGAATGTTTGCATTGATGTACAAAAACTATTCGTAGATATCTAAACAAGTGTATCTAGTGTCATGCATTTTCTTGAAAAATTGTATCATTTTTTAATATGTATTATTATGATAGATACCTCCAAACATAAGTTGTACAACTTGACAAAAAAAATATCAATTAAAAAAAATAAAATATTTGCTTAAAAATTCTCTTTAATATCGTATGTAATGTATCTTTGAAAGTCCATTTTTTAATTTAATCAAATTAATTATATTTTACTTATACTTTGGTATTTCATTCCATCTGTTTGCTTAATATATTATTATCTAATTATTTTTTAATATAAACCGGACCATCCGGACCCAGCCCATTCGGGTCCGGGCTGGATTTGACCTTCCAACCTTCCGGGCCGGGCCAGCCCGATCCGCCTCCTCTTTGGACTAAGCCAAGTCCGATCTAGACTCGGTCAACTCTGGTCCGGGCTGGCCACCTTGGAACTCCGAGGACAAAAATATCTATGATTGGTTTATCTAAAAATAAATAAATGATTTACACCCCTACTTTGTTTACCATTATTCAATCTGCATTATACCAAATTACCATAATGCACGAAATCCTCCACTTTAGACGAAAATCGTTTATGACTGACAGTAAACTACTTTCACCAAATATTTGGGATCAATACCCCCGCCATCATCAGCTCCTTCCATTGTCTTCTTTCCTACTGCCCCCCCATGTCACTCCCATTTCCCGTTATACGCATTTTTAGTATACGTGTACGGATTCTCGATCCGTATTTCGACTTGTCTAGCATAGCTTGGCTTGGTTTGGTCTTGGTTTAACTTGGTTTAGCTTGGCTTGGTTTATTTTGGTTTTGGTTAGAGATGGAGAGGATTGATATAAATATCAACTCCACTCTCTCTCTCTCTCTCTCTTCATTATTTTCCTTACTCCTTCATTTACTTCTTTTCCTCCATTAATTATCTCCAACCACCTTAGGCAAGTGCAACTTGCTTCATGGAGGAACTCCATTTTTGTTGTTCCATTGTCTTCCCTACAAGCTTCTAAGGCTATTTAGTACTTGGCATTTTTGGTTTTGGAGGATTAATTCTTGTAGATCTAAGTTTTCTTAAATCTTGCTTTTCTTGGATTTTGATCTACCAAACTTCATTATTTTCATGTTTTGATTGTTTTATATTGTAGATAATTTGATTTTACTCAAGTTAGACCTTTAAAATCCGAATTTCGATTTATTTTGAGTGATTTATAGACCTTGGAAGTTTATGGGTTCTATGGTTCTTCTCGGGTTGGAGAAGAACAGTGTGTGGGTGCATGGCATTTTATGCGCCCACAGTGACTTCAGCCTTGGGCGCATAGCCCTTTATATGCGCCCAACCTCCCTGACTTCCTCAGTGTGGGCGCATGGCTTTATATGCGTCCATGACTTTTGGTTGCTTATGCACATAACTTCAGATATGTGTTAAGTCCTAGTGTCCCTTTGCTGTGGGCGCATAGCCCTTATTATGCGCCCACATGGCTATTATAGATGACTCCTGACTTATCTTCCCATTGTTTCCCGCCTTCCTCATATGGACGCATAGACCATAGGCGCATGTATGTGGGCGCATAGGCCATGGGCGCATGCACTCTCTTGTGCATTCCTTCCATAGCATATGCCCTACATGATGTGTTTAGTCCTAGGCGCATACATGTGGGCACATGCCCTTAGGCGCATAGCCTTGGGCGCATGCCACTCTCAGCACATGCATTTTGGGTGCATGCTCTTCATGATACCCCAATAACCCCTTGTGCCATCTCTTACAAATATCCGTACTGTCCCCATGGTCCTTAGTGTGAGTTGTGACCTTTGTTTGTACTCTTTACTTGACCAGTCCTATAATGTTATTTTCCATGTTGTACATGTACTCTGAGCTTTAAACACGACCTTGGTACGGCACGTACGCTCTCTAACAACTCCTTGATAGTGGCCCGCCATGGTGCACTTACATAAACACGACATGACAATATAATTTTACATGATAACTCTTGATAGTGACCCGTCGTGGTGCACTATTGACAAGAAACTTGACATGATAATTCTTGATAGTGGTCCGTCGTGACGCACTCTTGACAAGATAAGTAATCTTGATTAGTAACCTAACATGATAATCTTGATATGCTGTTGAAACAACTATCTTGACTTGCTAAGTAACTCTTGTCTTGACACCGTGGGTGATCGTTCTTGAATGTGCTCGTATAAGCTACCAGTCTCGTCTCGTATCATGTCTAGGACTTGCATTCCTGGTTACCACGGTCAGGAATTCATATTGAATCTGACTAGGTTAATAACTAGATTGATCAAAGTAGTTCATATAGGGAGATGTTTCCAGTTACAGGCGATCCCGTTATCCCGGCCACACCTGATGGACTTATAGCCTACCGTCGAGTAGGGCACATTTTCAGCCCACTGTCATGTAGGGAACTTCTTGAAACAAGTACTATGTACACTGTCATATGTTGTACTCCAAGTTACCTAATAATTCTTGATAACTCTTACATGAACCTCGCATGGATAACCTGGATAGCTGCAGGGCTTGTGACTGCTGGAACATCTCGTTGCATCTTGTTAGTAATTAGGCTTGTGATAACCCTAGTTAGTTAAAGTATCAACCCGTACTCTTTACTTGGCCGTGAATGTTGGTTGGGTTCTATCTTGTCTAGTCTTGTCTAGATCCAGTACATGGCTATCTCAGGACATGCTTGTTTATGTTTTACTTTATCGATAATTGGTTAGAGACTAAGTTCTGTTCAGGTGAAGGGTTACAACCCCGGTCCTTATTTGGTTTACGGGTTGTAACTTGGTTATCGGAATAGTCCTTTAGTTATCTTATCATTTATCACCCTGTTTTCTCTAACTCATGTTTTTCGTTATTCATTTATGTCCTTATGTGCTAATATGCTGGTTTTAGTTCTTAAGTGAAGCCTCCCTTGTGGCACTTGCTCTTTCTGGGGTCTGACCCAGCTAGTTTTGTATAGCCAGATTTTGAAGTAGCTCCCAAGGATCTTCCAGCCTTCCAGCCAGATGGTGAATACTAGACGTAATCCTGGCAACGAGTGGATTTTTATTTTGCTCTCCCGCTCTATTGTAAAATTATTCTTTTGAGGCGTTTAGCCGTCGAGCAAGTGTTAGCTCGTGTTGAATACTTATATTTCTTGTCTGCCTAAGGGCTGTAACATGATTGACAAATCCTAGGGTTGATCATGTATGACTGAAACTCTTGCTAGTCCTCGCATTTTGTACGACTAGCTTCATGATCATCTGTATATAAAATGTATGGGACACCTTACTATTGAGTATCTGATGGTCTAACATCTTGTAACTATTATTGCTTGCTTAAGATTGAGACACTAGGCTTGTTCTTGACCATAAGAGACTGATGGCTTGTAGATAAACCCTCACACATCTAGACAGTCGTGACTGTATATCGAGGTGGTTTACACTTCTATATACATAGCTGGCTATGTCTGCTCCCGCTCTCCAGTATTATGGATGTGGGGCGTGACACGGTTTAAGTGGTGGCCCATACAACGTCTTGTAAATCAAGATGTGTGGGGATTTTATCGAATATATGTCTCAATCAGCACTCGCCCTTGATCTCTACTCGTGTCTTCTAATCTTTCTGAAATCTTGACCTGATCACATGCTTATATCCTCGATCTATCATAGTCCTTTTTTATTGTTCCCCATGTCATTTCTTCAGTGGCATTGCTCCTGGTCCTACAGATCGGCAAGGCGGAGCACCTCCAGTTAACCAGCAACAACAAGAAGATCAAGCCCAGCACTCGGGAGCAGCATCCTGATCCATGCACCCTGATGACCCAGAGCCTCCAGTTCAACCAGTCCAGCCTGCAGAGTCCAAAAACAGGGTCTTGATTAGACTTATCAGGGAATTGCTTGCATCGCAGGATCGTTGAGGTGATGTCCTGCACCAAATAGTAGAGTTAGCCATGGACAGAGTAGGTTACCAAGGTAACATTGCAGCCAACAATTTCAAGCACCTGAACCCTCCCTTCTTTGACGGTAGCGAGGACACGATTGCAGCTGATGCCTGGCTCCAGGACATCGAGATTATCTTGGAAGCAGCTAAGACTCCAGAGGAAGAGAAAGTGGCTGTAGTGCGCCTGTAGTTATTGGACTTAGCCCGCACCTGGTGGACGATGTTAGCAGTTGGATTGGCGACGCCTGTCCCATGGACGATATTCATCGACAAGTTCCAGACCAAGTACTTTGATACAGTGGCTCGATATGAACTGCAAACGAGATTCACCAATTTGAAACAGATGATCAGGACAGTTGATGGTTATGCAGCTGAAGTTTCAAGACTGAGTCGGTGCTCCCACCTTGGTGGCTACCGAATTGAACCGAGTCCAGCGGTTCCAGCAGGGACTCCACCTAGAGATTATTCTAGCTGTGAAGCAGTTCGAGCATCAGACTTTTGATGTTGTCTTGAGAGCAGCCATGAGGCATGAGTATACCTCGCAGAGGATCGTGGACCGAACCGAAAGTAGGAAGAGGTCCCATGGGCAGATGAGTCTATCCTCAGCACCAGCCCCGACAGCTAGGGCTTTATCGATTAGGGTTCACCGAAGGGCAAATTCAGTTTCATCGGTTCAGCATTCGACACCGACGTACCCTCAGCGACAGAAGCAGAAGCAGTCTTCCGCAATGGGCTGCACTCATTGTGGGAAGCCAGGGCACGTAGTTTCGGAGTGTCGTAGAGCACAGGGATTGTGCTTGGCTTGTGGGACATCGGACCACATGATAGGGTCCTGTCCTAATAGAGCCAGTTCATCATCGTCGAACCTAACTAGTCTATCGGTTAGGGACCAGCCCCAGCACCAGTGCAGCAGCAGTAGCAGTACCAGCCTCCGAGGCCATTGCCGCCTCAGGCCCAAGCCTTCCAGCAGCAGAGATCCTAGAAGTATGCCCAGACCCAAGCTCAGATACAGAACCCAGAGAGATTTCCAGCAAAGTGTCTTCCTTATGCCTCATGCCTTTTAATTCCTTGCTTGCATGTATGATTGCTTGACTGGTTGCTAGTCGTAGATGGCTTGTGCTTTAGTATAGCTTTCCCTGACATCTCTAGCCTCTTGATTAAATTCTGAGGACGGAATTCTTTTTAGGTGGGTAGAGTTGTCACTCCCGTTTCCCGTTATACGTATTTTTATTATACGTGTACGGATTTTCGACCCGTATTTCGACTTGTCTAGCATAGCTTGGCTTGGTTTGGTCTTGGTTTAACTTGGTTTAGCTTGGCTTGGTTTATTTTGGTTTTGATTAGAGATGGAGAGGATTGATATAAATATCAACTCCACACTCTCTCTCTCTTCATTATTTTCCTTACTCCTTCATTTACTTCTTCCTCCTCCATTAATTCTCACCAACCACCTTAGGCAAGTGCAACTTGCTTCATGGAGGAACTCTATTTTTGTTGTTCCATTATCTTCCCTACATGCTTCTAAGGCTATTTAATACTTAGCATTTTTGGTTTTGGAGGATTAATTCATGTAGATCAAAGTTTTCTTAAATCTTGCTTTTCTTGGGTTTTGATCTATCAAACTTTATTATTTTTATGTTTTGATTTTTCTATTTTGTAGAGAATTTGATTTTACTCAAGTTAGACCTTTGAAAACCCAGATTTTGATTTATTTTGAGTGATTTATGGACCTTGAAAGTTCATGGGTTCCATGGTTCTTCTTCTCGGGTTGGAGAAGAAGAACAATGTGTGGGCGCATGGCATTGTAGCCTCCCTTCCCGAAAAATTTTTGAAATATTTTGTTTGAGTTAAATGTTGATTTTTATTTTATTTTTATAAATAATTATTTTGTTAATTATTACGGTAGACGACTATAGCCATAGTTGAGTTTTGAAGTACAAGACGACTAGGAATCGTAACACGGATAGCGCAGCGGCGTGCTTTGACTAGTGTTTAGCCATAGTAGGGGAATGCCAAGCCAAAAGTGAATGCCAACTAAGAAAACCAGGCCAAGTTGCAGCATGACCACTATAAATTTATTAGAAATATTATTTGACTTTTAGGTGACCCTGTTGTATCGAACTAGCCCGGACGGACCAAAACCAAGTCCAAGCCCACGTAGTCGGGTGGTATATTCAGAGACGACCATGGAGATGTATGTTGTATTGGCGTTCTACCTTAGTGATTTAGAAAGCAATTTGGAAAAGATTGTTATATATATATATATATATATATATATATATATATATATATATATATATATATATATATATATATATATATATATATATACATATTATTGTGCTTGCTATTAGAAATAGTATATGTTTGATAATATAGTAAATAAATTTATTTAACGAATATTTTGGACTTTATAGAATTTATCTAAGTTATATACATACTTGTATATATATATATATATAGGAGTATATTTATATATGAAAATTAGGCTTATATATAAATATATATATATATATTTAGTTTTCTAATTGTAATTATTAGTACATAAATTCTACATTATAAATATTGTTTATGTTTAAGATATTTTATTGTCTTTATTGAGTTTGTGATATATATAGGTATATATAGCATAAAGTAGTATAGGAAGGTATACGTGTGCACATGTATATATACAGATATATATATGTATACTTATATGTGTATGAATATAAATATATACGTATATACATATTTATATATATATATATATATATATATATATATATATATATATATATATATATATATATATATATATATATATATATATATATATATATTTAAAATCTAATTAGATGAGTATATATATATATATATATATATATATATATATATATATTATATATATTATATATATATATATATATATATATATATATATATATATATATATATATATATATATATATATATATATATATATACTCATCTATTTAGATTTTGGATATTTTTATATAAATAAATATACTCATCTATATATATATATATATATATATATATATATATATATATATATATATATATATATATATATATATATATATATATATATATATATATATATATATACTCATCTCATTAGATTTTGGATATATATATATATATATATATATATATATATATATATATATATATATATATATATATATATATATATATATATATATATATATATATATACTCATCTATTTAGATTTTGGATATTTTTATATAAATAAATATACTCATCTATATATATATATATATATATATATATATATATATATATATATATATATATATATATATATATATATATATATAAGAATAGAAAGCAAATGAAGGCCAAAACCCAGCCCAGCAACCGAATTCCCCCAGCTAACCCGACAGGCCCCAACAGCAACCGAATGGAAAGCCCAACTGAGCCCACCCCCTACACAGCCTGCCCCAAGCAGTCGAATATCACCCCCCCCCCCCCCGCAGCTCTGTTATGAAACCAGGAGGTATATATACGGATATGAACGAGAGATAGCAGAGGAATCAAAACCCTAATCGAAATCCACCGCCGCGCCACCCTTCCCCACACCTTGGTGACCACCCCGGCGGCCTTGCACCGCCTCCTAGCCGCCGGAGTCGGCCGGGACTGCCGTGCACAGCACGCATAGCCAACAGAGTAGGCGTTTCGAAGCCCAACTTCAAGGTACGAGTTCTCCGTCTATGATTATCCATTTTCCGAACCGTAAAGTGTTTCAGAAAGCCTACTAGATCCTCTTCAAACCCCTTCAGTTGGATTTTATCCTATGACAGTGGAAACCCCAGAAAGTCGACGCGAACCCGAGCAAAAACTTGCTCGAGAACAGAACACTAGTACAGCCCAATCACCCATGTTTAAAGATCGATTCTGATCGATCTAATGCTATATTAGAAATTCTATTTGAAGGAGTTTATCGACAACATATAGAGCTTCACAACCCTTTTTGCGGATTTGAAAATCATCGACTACGCGTCGAGAAACCGAATCCCAAAGTTTTCCAAAAATCTGTTTTCAAAACTAGAAAATTGTTCCACACGACGTTCGTCCCGCCAAACCGGGCGACGTGGTCACGAACCGAAGGCTTCGAAAGCTGCATAACAGTTTCGTGGACGTGTGGGCTTTGACGGAATTCAAATTGGTCGTGTGTGCGCGACGAAATTGATGCGTATCCGTCGAAATTCACCGTATCGTGCACTTTGTAAATTTCTCAATTACTTTTTGCACGCTCGTCAGATCGAGACGAAACTTACGCCATCAGGACCGTATCGTTTTTTTGGTCCTGTATGCCAAGTTTGGTCCGATTCTGAGACAGTTGATAAAATCGCCGTATCGTGGGCCCCCTGGTCCGACTCAACGGGTGATTTTGTGCACAGCCCGCCGAAATCCAACTTTGAACATACGGTTGGGTTCGTATCGGAAAATCGAATCCGTAGACATGTAGTTTGACGACTTTAGAGACCATTGACTCTGGCACGCTTTTCGGTACAAAACAGGTCCAACGACGGACATCATTTTTGCCTGAAATTACCGTTTTGCCCCTGTGTCTAGAATTGGACTTAAGGACAGGCAATCCTAGCTAATTTGACTATTCTGAGACTGTTGGCAATGTTTGTTTCAGCTTTCGGAGACAGTTGTGATGACTCGGACTTTATGGCTCACCAGTTGATTATATTTTGTTGGATCTGCATGCAACCTCCAGGCAAGATATCTTGCCTCCCTCTACAGTTTACTTACATGCATGTTTATATTATTATACAGTTTATTAGTTGATTATTTATACGTGATTTGTATATCATGCCTGCTATTATATATATAGCCTTGTTTATAATTAGCTTCGTAGTTCATATTGGATTAGTTTTCTTGTGTATCGTGATTGGGTCGTGTCGTGTCATCTCTTGTACTTGGACTGAGTCGCATCGTATCATAGGATTGAATGAGTCATATCAGAACTGCTTTACCTTCCTGTCTTGAAATCTTGAAGCTAACCTGCAAGTCCACATTAGGGACGAGGGTTAGTAGTTAAGCTAACTTGCGAGCCCACACCAGGGGCGAGAGTTAGTAAGCTAATCCGCGAGTCCATATTAGGGATGAGGGTTAGTAGTTAAGCTAACTTGCAAGTCCACACCAGGGGCGAGAGTTAGTAAGCTAATATGCGAGTCCATATTAGGGGCGAGGGTTAGTAGTTATATGTCCACACCTGCGAGTCCACACAAGGGACGAGGGTGATGCTAGCCTGCGAGTCCATACTAGGAACGAGGGTTAGTAGTATATGGTTCACACCTGCGAGTCCACACTAGGGACGAGGGTGATGCTAGCCTACGAGTCCACACTAGGGACGAGGGCTAGTAGTTGTTCAAACCTGCGAGTCCACACTAGGGACGAGGGTTTGAGTATTCGATTGGTTATCCATTGACATCGTGATATCGTGTTCTCTTGTTCTTCTCCAGCAGTTCGTTTAGGCGTAGTGGTCCTTCCAGTCGTGTATAGTCGTATTTTCGTGCTGATTGGTCTTTTCCCATTGTTCTTGTATTTTTTTTAATGCATGATAAACTGCTAGATAGACATGTTTTTATGTATCTTGCTATGTTCCCTGAGGACCTGATGATCTCTTCAGGTTAGTTATTACGTGGAGTTAGTTAGCAGCTCTGGATGGTGAATGATTATGACACCTGTGGGGTCCAGATGTGATGATACGCTTGCGGGATTCAGGTATCGTTATTTTGTTTATTATCCGCTCGTGCTTTCATACCTTATCATGAGATATCCCATTTCTTGATTCAGTTTTAGACTCTTGTTACTTCCTTTAGAGTCTTATCGGACATATATGCTAGTGGGCTGCAGACCACGACCCATAGTGTTCATTCATGTTTATTATTCTTATTGTGGATTGAGATATAGATATGTTTGCCATGATTTGGCAGTATACCATAGCCTTGACAGCGTTTACGTATTTGAGTCGGGCTGGAGTCCGCTTGATGCGTAGCTGGCTTGCTCACGTGCTCGCGTCCGAAAAGCGGGTGCGGGTCGTGACAAGTTTTTTTGGTGGCCCATGCAGGTCAGAGCATATCGTATCGGTTACGTAACTGTACTGGTACGAGCCTGCAACTTTGATTAAACCTTAGAAATCTCAATCTACTCTGCTTTGAAAATCTCTCCTAGAAATTCTCTACGTCCTTGAAAACTCCATATTAGCTTTCGATTATACTTCCTTGCTTTCCATACCATTGATTCTCGTCGCTTCCTATTCCGGGGCGACGAATGATCGTGCTGTCTAGAATTCATCAGAAATTCTTAAATTATAGTATAATATTGCATGGTTATTGAGTATTGGTTGTTTATAGATATTAGGGAGTATATATGCCACATGTCTTAGATATCTAAGGATAATGACTCTAGCGACTTGATGGAAGGTTATAAGTTTTAGTGACATACCATTGAGGGAGTAGTGTGACCAAAGGTGGGTAGAAGTCCTCAAGCATTCGAGGTTATAAAATATTTTGAGAAATTAAATTTGAGGATATTGAGGTAATAGTAGACTCTAATTTTTTTAAGAAATAGTTATGAATTAGAATTTCGAGGACGAAATTATTTTAAGGTGGGTAGATTTGTAGCCTCCCTTCCCGAAAATTTTTTGAAATATTTTGTTTTAGTTAAATGGTGATTTTTTTTTGATTTTTATAAATAATTTTTTTTGTTAATTATTACGGTAGACGACTATAGCCATAGTTGAGTTTTGAAGTACAAGACGACTAGGAATCGTAACACGGATAGCGCAGCGGCGTGCTTTGACTAGTGTTTAACCATAGTAGGGAAATGCCAAGCCATAAGTGAATCCCAACTAAGAAAACCAGGCCATGTTGCGGCATGACCACTATAAATTTATTAGAAATATTATTTGACTTTTAGGTGACCCTGTTGTATCGAACTAGTCCGGACGGACCAAAACCAAGTCCAAGCCCACGTAGTCGGGTGGTATATTCAGAGATGACCATGGAGATGTATGTTGTATTGGCGTTCTACCTTAGTGATTTAGAAAGCAATTTGGAAACGATTGTTATATATATACATATTATTGTGCTTGCTATTAGAAATAGTATATGTTTGATAATATAGTAAATAAATTTCTTTAACGAATATTTTGGACTTTATAGGATTTATCTAAGTTATATACATACTTGTGTGTGTATATATATATATATATATATATATATATATATATATATATATATATATATATATATATATATATATATATATATATATATATATATATATAGAAGTATATTTATATATGAAAATTAGGCTTATATATAAATATATATATATGTTTAGTTTTCTAATTGTAATTATTAGTACATAAATTCTACATTATAAATATTGTTTATGTTTAAGATATTTATTGTCTTTATTGAGTTTGTGATATATATAGGTATATATAGCATAAAGTAGTATAGGAAGGTATACGTGTGCACATGTATATATACAGATATATATATATATGTATACTTATATGTGTATGAATATAAATATATACGTATATAAATATTATATATATATATATATATATAATATATATATATATATATATATATATATATATATATATATATATATATATATATATATATATATAATAGAAATACATTCTCAATATTATATATATATATATATCTATATATATATATATATATATATATATATATATATATATATATTATATATATATATAATATTGAGAATGTATTTCTATTATATATATATATATATATATATATATATATATATATATATATATATATATATATATATATATATATATATATATGTATGTATGTATATATGTATGTATGTATATATATATGTAAATATATATATGTGTAATAGTAAAAGAATATAAAGCAAATGAAGGCCAAAACCCAGCCCAGCAACCGAATTCCCCCAGCTAACCCGACAGGCCCCAACAGCAACCGAATGGAAAGCCTAACTGAGCCCACCCCCTACACAGCCTGACCCAAGCAGTCAAATATCACCCCCCCCCCCCCCCCCCCGCAGCTCTGTTACGAAACCAGGAGGTATATATACGGATATGAACGAGAGATAGCAGAGGAATCAAAACCCTAATCGAAATCCACCGCCGCGCCACCCTTCCCCACACCTTGGCGACCACCCCGACGGCCCTGCACCGCCGCCAAGCCGCCGGAGTCGGCCGGGACCGCCGTGCACAGCGCGCATAGCCAACAGAGGAGCAGCAGTAGGCGTTTCGAAGCCCAACTTCAAGGTACGAGTTCTCCGTCTATGATTATCCATTTTCTGAACCGTAAAGTGTTTCAGAAAGCCTACTAGATCCTCTTCAAACCCCTTCAGTTGGATTTTATCCTATGATAGTGGAAACCCCAGAAAGTCGACGCGAACCCGAGCAAAAACTTGCTCGAGAACAGAACACTAGTACAGCCCAATCACCCATGTTTAAAGATCGATTCCGATCGATCTAATGCTATATTAGAAATTCTATTTGAAGGAGTTTATCAACAACATATAGAGCTTCACAACCCTTTTTACAGATTTGAAAATCATCGTCTACGCGTCGAGAAATCGAATCCCAAAGTTTTTCAAAAATCTGTTTTCAAAACTAGAAAATTGTTCCACACGACGTGCGTCTCGCCAAACCGGGCGACGTGGTCGCGAACCGAAGGCATCAAAATCTGTGTAACGGCTTCGTGGACGTGTGGGCTTTGGCGGAATTCAAATTGGTCGTGTGTGCGCGACAAAATTGATGCGTATCCGTCGAAATTCACCGTATCGTGCACTTTGCAAATTTCTCAATTACTTTGTGCACGCTCGTCAGATCGAGACTAAACTTACGCCATCAGGACCGTATCGTTTTTCTGGTCCTGTATGCCAAGTTTGGTCCGATTCTGAGACAGTTGATAAAATCGCCGTATCGCGCCCTCCCCCCCGGTCTGACTTAACGGGTGATTTTGTGCACAGCCCGCCGAAATCCAACTTTGGAAATACGGTTGGGTTCATATCAGAAAAACGGATCCGTAGACATGTAGTTTGACGACTTTAGAGACCATTGACTCTGGCACGCTTTTCGGTGCAAAGCGGGTCCAACGGCGGATATCGTTTTTGCCTGAAATTACCGTTTTGCCCCTGTGTCCAGAATTAGACTTAAGAACAGGCAATCCTAGCTAATTTGACTATTCTGAGACTGTTGGCAATATTTGTTTCAGCTTTCGGAGACAGTTGTGATGACTCGGACTTTATGGCTCACCAGTTGATTATATTTTGTTGGATCTGCATGCAACCTCCAGGCAAGATACCTTGCCTCCCTCTACAGTTTACTTACATGCATATTTATATTATTATACAGTTTATTAGTTGATTATTTATACGTGATTTGTATATCATGCCTGCTAGTATATATATAGCCTTGTTTATAATTAGCTTCGTAGTTCATATTAGATTAGTTTTCTTGTGTATCGTGATTGGGTCGTATCGTGTCATCTCTTGTACTTGAACTGAGTCGCATCGTGTCATAGGATTGAATAAGTCATATCGAAATTGCTTTACCTCTTTGTCTTGAAATCTTGAAGCTAACCTGCGAGTCCACATTAGGGACGAGGGTTAGTAGTTAAGCTTACTTGCGAGCCCACACCAGGGGCGAGAGTTAGTAAGCTAATCCGAAAGTCCACATTAGGGATGAGGGTTAGTAGTTAAGCTAAATTGCGAGTCCACACCTGGGGTGAGAGTTAGTAAGCTAATCTGCGAGTTCACATTAGGGGTGAGGGTTAGTAGTTATATGTCCACACCTGCGAGTCCACACAAGGGACGAGGGTGATGCTAGCCTGCGAGTCCACACTAGGGACGAGGGTTAGTAGTATATGGTTCACACCTGCGAGTCCACAATAGGGACGAGGGTGATGCTAGCCTACGAGTCCACACTAGGGACGAGGGCTAGTAGTTGTTTAAACCTGCGAGTCCACACTAGGGACGAGGGTTTGAGTATTCGATTGGTTATCCATTGACATCGTGATATCGTGTTCTCTTGTTCTTTTCCAGCAGTTCGTTTAGGCGTAGTGGTCCTTCCAGTCGTGTATAGTCATATTTTCGTACTGATTGGTCTTTTTCCATTGTTCTTGTATTTTCTTTATTGCATGATAAACTGCTAGATAGACATGTTTTTATGTATCTTGCTATGTCCCCTGAGGACCTGATGATCTCTTCAGGTTAGTTATTGCGTGGAGTTAGTTAGCAGCTCTGGATGGCGGATGATTATGACACCTGTGGGGTCCAGATGTGATGATACGCTTGCGGGATTCAGGTATCGTTATTATGTTTATTATCCGCTCGTGCTTTCATACCTTATCATGAGATATCCCGTTTCTTGATTCAGTTTTAGACTCTTGTTACTTCCTTTAGAGTCTTATCGGACATACATGCTAGTGGGTTGCAGACCACGACCCATAGTTCATTCATGTTTATTATTGTTATTGTGGATTGAGATATAGATATGTTTGCCATGATTTGGCAGTATACCATAGCCTTGACAGCGTTTACGTATTCGAGTCGGGCTGGAGTCCGCTTGATGCGTAGCTGGCTTGCTCACGTGCTCGCGTCCGAAAAGTGGGTGCGGGTCGTGACAGGCATTTTATGCGCCCACGGTGACTTCAGCCTTGGGCGCATAGCCCTTTATATGCGTCTAAGCTCCCTGCCTTCCTCAGTGTGGGCGCATGGCATTATATGCGCCCATGACTTTTGGTTGCTTATACACATAACTTCAGATATGTGTTAAGTCCTAGTGTCCCTTTGTTGTGGACGCATAGCCCTTATTATATGCCCACATGGCCAATATAGATCCCTGAATCATTTTTGGTAAAATTTTGAGATTTTTCTAATTTAATATTGTTTTCTTCTAAAAAAAAACATAATTTCGATTGAATAGTTGATTAATATGAATTTTGGCTGTTAATAAATTTTCTTTATTTGGAAAATATTTTGATACTATTTTTTAAGAAGAAAATATTATGTTTCATTTGGACATAGTAGAAATGGTCTTGCCTAGTAATCTGGTTAGTCAATTGATTTCGTTCTCGGATTAATCTTATTTTCTAAAAGAACTCTGATTTTTTTCCTTTACTAAATTTATTATGCCGCCATTAATTCTTTAATTGTTCTTTAGTAATTTTCAAATATTTAAGTTATATATATTTCTTAGTAATTGGGCATGATTCTATATTTTCTTACTAAAAACCTTTATTAGAATATCCCTAATTGATTTACCAATATTAAGATTGTTATCTTAATTTTCTAATTAATTTCATAGGACTTATCTTTTCCCATCTAAACTCTTTGACCTAACCCCTTGGGCCGACTTGGGCCACACAACCCAAGTAGACAGATACTTATACTCAATTCACTCATCCATTTGAATTCATTCCAAACACTTCTTTCCCTCTGCTCTATATGTGGATCAGAGATGACGAGAGCAGCGCCAAGAGGAGGAGCTGAGTTCCAGATCTTTCCCTTTCATCTCATCGTCCAATCATAACAACCTTCTCATCTTCAACCGTTCGATCAAAACGGTTTCTCTAACCGTTTTCTAACCAACTCGTCGCTGCCTGCCCAACCGTCGGTCACTGCCCGCGCAACTGCCTGTCCGATTTTCCTCTGCCTATAAATAAACCCCCAGACTTCCTCTTCTCCATCACACTTCCATACGGCGAAGCGCTGCCCAATTCATTTTCGATCATCTTCATCTTCCACCACGAAGCCCAAAGCCGAGCCATGGCGATCCAGTCCGAGTTCGAAGGCTTAGTCATGATAGAGACGATGCAGTTGCCGTGAGGACGATGACAACTGAAGGAGCGGCAACCTTGGTGAGCAATCCTTCTTCCCATTCCTTTCGAGCTTTCCGTGTCATAGCCATGATGATCGAAGCTTGAAACCTCGCAGCGTGGAGAGGACGACGACATCATGAGAGGGAATAATAGTCTGGAACTGTGGGGATCTGTCCATGGCAAGCTAGTTGGATCAAGAAGCAGTTGTGTTCACTCATCTTCGTTTTCCCAATCGCCTACACTAGCCGACATCGTTTGGTAAGTTCATTCCTCTGTTCTTTCCTTCCTTCACTAATTATTGGATCAGCAAATTCATTTGTGTCGTGTCCGTTTGAGACATCAGGAGATCGGGATCTTGAGTATGGCGAACTCCCACATTCAGGAGCATGACAATCTCGACTTCGATTGGTATGTAACCCTTCTTTTTCTGAGATTGTTGTTTGGATTATACGAATGGAATTTCCTATGGTGTCCTGATTGAGTTGTTTGGATAGTTCTGGATCATTTGAATTCCTTGTCCTTTGAGAGATTTGGATTGGAAATTGTGTTGGTGAGTTCTGGATTCATTTTTGTGAATTTTCTCCAAATTTGGAGTCAATACAATTCGAATTGAACTCATATTGCCGTCTTCTTTTCGTGCAACATTATCTGTTCGATGGAATGCTTGCATGGGGACTGCTATCAGTTTTGGGACTCGAGAGAGCTGTATCGGACTCGAGGAAGGATCGTTTGGTGACGACTAACACTCAGATAAATTTCTGTATTTGATTCCTTGCTTTGCAGAACCTGGAAGAATTCGTGTAGTGTCAATGTAACTGCCTGTTTTAAAAATAAGGATAATTTTAAACTTTTGTAAAATTGATTATTTAATAATATGTTTAAATTATGTTATTGATTTATTGGTGAATTTTGTCATTTTTCATATTTTAATATTTTGGGAATTTTTATATTTTAATATTGTATTTTTGGGTTTAGTTTGATCGGATTTGAGTTTTGGCTCATTTCGACCTGTGTTAGTGACCCGGATAGCTTAGACTCTAGTTGGGACACAAGGTTTAGCTAGACATGGCCCATAAATCCCACTAATTAGTATAGTGCATTTAAACTAATCCCACATGACTTAATTGGTCCATTTGGTTATTTAAACTTGACCCTTTTAGCCCCAAACTTCCACATAAGACAAAATTGCCTCAAACGGACCTTGGAGGGCATTTTGGACATTTGTCAAATGCCCCCAAACCCTGTAAATCTGGCCGGTAGAAAGGAGACCCCTCTCCACTCCATTTTCTTCACATCTTGCTTTTCTTCTTCTCCTTTGAGAGTTTATTCCCAAACCAAGCCAAAACCATTTGATTTCAATCCCAAAGTAAGTCAAATCTCTTCCATTTCTCTATATCTCTCTCTAATATTGGTGCTAACCCTTGTTTATCTCTCATGTGTGGATTTTATCTAGGTAGAACCTAACATGGAGGGGTTGGAAGCATAGATTTGGCTCTTGACTCAAAAAGAACCAATTTTGGGGCTTTTCCTTGGGATTCCAACTCCCAAGAGGTAAACCATTACTCTTACTCTTGTAATTGCTCATAAATAGTTTTATTTGCATATTAGAGGATGCCCGAGGTATAGGATAATCCGTTAGAAGTGGTTTGGAACCCATTGGACTCAATTTGGAACTTTTGACTTAGGTTTAGTGTCAATTTTGGGAGAAACCCAAAATTGACCTATTTGGGTGTTGTCATATCATAATTAGACCTAATTAGGTTAGTTTGGGTGAGATGAGACTAGGTACGTGTCCATATTTGGATACGTGGGATCGTTTTGCGAGAAATCATAAAAATAGGCTTATTTGGGGTTTTCGGGTTCCAACACGCGGGTGACTTTTGTACCGACACTAGAATCGGTAAGTTAGTACTTAGAATAGGTTCTAATCATTATTTAGAACTCGTTGGTAGAGTTTGGGTCGAATTCGGATATGTTTGGTGTCTGTATTATGCGGTATCGCGAATCAAACACGCTGGAGTCGCCAGAATGGCCATTTGGTCATTCGGACCTCGTTTCTCGTTTCCGCTCGCGTGCGTGAGTTAGATTGCTTGTGTGGGACACGTGTCTAGGCCCTAGAGGGTAGAATTGTAAAGATTTGGGTATTCGGATAAGGTTTTGGATCGTTTAGGAGTATATGTATATGTGTGTGTATATGTATGTATATGTGTGTATATTTATATGAGGAGTGTGTTAGTGTGGTAGTAGTGGTGGTGGTGATAGTATGTGTGTGTGGTGGTAGTGGTGGTGTTGGTAGTATGCATGTATGTATGTATGTGTGTGTGTGGTGGTAGTGGTGGTGTTGGTAGTATGTATGTATGTATGTATATGTGTGTGTGGGTGTTCATGGATAGATAGATAGATAGATAGATAGACAGATAGGTAGAGGGATGAATGAACTATTGAATGGGTTGTAAATTGAATGAATGAATAGATGAATATAGAATGGATTGAATGAGTGATGAGTAGAGAGTGAGAGGTTGAAGGAAAGGGGGGAGCTGCTGCCTTGCAGCAGTATAGGCTGCTCATAGCAGCCTTGTTCAAGAGCAGCAACAGCTTAGTAGCTGCTGAAAACAGCAGCTTATTGGCTATTTTGGGCAGCCATGACCTCCCATGTGTGCCCATTGTGTGGGAGTATGTGTGTGTCTTTTGGTGAGTGATTAGAGTGTTAGAAGTGAGGTTCAATGAGGGTATAAGTAGGACATTAGATAAGTATATGTAGATATATATGTTAGTTAGATATTAGATGATGGTTGAATGTTAGATAGATATGTAATAAGTTAGGATAGTGAGTTAAGATAAGTTAGAGTGCAATGTTAGGATGTTGGATATGTTAGATAGATGTTAGAAATTAGATATTAGGATTAGATATTAGAATTAGATATTAGAGTTAGAGGTTAGAGTGGTATCTTAGGATACCAATATGGTATCTTAAGATTTACCCTTTACCTTCAAGATAATTGGATATTTACCTTATTAGCAAGGTAAGGTATCAAGATACCACGGTATGATATCAAGATACTAGGGTAGGGTGTGAGAATACCTAAGCAATGTATTAGAGTTGCCTAGAGTAGGCAAGGGTATCGGTTAGAGGCTAAGGTAATAAGTTTACCTTGGTAAGGTAATGAGATAGGTTAAGGTAATACCCTATAACAAAGATATGTAGATAACTTGATTAAGATATGGGTAGAATTAGGATAGCTTTGTTGGTAATGGCTAGGAATAGTGTGAATGACTTAGGGTTGACCCCGTTTTGACTAAAAGTCAACCAAAAGTCAACTTTAGCCTAAAATTGACCAAAACTTGACCAGAAGTTGACAAATTTATCAAAAGTCAACTGTGAGTCAACCATTGATCTAGTTTGACCTAGAGTGGACTATGAGTTGATCAGGGTTGACCGATTGACCAAAATTCAACTGTAAGTCAACCTTTGACTTAAATCGACATAGTTTAACTTTGTTTGACTTGCCTTGACCTAGATTGACTTTGTATAATCTAGATTGACTTAGTTTGACATTGTTTGACTTAGATTGACTTAGTTTGACCTTGTTTGACTTAGATTGATCTAGTGTGACTTAGTTTGGCTTGTTGTGACTTAGTATGACTGAGTTTGACCTAGATTGCATAACATATACTAGAAATGATGCTATACACTGTTAAACCCTAATTAACTCATGATATCTCATCTTTAGGTCTGTGATTTTACTCTGAGCCAGATTACACAGTTGACATATTTCCATCGGATCTCCAGCGAGTACATTATCTGATAATATTTCTGTTTTATGATATCGTCTATGTTTCTTGTATTTAGTGTAGATATCCTTGTTCTCTTGACACATTATTCACACGGATTGGTATTTGTCTGGATTCCGTCATGAGATGTTATTCCTTGTATTTTTTGGTATATTCTGTGCAAGTCTTTCCTTATTTCTTGTGCATTGTATAGACACAATTCCTGCGAAGGCTCGCTACCTCCTCGGAGAATCATGTGCCATGACATGTCATTACTGGATCCACTTTACTGGTCGGGGATGGGGGTACTTAGCGTAGATATGTGATCATTTTTTCTCCTGTGATTCCTGTTCCCTGAGAGTGTTAGCCATACACTTCACGTATGACTAGCCAGGCCCTTTTTCTCCTGTGCAACCCAAGCCGATCACATGTTGGAACTAATACTAAACTCACATAGATATAGTTCCAGATTTTCGTACATGATATATACTATTTTCTCGTTCTTACGTTCAGTTATAGTCTTGATATGCCTTACCATGATCCATGTACACATTATTTTACCTTGTATATTCTCTCTATTTACTGCTACATTTTCAATATCGTCAAACTAGAACTGTTATTTGAGATTTGTGCTCGTTCCATCCTGACTGGATATGTTGACAAAATTTTACAGATTATGGCGAGAACGAGTGTCCTACCTACTACGGTCCTCAAGACGTAGTTGGCCTAGACTTGGAGACCCTAGTTCAGCAAGGGTTAGCTCCAGCCGATGGGGCTTTAGAGTAGCTTAGATGGTTTAGTTTAGTACTGGACTTTGTCTCCAGATTACATTTTGGCTTGTTATTATTTTAGTATTTGAATTAGAGATTGTTGACTCTAAACTTATATTATTTCTGTGTTGGATCTTCTGGATGATATTTTATATCTTGTTGTCTTTATCTTTCGGTATCATCTTTCTTAGAGTTTGTGGTTGAGTATATTATATTTCATTGCTTGTCCTCCATTCGGAGTTGACCGTTCTCGACAGGTTTTGATATTATAACTGTTGTTAGATAGTAGACCTAGACAGCGTTCTACGTCGTTTCTGTGACGTAGGCTGGGACGCTGTCACGCACTCGTGCCCTCACTCCGGGTGCGGGTTGTGACAGTCGTGGACACAAAACTTTGGGGGTTGTCGAGGACACGATCTTGTGTCTAAGAAGACACTGCAGACACGAGTCATTGTGTCTTAGTTATGGGTTTGACACAAGTGGTATGGTATCATAGTTATGAGGGATCGATTCTGCACTTGAGGCTAGGTTGAATTAATGAGCCTAACCCTTGGAATTTGAATATACATACAGTAGACTAGCAGTTGAATTTCATTAGAGATTTGTAGTTTGGACCATGTTGGTCCTCATATGATGGGTCAAGGTTGGTTATTTAGTATGCAGTAGACTTGGGCCACATTAGCCTATTAGAATTCATGTGTTACTATTGAGTCAATAAGTTTGATAATTAACTCTGGGCTGACCTTGGGTCTGTGGCCAAGACCAGCCAGGAAAGGAAAAGAGAGTACAGTGAGGCTTATTAGTCACTTGGTATTTTAGTTGGGTTGAGATTTAATTGGGTATTGGGCTTTGTTTTGTGTTGTAGCAAAATAATTATATTAGAGTGTAGAAATAGGAATTGGCACTAGCAACAGTTGGGTTGGGCTGTATGGATTTATCGTATAAGCCAGGGAAGGATTAAGAGAAAAAGGAATGAGGTTTGAAGCTGTTGGGTCTTGGGCTTATTGCAATTTTAGGGCTGATATTGTATTATTATTATCCTTGTCACTATTAATAAATCTTAAATTAATATTATAGTTATTGTCATTTCTTGTAATATTTTAATAAAAAAAATGATCTAGTAAATGTTTTATCATATCTATATATTGGTAGTATTATTGCTAATAAATAAATAATATCTTAAATATCAATATTTTGTAAATGGTTTAGCTAGCAGTGTATTTTCTACACATAAATGATTTTCCTAAATAATTTAAAGTATTAAAGTTATATTTTTCTAAAATATTGTTAGCTAGAATATATTACTAAACTTTTTATGGATAGCTTATTAAGTAGAATGGACTATGAGCTAGTTAATAATTTGTTAGCTAATTGATATTTGTAGAACCTAACCAAATTGTAACAAACTACCAGGTGATCATTCATCCATGCAGTACTACTTCCGTGCTTCCAAAGCGAGGCAAGTACACCGACTCGGACTTTTACTTTGTTTTCTGTCTTGTATCCATGTTCTCATATTGGACACGTGATACACACGATTGCATCGTCCTTGTTCGTCATTGTATTATGAGTCATTGTTTATTATGGGGATTGGGGGAAATATTAACTTTTGTGTGACCACACCCAACATAGGTATTGTGGATAGTCTAATCGTACACCTCACGTACGATTAAGCTGCACCTTATAGAATTGTGAATTCATTTATTGTGGATTGTGGTCCTTAGCCAGTCACACATTAGGTTAATATTTCAAAAAGGTCACACTTGTATTGATTGTCGTGTTCATCGCATTGTTCATTGATTGCCGTGTTCATTGTCTTTGCATATTGACTGTCGTGTCCATTGTCTTCAGTTTTGTATTTCACTTCTGGTACCATAGTTTTATTTTCAGTTCTCGTATTCTGGTTTCACCTTGTATTTTGTATTACAGATTACATTGTATATTATTTTTGTCGGGGTTGTACTTTGCTCTTTCCTGATAGGACACATTGCAGGTGCTTGAGGCCATATGGAGCATGGTGGTATCATGGAGATTGCAGGATATAGTTCATTGTTTTCATTTCGGGATATTGTATTTGTATTTTATCATTGTATATTTTTATTTTACCGGATTTGTCTCTGGATGACTTTGTACTAAATTGACTTGGTGGATTGTGGTGATATTTTTTGGGACGTTTATAGATTCTTTGATTGTTTACATTACATTGTGACTTGGAGTTTTCCTTAGAGCTTACTTCGTATTGTCCATCGACGAAGGCTGGGCGTGTCTGACTCGTGTCCGATTATGTCACCTCAGTTTTCTGTTATACGTATTTTCAGTATACGTATACGGAATCCCGACAAGTAGTTAGACTTGTCTTGCTTGGCTTGATCCTGGTTTAATCTTGCCTTGGTTTATTTTGGGTTCATCCTGGTTCGGCTTGGCATGGCTTGGTTTTGGTTTGGCTTGGTTGGGTTGGTTCAACATGCTAACCCCTCTTTATAAGCCACCAACCCTTTTTTTCTCTCCTCATTCACTTCTTCATTTACTTCTTCTTCTTCCTCCATTAACTCTCTCCACCTACCAGAGAGCTTAGGCAAGTGCAACTTGCTTCATGGAGGAACTCAAGTTTTATTATTCCATTGTCTTGCTCACGAGATTCTAAGACACTTTAGTACTTAGCATTTTTAATTTCCATGGTTCATTTCATGTAGATCTAAGTTTGTTGTATTTTCAAATTTCTTGGGTTTGATCTATCAAACTTTGTTATTTTAAAGTTTTGATGGTCCATGTTGTAGAAAATTTTGACCTATGGAAGTCCAAATTTGGGCTTGGATTGAAGATTAGGAAATCTGGGAACCCCAACTTTCCAGGTTCTTCTTCTCAGAAAAGTTGGAGAAGAAGAACATTGCTTCCCGCCTGACCCTTATTGCATAGGCCGAGCCGTATGGCTTTGGTTGATTTAGCCGTATGGTTTCGGTCGACCATTGCCGCATGAGACTGTTTCCCCTGGCCGCATGGCTACTTTAGCATTGTCGCATGAGCCTCTTTCCCCTTGGCCGCATGACTACTTTAGCCTTGTCGTATGAGCCTGTTTCCCCCTGCCGCATGGCTACCTTTATCCTTGTCGCATATGCTTGTTCCCCCCTGGCCGCATGGCTACTTTAGCCTTGTCGCATGAGCATGTTCCCTCCTGGCCGCATGGCTACCTTTAGCCTTGTCGTATGAGCCGCATGAGCCTGTTTCCCTCCTGGTCGCATGGCTACTTTAGCCTTGCCGCATGAGCCTGTTTTTCTCCCGCCGCATGGCTACCTTTAGCCTTTCGCATGAGCCGCATGAGCCTGTTTCCCCCTGCCGCATGGCTACCTTTAGCATTGCCGCATGGCCCTGTTTTCCCCTGCCGCATGAGACCCCCATCCCATGCCGCATGGCTCTTCCCGTAGCCTTTGTACCTTTTTACTATTTTGATAGTCACAATTATGCTTATGTCTCATGACCCTCTGTGTAACTTGGGTCCTTGATGGAAATGCTTGTACCACGTTAATTCTGCACATGTTTCATGAACACGATAGTGACCCATCGTGGTGCACTCTTGACAAGTAACATGACATGATAGTGGCCCGTCGTGGCGCACTCTTGATAAGTAAACCTGACATGATATACCTCGATATGCTGTTACGACGACTAGCATAACATGACAAGAATGAATGACCTGGACACCGTGGACGATTGTGTTTGAGCAAATAAACCATTATTGTCTTGCATCATGTCTAGGGCAGGGACCCCTGAGTACCACGGTCAGTGGAACCTACTTAAATCGACTAAGGCTAATAACTAGAATAATCAGTAGTCATGAAGAAATTTCCCAGCTACAGGCAATCCCGTTATCTGGACGCCCCATCATGGGATCTGTAGCCTGCCGTCGAGTAGGGCACATTTCCAGCATACTGTCATGTGTTGCACTCTTCAAGCTACTTAAGGGTACATGTGTTCTTTGGATAATGTACCCACATGAATTCAACCACTAATTTGCGTCTGGATAGCCTGGATGGTCTTTGGATAATGTACCCACATGTGTTCATTGCATCTTGCTAGTAACTAGGTCTATGATAACCCTAGTTAGTTAAAGTATCAAGCCGTACTCATTGTTTAGCCGTGATTTGATTGGATGGAGTCCAGCCCAGTCTAGTCTTGTCCTGATCCTGCACAAGATTGTAATATGACCTGAATGCTTGTGCTTTACCTTATCGATAAATGGTGGAAAATCAAGTTCCGTTCAGACGAAGGGTTACAATCCCGGTCCTTATTTGGTTTAAGGGTTGTAACTTGGTTATCTGGATAGTCTGATGGTTATCTTATCGTATATTATCATGATTTCCTAAATTTCCAGTCTTTTATTATATAATTATGTTTTGTGCTAATTGCTGGTTTTAGTTCTTAAGTGAAGCTTCCTTTGTGGCACTTGCTCTTTCTGGGATCTGACCCAGCTGGTTTTGCAATGACCAGATACCGGAGTAGCTCCAGAGGATCTTCCTGTCTTCCAGCCAGATGGTGACCACCAGACGTAACCCTGACAACGAGTGAGTTTTATTTTTGCTCTCCCACTCTATTATAAAAATATTCTTTTGAGGTGTTTAGCCGACGAGCACGTATTAGCTCGATTGCACTTTACTTACTGTCTGCCTATGGACTGTAGCATGATTGACAAATTCTAGGGTTGATCATGTATGACTGAAACTCTTGCTAGTCTTCATATTTTGTATGACTAGCTTCATGATCATCTAAATATGTAATGTATGGGATGCCTTACTATTGTATATTTGGTGCTCTGACATCTTGTAACTACTATTACTTGCTTGAGATTGAGACACTTGGATTGTTCATGACCATAAGAGACTAATGGCTTGTAGTTAAACCCTCATGTATCTAGACATCCGTGACCGTATAGCGATGCGGGTTACACTTCAATATACGTAGCTGGCTGTGTCCGCCCCCGCTCTCCAGTATTCTGGTTCTGGGGCGTGACAAATTATTCGGGAGCGGGTCGTGACATATTTTTAGTGGTGGCTCATGCAGGTTTATCCTAATGGCACTTAGGCAATAAAGTGCTATTGGGGGACCAACGAAGCTAAGAAAAATTCATCACAGCATAGGATCCGTGGGAAATGGTTATAGTTATTGATATTTAAATTTGATTTTTACTTATGATTTTCTAGGTTAGTTTATGATTTTCTAGGACATAGCAATCAACCGTTTATTTTCTATTACAGGATGGTCGCCACGAAGAACGCTGGAACTAGCAAGCAGCCTGCACCAGATGCGCAGGAGCAGCTTCCACCGCTTTTGCCTCAGCCGCTTCCTACGACGATGACGTTCGACAGTACCCAGATGATGGCCATGTTCCAGTAGTTCATGGACGCACAGAACCACCACTACAAAAAAGTGTCTTTTTGGGACGACACTATAAGGAACACTAGTCTAAAAAGTCCTAAAAGTATAATTCTAGGGACGACTATATTTTTAGTAACAAAAAGTTAAATTTTTTTGGGACAGATTGTGAAAGTGGATCACTATTTGGGACTAATGAAAATTTATGTTCCAAATAATACACATTTTCGTCCCAAATAGATCGGCGGGAATGTCACACATTTGGTGGCTAATTGCCAAATTTTATGGAAGAACTTAACCTCCACATGTTTTCATCTCAACCGTTTGATCGGATGGATTAATCCAGACCGTCCATTCCAAAACATACAGAACTTATTCGATAAGAACTTCTCAATATCAAGCAACCTAAAAACTTTCTCTCCCTCTCTCTTTCCGATCAAAAAATGGGTGATGCTGCTCTCTCTCTCTCCGACCTAGGTGCTCCAGTGTTGCTGCTCTTTTTCTCTCCGACCATTGTTCTGACCTGGTGCTCCAGTGTTGCTGCTCTCTCTCTCTCCGACCATTGCTCTCTCTCTGTCTGATATTTCAACCCTAGGTGCTCTATTGCTGCTGCTTGGTATATTTTTCCCAATCTTTAGAATTTTTTACCAAAATGTTTTAGTCTTTGTCCTAATTTTTGGATGCATGTTATTTTGTCCTAGATTATTTGCTTAGAATTTGAGTGGTTTACACTATTTACACCGTTTACTCAAATTTTCCTTGAAATTTGAGTGTTTTACACTGTTTACACGGCTTCATGTAATTTTGTCCTAGATTATTTGCTTAAAATTTGAGGGTTTTACACTGTGTACTCAAATTTTGCTTAAAATTTGAGTGTTTCACACTGTTTACACGGCTGCATGTAATTTTGTCCTAGATTATTTGCTTGAAATTTGAGGGTTTTACACTATTTACTCAAATTTTGCTTAAAATTTGAGTGTTTTATACTATTTATACGACTGCATGTAATTTTGTCCTAGATTATTTGCTTGAGATTTGAGTGTTACTTTACTCAAATTTTTGCTTGAAATAACACAGTTTACATGGCTGCATGTTATTTTGTCCTAGATTATTTACCAATTTTTTGGTCAACATTTGCTCGAAATTGATTACTTGTCCATAATAAGAGTTATTTACCAATTTTTTGCTCGAATTTAATTACATGTCACACTGTTTATACAAGATTATTTACCAAGATTTTTTTAGGATTATTTACCAATTTTTTATAATTATTTACATGTGACACTGTTTACACGGATGCATGTTTTTGCCTTAGTTTTTAGCATCAGTTATTTAGGTGATTGTTTTTCTTTTGGAAAGATTTCGGTTTATGAAGTATATCAGTTTATTGAGAAAATTATTTGGTGGCAAAAATATGTTAGAAATATGTGCACATTGTCATTTATTTGTGATTATTTGTGAAAAATTGGATTTTTTTTTGTGAAAAATTGGGCTACATTTAGACCTGTCAATTGGGCCGGGCCGGCCCATCCCTGCCCGGCCCGAACCCCAAACACAGCTTATCATTTGTTTGTCAATGTGTGTTATGCTTGGCTTTAGCACAAGCAATTTGTGCTGTGCTTGGCTTTGGCCAAGCAATTTGTGCTTTGCTTGGCTTGGGTTTGCTTGGCTTTGCTTTTTGATGTGTTGTGCTTAGTTTAGCTTTTTTTGTGGGTACATGCTAGCCAGTCTTCATGACGGACGGTGAACGGTGACTGCGTTGTTGAGGCTAAGCCATAGGAACAAAAATTTGGAGGAGAAGAACGAAATGAATACCCAAATGTATCATGTGTCAATCAAATCTCGGCACGGCCCGGCCCGACCCGAAGTCCACCGTGTCGTGGGTCACGTGCCGACTGGGCTGAGAATTTTCACCCTTGGCCCGGCCCGGCCCTGCCCGCTATAGTTCATGGGTCGAAGAGGCCCGAGCCGGCCCACCCAAATTCAGTGTCGGGCCGGCTCGGCTGACTTGACAGCTCTAGACACATTTGCATGGACAGGAACATGAATTTGAACTTGGCTATGTTCTTTGTAGATTTTAATTTGTCAAATTATTGTGATTATACGTTCATGCAGGAATTATTGTGATTATTTGTAAAAAATTGGGTTTTTTTTGTGAAAAATTGGGACACATTTGCATGGATAGGAACATGAGTTTGAACCTGGCTATGTTGTTTGTAGATTTTAATTTGTCAAATTATTGTGATTATGCGTTCATGTAGGAATTACTGTGATTATTTGTAAAAAATTGGATTTTTTGTGAAAAACTGGAACACATTTGCATGGATAGGAATATGACACTTGTGATTATGCGTTCATGTAGGAATTACTCCCATTCTGGATTGATGTTAAACATTTTATAAATGGAGACGAATTTGAACCTGGCTATGTTCTTTATAGATTTTAATTTGTTAAAAATCGACATTTGAGCCCGGCCCTGCCCGCTATCAAGGTTCTGATGAGGCCTACTAGGGTACCATCATCTGGCTCTGCGGGCTGGACGGGCCGAACTGGTGACTCTCCTCCAGTAGGTATCACTCTGGAGGCGACTTCGGAATACTGGGCTTGATCTCCGGGTTGCTGCTGGTCCACGGGAGGTGCTATTTCTTGCTGATCGGCAGGGTCAGGTACAGTGCCGCTGAGGAAGACGACACAGAAAAACAATAAGGAAGGACCAGGACAGATCAACGATACAAGCATGTAATCAGGACAAGAATTTCAGGGATTTAAAAATACAGGCGAAGATCAAGGGTGAATAATGATTGAGACATCTATTCGGTAAACCCTCACAATTCTTGATTGACAAGACCTGCATGGGCCACCACTTAAACCATGTCACGCCCCAGAACCAGAATACTGGAGAGCGGAGGCAGACATAGCCAGCTACGTATATTGAAATGGAAACCACCTCGATATACGGTCACGGCTGTCTAGATATGTGAGGGTTTTCTACAAGCCAACAGTCTCTTATGGTCATGAACAAGCCTAGTGTCTCAATCACCACAAGTAAGTAAAGTCGCAAGATGTATGATCATTAAATATACAATAATAAGGCGTCCCAAATATTACATATTCAGCTGATCATGAAGCTAGTCGTTACAAAATGTTAGGACTAGCAAGAGTTTAGTCATACATGATCAACCCTAGGATTTGTCAATCATGTTTACAGCCCGTAGGCAGACAGTAAGTAAAAGTGCTGCGAGCTAACAGGTGCTCGTCGGCTAAACGCCTCAAAAGAATAATTTTACAATAAAGTGGGCAAAACAAAAAGGAAAACCCACTCTTGGCCTGGGTTCCGTCTAGTTGTCACCATTGGACTGGAAGCTTGGTAGATCCTCGGGAGCTGCTCCGAAATCTGGCCACACAAAACCAGCTGGGTCAACCCCAGAAAGAGCAAGTGCCACAAGGGGGCCACGAAATAAGAACAAAAGCCAGCAAATAGCACAAGAAAATCTAATATTAAAACTAGAATTATGAAAACATGTCAGGATGATATACGACGAGATAACCATGGAACTATTCCGATAGCCAGGTTACAACCCGTAAACCAAACAAGGACCGGGGTTGTAACCCTTCATCTGAGCAGAACTTGGTTTCCCACCATTTATCGACAAGATAATAATGTAAGAAATCAAGACAGGAAACAATCTGGTACTGGATCAAGACATGACTAGACTGATTATACTTCATTCAATCAATCACGGCCAAGCAGATACTACGGCTTACTACTTTAACTAACTAGGGTTATCACAGACCTAATTACTAACAAGATGCAGTGAGATGATTCCACAGCCACAAGTCCTGCAGACCATCCAGGCTACCCAGGACGAAGAATTAGGGTTGAATTCAGGTGGGTACATCATCCAGGAGACAAATGTACCCTTAGGTGACTTAGAGGGTGCAACACTCGACGGTACGCTGGAAATGTGCCCTACTCGACGGCAGGCTACAGATCCCAAGAGCGCCCAGGTAACGGGATTGCCTGTAGCTGTGTCATCTCTTCATGACTACTGTGTTATTCTAGTTATTAACCTTAATCCATTTTAGTAGGTACTCCTGACCGTGGTACTCAGGAGTCCCCTCCTAGACATGATGCAAGACAGGACAAGTGGATTTAACAAGCAAGCAAGAAGAACCACCCACGGTGTCAAGGCAGGTCAAGTTAAATTATCAAGATTAGGGGTATAAAATGGACAAAGTAGTCCGTTGTCCGTACATGTCCGGCTCGATAAATGGTTCGACCGCGGAACGTCCGATTCATTAACGAACAAAACTTGGACATTTTTTTTGGTCCGATTAAAAATCGAACCCGAACACGATCATATCCATGTCCGGTCCGAATTCGTCCGCAAACAGTCCGATAGTGGAGACTCCTTTTGGTTTTGTATCAATTATGTCAAAATATTTTGGTTTTGCATCAAGTTTTTGTTGTCCCATCTCGATTTTTGTTATCATTTTGCTATTGTTTGTTGTATTCTATAACCTTCAATTGTATTTTCTTTCAACTAGATTTTTTGAACCAACTATTAAGGTATCTTGATAAAATAATAACTTTTGGTAATATATTTAATTTGTCCGCGAACCGTCCGATTGAATTAACAAACAGTGGTTGTCCGTGTTCGTCCGGCCCGAACTTGAACAATGAACTGTCCGTGTCCGTCCGTCCGATCTCATTTTCATTAACGGACCAAACACGAACAGTGGACTGTCCGTGTCCGTCCGGTCCGTTTACACCCCTAATCAAGATAAATCATGTCAGGGTACTTGTCAGGAGTGCGCCATGACGGGCCACTATCATGTCAGGTCGGTCATGTCAGGAGTGGACCACCACGGGTCACTGTCGTGTTATGCTAGTTCCTAGTCATATCATGCCATGTACAATAGTCATTCCAAACATATTAAGTAAAATCAATTTTATGACAAAAAGCGTAAGGATATAAAATGGGCATAAAATATCTAAGAAAATATCAATATATAGGGCTATAGAAGAGCCAAGCTTAAAAAAATAAGACCAAAACTCCAAGAGCCAATGGGTTAAGCAAGGGGTCAGGGGAGCAGCGTACGAAAAGTCACGCACGCTGAGAGAGCAGCGTAGGTGAAAGTCACGCACGCTACAGGGAGCAGCTGCGTGAAAAGTCACGCACGCTCAAGGGAGCAGCATGCGTGAAAAGTCACGCACGCTCAAGGGAGCAGCTGCGTGAAAAGTCACGCACGCTCAAGGGAGCAGCTGCGTGAAAAGTCACACACGCTCAAGGGAGCAGCTGCGTGAAAAGTCACGCACGCTCAAGGGAGCAGCTGCGTGAAAAGTCACGCATGCTACCTGGAGCAGCATGCGTGAAAAGTCACGCACGCTCAAGGGAGCAGCTGCGTAAAAAGTCACGCACGCTCAAGGGAGCAGCTGCGTGAAAAGTCACGCACGCTCAAGGGAGCAGCTGCGTGAAAAGTCACGCAAGCTCAAGAGAGCTGCGTACGCGTAAAAACACGCACGCAGGGTCTGGGTCTTCTTCTCCATGGCTGAGAAGAAGCTCCAATGGCTCCAAAACTTCAAAACCTCATAACTTGGCCATCCGAACTCCAAATCCAGATTTCCAAAGTTCTAACCAGGGTGGAATTGAACTCTCTTCCACAAGAAAACATCAAAACCCATAAAATCCAACTTAAGTAGATCAAAACATGCAAAATCCGAAGATAGAAATAACTTAGATCTATAACAATGGAGGCTCCAAATCACAAAAACCCAAGTTCTAATGTTGATCACCATGTCCTAATCTAGCAAATGGACCTAGAAAATAGGGCTCTCATGAAGTGGCAAGGTGCACTTGCCTAGGGTTGGGAGAGTTGTGTAGAGGAAGGAGAAGAAGAAGAAGAAGAAGAAGAAGAAAAAAATTAATGGTGGAAGTTATGAGGAGGGAGAGTGGTAGGTGGGGATATAAAGAGGGGGAGTTGTGGTGGGGATGAGGGGTAGCATAGGTTAAGGTGCTCCATGCATAAACCGAACCAGACCAACCCAATAAAACCGAGCCATGCCAAAACCAAAATACGAGAAATACCAAAATTCCCCAAGTTGAAAAAAAGATAAAATAAAATAAATAAATAAATAAAAAAATACATGCCAAAAATCCAAATACGAGTATAAATACGAAATACTGGAAATACGGGAAATGAGGGTGACATTTTCCTTTTTCTAGCTAGTAATTGTCATAATCAATTGGTTATCTATATGCTTATTATTTCTTCTTCTTGGGCACATTAGTACATGGCTACCAGTAAGTGTTTTCTTTATTATTAAATTTGTCTTTGCTTGATATATTGCATAAGAATTTTAACTCTAATTTAATAGAAAGTATATTTTTTGAAAACAGAAATGGATAAGACTTATATAGTTGCGGCCTCAAGCTATAGTTGCTGACTCAAGTTTTATAATTTTAACTCTAATTTGCCTCTGTATTTTAATTATTAGAAAGTTATATAGCTGCTGCCTCAAACTTTTTGCCTCCATTTGCCTCAAATAGAAATTTTAAATTGAATTCTTGAAACAATAAAGATACAACTATTGTTCTGAATATATATTTTGGATGGTGCTAGGTGATAATTATTTTTTGGAAATTGATATGGATAAGCGTTGGATTGGATCACATGATTGGAATTCAAAGGCATACAAGGATGGGGTCGAAGCATTTCTTAAATTTGCATATAGAACTAAGAATGCTGATACGGTCCATATCTATTGCCTATGTAGTAGATGTGTAAATCGTGTTTATCACAATCGACAGACTGTGGAGGTTCATATAGAGATGTATGGATTTGAAAGGAGTTATATGGATTGGATATATCATGGGGAGTTTTTGGGTGGTTTGGGTAATAACACCGATAATATAGGAGATGATATGTCAGTTGATGAAAGTGATGCTGGATTAAATGAATGTGCTAATATGACAACAATGGTACGAGAGGGAATAGGATTCTCATGCATGATAGAAAATATGGGTTGCAAGGAAGAGCCCATGGCAGAAGAAAACTTGCTGTCCGATGAATGCATGCCGAGATACTTCAAACTTCTAAATGAAGCAGAAAGCGATTTGTACGAGTGGGCCAGAAAGTGCAACTGGGTTAATCCACGAGTGGGCCAGAAAGTGGATGAGTTTAATTTTACTTTGGTGAACTTCAATCATTTGTTATACAAAGAGAATAGGGTGGTTGATGAACCTTATATCTTAGCATCCCAAGCAGAACAAGTTTGGTATGTTCAAGACCCTCTAGAGTCAGATTGGCATGTTGTTGTTCAGATGTCGTCGCGAGACACATTTGACAAGTACTCAACAATAGTAGAAGATTTAGAAGCTAATAGAGTGGAACCTTATAGCATGCAACATCTGGATGAAGCTCATAATGGATCTTGGGTTAGGCAAGGAGTAGAGGGCTTGGTGGTTGACACAAATATTTGTGATGGTGATGATGACCATGATGAGAGTGGTCATGAGTAGCAAGTTTGTAGCTTGTTTTGCAACTATTTGTGATGGATATCAAATTACAAACTTGTATCTCTTAGCTATTTTATATCCTTTCAAGTTGTTGGTTGTTTTATCTACTGTGATTGAACGTTGATGAATTTTGCTCATTTCAGTGAATGTCGATTAATTTTGCTTATTTTCTTTACTTCATTCATTCATAATTTCTATTAGAAAAAATGTCTACAGGAAAGTGGTTGTAGAAGCTATACTATACTTCATTCATCTTGCCATATACTTGCTTCTACATGTTCTATGATAAACATGTTCTGTTATAAACATATATTATTTAGTGGCTCTACTATTAGTGGCTTTTGGGTGTGCTAGCCATCCTATTGTGGTCATTGTGCTGTTAATAATAAATATCATTAATGTTGTAATGTCCGAATGATGATAGTATAGAAATGTACGCAAGTCGTTTGTTTATTAGGTATTTTGACATATAAACTCCTCAATATACTGGAAGTCTGGAACAAAAATGTTCTGTGACATTATCTTGTAATATAGTTTTAATCATATATGTGTTTGTATCCAATTAGATTGTGTTTTAATTATTACTTTTTTGTCCATTTTGTCCCTCTCTAGACATTACTGTGATAAACATATATTATTTAGTGGCTCTACTATTTAGTGGCTTCTACATGTTCTGTGATAAACATATTATTTAGTGGTTCTACATGTTCTGTGATAAAGCATCCAAATTGTAAAGTACCATCAAATTATTTAGTGGCTCTACTATTCTGGCTTCTGTTCCTTTTAATTCATCATGATACTTATACGAGACTAATTTGAGTTGATAGTGTAGGTTTGTTATGACCATTCACGGGATAACCCTGCATATTGTATTTTTCAACTTCTATTAGAAAAAATGTCCCCACAAAAGAAAAAGTTTATCAAGCCTGGGTTCATGTCGGGATATGAGAGGCAAAGGTTGGAAAATATTACTAGAAATAAAATGAAAATGGATGCTTTGAAATTGCAACAAGCTTCAAAGCTTGTAATAAATTCCAAGATGGCTACTCGAACAAGTTCGAGTAAGATGGGAAAAAGAAGCGCAAGTGAAAGAGATGATGAGTAAATCCCCGTCGGTGATGACTTGCTTAGCGAGGAAGATAGCAACCATAATGAAGAATCTTCCGACCCTAAAATGGATAAGGTAATAAATTTGATATCAAGTCTTGTGTCTTGTGTCTTGATTCATTGGAATATCTCACTGTTTTTCTTACGTTGTAGGTTGCAAACAATATGATGACTCTTCTGTCCCTAAAATGAAAAAGGTTAAAAATTTGATCATAAGCGATTTTGTTTACTGTTCCTGTGTATAGCTTACTACTATGGTTGCAAATGATGAGGAAAGCAACATCTGGGGTCCTCGAGTCTTGATCCTCTATTGGTGCTGGTCTTGACCCTCTACCAATGCTTGCGTTGCCAATGTCTAATGAGCTCTGATACGCTCTAATACACCAGTGTGCACTTAAATTTCTTCTGATACGCCACTGTGCAATTGATACTTCTTCTGATACTCGGGTATCCTGCTATGGTGGTTTGGTTCTTCATTGGTAGAGCTGGTTGAGCCGCATCATGGATGTTATTGAGCTCTTGCAGACCCACGGTGAGCTTCGATCTGATGCCTAGCTTCAACTTGATCGTAGAGGAAGAGTATTTTACTATGGTTTGAGCTTCCTTGCATAGATTTTTATTCTGGTTTGAACTTCCTTCTATGTCTTATTAGTGTGTTGGACTATCTTGACAATTCTGGATATTTGATCCTCAAATTTTGTCGAGGATGAGCATTTTTCCTTTTCCTTATATACATATTGAATCTAATTTTCTTAGATCTAATACAACACATGTAGCAAATGATGAGGAAAGCAATATCCGGGGTCCTCGAGTCTTGATCCTCCATTGATGCTGGTCTTGACCCTCTGCCAATGCTTGCGTTGCCAATGTCTAGTGAGCTCTGATATGCTCTAATATACCAGTGTGCACTTAAATTTCTTCTGATATGCCACTGTGCAATTGATACTTCTTCTGATACTCGGGTATCCTGCTATGGTGGTTTGGTTCTTCATTGGTAGAGCTGGTTGAGCCGCATCATGGATGCGATTGAGCTCTTGCCGACCCACGGTGAGCTTCAATCTGATGCCTAGCTTCAACTTGATCGTAGAGAAAGAGTATTTTACTATGGTTTGAGCTTCCTTGCATAGATTTTTATTCTGGTTTGAACTTCCTTCTATGTCTTATTAGTGTGTTGGACTATCTTGACAATTCTGGATATTTGATCCTCAAATTTTGTCGAGGATGAGCATTTTTCCTTTTCTTTATATACATATTGAATCTAATTTTCTTAGATCTAATACAACACATGTAGCAAATGATGAGGAAAGCAACATCCGGGGTCCTCAAGTCTTGATACGCTCTAATACACCAGTGTGCACTTAAATTTCTTCTGATACGCTACTGTGCAGTTGATACTTCTTGTGATACTCGGGGATCTTGCTATGGAGGTTTGGTTCTTCATTGGTAGAGCTGGTTGAGCCGCATCATGGATGTTATTGAGCTCTTGTAGTCCCACGGTGAGCTTCGATCTGATTCCTAGCTTCAACTGGGATCAAATCGTAGAAGAAGAGTATTTTACTATGGTTTGAGCTTCCTTACATAGATTTTTACTATGGTTTGAACTAACTTCTATGTCTTATTAGTGTGTTTTTTGCATGGCTTACTACTATGGTTTGAAATTCCTTATAGCACTGTGTTGGACTATCTTGACAGCACCTACCTATATACTGCTACATTTATTATGCATTTTCAGGTTGCATACAACAGTCCTAAGCGTAGGTCATCTCGTATTGCAAAGAACATGGAAGATGTCATAGCAATGGGTGAGAGGACATTAGATCCACGATTAGAAACCTCTTTTATGGAGGATGTCTTGCGCATTCTTATGTCAAGACATCAAATTTTTTAGGAGAGCGGTGATGAGCCTTTAGATAATGAGCCAGTAGAGAATTTTGAGAAAAACTGAAGGGTAAGTTTTGTATTGAAATTTATAATGTAAATTGTGAGCTATTAATGGTCCTGATTTTTAAGTAGTCTATTTATGAGTCTTTCCCTTTTGTTTCTGATAAGGTACGATGGAGAGTGGACCTTCCACTAGGCAACATAGAGGAGATGCTAAGCCATGAAAAAAATAGGATAATGGAGTAAAAAAAATCATAGAGTGGGATGAAGATTGCCAAACGGTTGGAGAACATGGGCACCATTTGATGTCTCATCTTGGTAACCTTTCCTGAAATGGCAAATTGTTTCCGTTAACAATGTTATCTTGGCGTAAGGCTGATAAGGATAAACTAGAAATGGTCTGGACGTCGGTTAAGGTAACTTTCTCCGTATCTTTATCAGTATTTTCATGGATTACTATCTTTATTTTCACTATTATCTTACTTGATAGTGAACCCCCTATTGTCTGTCTTGCTAAACCTAGTCACATTGGCATTGTCTTTGTAGTCATTAACACTCAAGGTCTGTATTGTAAGCTATAGATCATAGCACTATAATTCACCACCAAGAGTAAAAACCAATCGATTGAAGCAGCTGTGGCCTAGAAGTGTTGATTGAAACTGTCATTTCAAGTGTAATATTTTGTTTATATTCTTTTAATGTTGGAATGAAAATGTTGAAGTGGTTCCTTGTTTTTAGTTTGGGATGATTCAACTAATTTATATCTTGTTGTTCTTGTGGTTGTTTGGAATTATAACCTCGGATATCATGTTTGAATGCTTTACCATCACCTGTTGTTCACATATTTTTTTTCTATTGATAATGGCTACTTATATTGATAACTTAGATATCATGTTTTTTTAAGGAAAACACAAATGCACCCGATGCTTTTAAAGCTATTTGCTTTAAGAAAATGGGAATTTCCTGGAAGGCCTTCAAGCATCGGGTGAAAAAAGACTTCTATACAAAGTTTGAGACCGATGAAGAGCGCCTAGCAAATGTGCCGCCTCGGGTGGAGCCCAGTCAATGGCCAACTCTAGTGGCATATTGGGACTTGGGTAATACACAGGTATAAATTGACTAACAAATAACTTACATCCATATTCATACTAGTGGCAAACCCTTTATTTCAATTTACTATATAATGTCCAAATGTTTTTTAGAAAGTTTCGAAGAAGAACCAAGTTAATCACGGAAAACTTTGTGCTCTCCCTAGAACTGGTAGAAGATCCTTTCCAGAAATAAAGAGAAAGGTTAGTATTGTGTATTTTGGTAAGATAATTCTTATATCTTTTCAGTTGATAATGTATAAATTTTTTCTTACTTTGGAACATGCATACACATCAGAGGAGGCTAGAAAACAAGTCTGTTGACCTTGTCAACATGTGGAGAGCTACTAGAGGAAAAGATGGCAGTTATAATGAAGAAGACGGGGCTGCTGGAACAGAGGTATATAAAATTCATATTTGTAATGAGTTTTTTTTAATAAAATGTCAAGGACACAATCTTGTGTCCAGGAAGACACTGCAGACACGAGTCATTGTGTCTTAGTTATGGGTTTGACACAAGTGGTATGGTATCATAGTTATGAGGGATCGATTCTGCACTTGAGGCTAGGTTGAATTAATGAGCCTAGCCGTTGGAATTTGAATATGCATACAGTAGACTAGCAGTTGAATTTTATTAGAGATTTGTAGTTTGGACCATGTTGGTCCTCATATGATGGGTCAAGGTTGGTTATTTAGTATGCAGTAGACTTGGGCCACATTAGCCTATTAGAATTCATGTGTTACTATTGAGTCAAAAAGTTTGATAATTAACTTTGGGCTGACCTTGGGTCCGTGGCCAAGACTCGTCAGGAAAGGAAAAGAGAGTACAGTGAGGCTTATTAGTCACTTGGTATTTAGCTGGGTTGAGATTTAATTGGGTATTGGGCTCTATTTTGTGTTGCAAGAAAATAATTAGATTAGAGTGTAGAAATAGGAATTGGCACTAGTAACAGTTGGGTTGGGCTGTATGGATTTATCGTATAAGCCAGGGAAGGATTAAGAGAAAAAGGAATGATGTTTGAGGCTGTTGGGTCTTGGGCTTATTGCAATTTTAGGGCTGATATTGTATTATTATTATCCTTATCACTATTAATAAATCTTAAATTAAAATTATAGTTATTGTCATTTCTTGTAATATTTTAATAGAAAAATGATCTAGTAAATGTTTTATCATATCTATATATTGGTAGTATTATTGCTAATAAATAAATAATATCTTAAATATCAATATTTTGTAAATGGTTTAGCTAGCAGTGTATTTTCTACACATAAATGATTTTGCTAAATAATTTAAAGTATTAAAGTTATATTTTTCTAAAATATTGTTAGCTAGCATATATTACTAAACTTTTTATGGATAGCTTATTAAGTAGAATGGACTATGAGCTAGTTAATAATTTGTTAGCTAATTGATATTTGTAGAACCTAACCAAATTGTAACAAACTACCAGGTGATCATTCATCCATGCAGTACTATTCCCGTGCTTCCAAAGCGAGGCAAGTACACCGACTCGGACTTTTACTTAGTTTTCTGTCTTGCATCCATGTTCTCATATTGGACACGTGATACACACGATTGCATCGTCCTTGTTCATCATTGCATTGTGAGTCATTGTTTATTGCGAGAATTAGGAAAAATATTAACTTTTGTGTGACCACACCCAACATAGGTATTGTGGATAGCCTAATCGTACACCTCACGTACGATTAAGCCGCACATTATAGAATTGTGAATTGTGAATTGATTGATTGTGGATTGTGGTCCTTAGCCGGTCACACATTAGGTTAATATTTCAAAAAGGTCACACTTGCATTGATTGTCGTGTTCATCGTATTATTCATTGATTGTCGTGTTCATTGTCTTTGCATATTGATTGTCATGTCCATTGTCTTCAGTTTTGTATTTCACTTCTGGTACCATAGTTTTATTTTCAGTTCTCGTATTCTGGTTTCATCTTGTATTCTGTATTACAGATTACATTGTATATTGTTCTTGTCGGGGTTGTAATTTGCTCTTTCCTGACAGGACATATTGCAGGTGCTTGAGGCCATATGGAGCATGGTGGTATCATAGAGATTGCAGGATATAGTTCATTGTTTTTATTTCGGGATATTGTATTTGTATTTTATCATTGTATATTTTTATTTTATCAGATTTGTCTCCGGATGACTTTGTACTAAATTGACTTGGTGGATTGTGGTGATATTTTCTGGCACGTTTATAGATTCTGTGATTGTTTACATTACATTGTGACTTTGAGTTTTTCTTAGTATTGTACAGCTTACTTCGTCTTGTCCATCGACGAAGGCTGGGCGTGTCCGACTCGTGTCCGATTATTCGGGAGCGGGTCGTGACACTTCTGACTTAGCTTCCTATTGTTCCCTGCCTTCCTTATATGGACGCATAGACCATAGGTGCATGTATGTGGACGTATAGGCCATGGGCGCATGCACTCTTTTGTGCATTCCATCCATAGCATATGTCCGACATGATGTGTTTAGTCCTAGGCGCATACATATGGGCGCATGCCCTTAGGCGCATAGCCTTGGACGCATGCCACTCTCAGCACATGCATTTTGGGTGCATGCTCTTCATGACACCTCAATAACCCCTTGTGCCATATCTTACAAATATCCGTATTGTCTCCATGGTCCTTAGTGTGAGTTGTGACCTTTGTTTGTACTCTTTACTTGACCAGTCCTATAATGTTATTTTCCATGTTGCACATGTACTCTGAGCTTTAAACACGACCTTGGTACGACACGTACACTCTCTAACAACTCTTTGATAGTGGCCCGCCGTGGTGCACTTACATGAACACGACATGACAATGTGATTTTACATGATAACTCTTGATAGTAACCCGTCGTGGTGCACTTTTGACAAGCAACTTGACATGATAATTCTTGATAGTGGTCCGTCGTGACGCACTCTTGACAAGATAAGTAATCTTGATTAGTAACCTAACATGATAATCTTAATATGTTGTTGAAACGGCTATCTTGACTTGCTAAGTAACTCTTGTCTTGACACCATGGGTGATCATTCTTGAATGTGCTCGTATAAGCTACCAGTCTCGTCTCGTATCATGTCTAGGACTTGCATCCCTGGTTACCCCGGTCAGGGATTCATATTGAATCTGACTAGGTTAATAACTAGATTGATCAAAGTAGTTCATACAGGGTGATGTTTCCAGTTACAGGCGATCCCGTTATTCCGGCCACACCTGATGGACTTGTAGCCTACCGTCGAGTAGGACACATTTTCAGCCCACTGTCATGTGGGACACTTCTTGAAACAAGTATTATGCACACTGTCATGTGTTGTACTCCAAGTCACCTAATAATGCCTGTGGTTCGTGTTACGTATCTTGGTATACGTGTACGTATTCTTGACTCGTATTGCGTATTTTTCTACATGGTTATTTTGGCATGTCATTGGTTGTGGCTTAACTTGGTTCGGCTTAGCTTGGTTTGGTTTGCTTTTGGGTTCATTATGAACCAAAAGAAAACCCCTACCTACCACCACACTACCCTTTATTAACCCATTCCCCTTTCTCTCTCTTCATTATTCTTCTTCTTCCCTATCATAACTTGTTCAACCACCTGGAGAAAGAGAGAGAGAGCTTAGGCAAGTGCAAACTTGCTTCATGATGGATCTCAAGTTTTATTGTTCCATTCTCTTCCTTACTTGATTCCAAGCCTCTTTAGAACTTGGCATTTTCCATTTTGATGGATATTTTCTTGTAGATCTAAGTTTATATTATTTTCGGATTTCTTGGGTTTTGATCTACCAAACTTCATTATTTTCATATTTTGATTGTTCCATGTTGTAGATAATTCAATTTCATGCAGTTTTGGCTTTTGTTTCGCTAGATTTCGACTTCGGATGAGAAAGTTATGGCCAAAACAATTTCTGGTCATTTCTATGTTCATCTGCAGCATGAACAGCATATCGCAGAAGACGCATGTCGCAGAAGGCGCATGTTGCAATGAAGCGCATGTCGCGGTAGCCGCATATCATGTCGCAGTTGGCGCATATGATGTCTCTGTTGACGCATGTCGCAGTTGACGAATATGATGTCGCTGTTGGCGCATGTCGCAGTTGGCGCATATGATGTCTCTGTTGACGCATGTCGCAGTTGACGAATATGATGTCGCTGTTGGCGCATGTCGCAGTTGGCGCATATGATGTCTCTGTTGACGCATGTCGCAGTTGACGAATATGATGTCGCAGTTGGCGCATGTCGCAGTTGGCGCATATGATGTCTCTGTTGACGCATGTCGCAGTTGACGAATATGATGTCGCTGTAGGCGCATGTCGCAGTTGACACATATGATGTCGCTGTTGGCGCATGTCGCAGTTGGCGCATATGATGTCTCTGTTGACGCATGTCGCAGTTGACGAATATGATGTCGCTGTTGGCGCATGTCGCAGTTGGCGCATATGATGTCTCTGTTGACGCATGTCGCAGTTGACGAATATGATGTCGCTGTTGGCGCATGTCGCAGTTGGCGCATATGATGTCTCTGTTGACGCATGTCGCAGTTGACGAATATGATGTCACTGTAGGCGCATGTCGCAGTTGGCACATATGATGTCGCTGTTGGCGCATGTCGCAGTTGGCACATATGATGTCGCTGTTGGCGCATGTCGCAGTTGGCGCATATGATGTCGCTGTTGAGCCGCATGAGCCGCATGTCGCAGAATAGGCCGCATAGTGCCTGTTTTGGCTATTCTATGTCTTATTTGCATGATTTGTGGTCAGAAATTCTCCCAACTCCCAACGTCATAGTTGTATATCTTTCCCTTGGCTTCAAGAATATGTCACTAGTTGTTTTATGCAAGTTTCTTCCATTTATGATAATGTGAGAATAGAACACGATAGTGGTCCACTGTGGCGCACTCTTGACAAGTAAACTGGCATGATATGTCTCGACATGCTGTTATGACAGCTAGCCTGACATGACAAGTATGAGTGACCTGGACACCGTGGGCGATTGCGTTTGTACAAATAAACTGGTACTGTCTTGCATCATGTCTAGGATGGGGATCCCTGAGTACCACGGTCAGGGTTACCTACTGAAATTGACTAAGGCTAATTAACTAGAATGATTCAGTAGTCATGAAGAGATTCCCAGCTACAGGCAATCCCGTTATCTGGGCGCATTAAGTGGACTTGTAGCCTACCGACGAGTAGGGCACATTTTCAGCACACAGTCATGTGGTGCACCCTTCATAAACGGACATTCGACCCGGATAACCGGATGGTCTGCAGGGCTTGTGGCTGTTGGGATAATCTCATTGCATCTTGCTAGTAACTAGGCCTGTGATAACCCTAGTTAGTTAAAAGTATCAAGCCGTACTCTTGATTGGCCGTGATTGATTGGATGAAGTTTATTCCAGCTTAGTCTTATCCTGATCTTGTACAAGATTGTATCAGGACATGATTTCTCGTATCGATAAATGATGGGACACCAAGTTCTGTTCAGGTGAAGGGTTACAACCCCGGTCCTTGTTTGGTTTAAGGGTTGTAACTTGGCTATCTGAATAGTTCCATGGTTATCCTATCATACATCGTCCTGCTTATTGTGCCTGCATTAACAATAACGACCGGGGGTCCAGTTCTGTTCAGGCGAAGGGTTACAACCCCGGTCCTTGTTTGGTTTAAGGGTTGTAACCTGGCTCCCGGAGCAGTTCTGTGTCCTCTCCTCGTTTATTGTCTTATTGCTCCCCATGTCATGCTTGTCATGTTTTACCTTACTTCAATATCGTAATTATTTATACCGACATTAACAATAAAGATCAGGGGTCCAGTTCTGTTCAGGCGAAGGGTTACAATCCCGGTCCTTGTTTGGTTTAAGGGTTGTAACCTGGCTCCCGGAGCAGTTTTGTGTCCTCTCTTTGTTTATTGTCCTCATTGTACCAATAGTATTTGAGACGGGTTTCTATTCAGGTGAAGGGCTGCAACCCCGGTCCTTGTTTGGTTTAAGGGTTGTGACCTGGCTACTTGAATGGTTTCCTCGTACTCAGTTTACTGTTGTTATCTCTATTATTATCAGTTCTTTAATTATTATTTATCTTTATTATTCTATTGTGATATGCTGGTTTTAGTTCCTAAGTGAAGCCTCATTTGTGGCACTTGCTCTTTCTGGGGTCTGACCCAGCTGGTTTTGTATGGCCAGATATCGGAGCAGCAACAGAGGATCCACCTGTCTTCCAGCCCGATGGTGACCACCAGGCGTAACCAGGGCGACGAGTGGATTTCTTTTGTCCTCCCACTCTATTTGTAAAATTATTCTTTTGAGGCGTTTAGCCGACGAGCACGTGTTAGCTCGGTTGCATCTTTACTTACTGTCTGCCTACGGGCTGTAACATGATTGACAAATCCTAGGGTTGATCATGTATTGACTAAAACTCTTGCTAGTCCTGACATTTTGTACGACTAGCTTCATGATCATCCAATATGTAATGTATGGGACGCCTTACTATTGTATATTTGGTGCTCTGACATCTTATAACTGTTACTACTTGCTTTTGATTGAGACAATAGGTTTGATCTTGACCATAGGAGACTGATGGATTGTAGTTAAACCCTCATATATCTAGACAGCCGTGACCGTATAGTGACGTGGATTCCATTTCATTATACGTAGCTGGCTATGTCAGCCCCCGCTCTCCAGTATTCTGGTTCTGGGGCGTGACATGGTTTTAGTGGTGGCCCATGCAGGTCTTGTAATTCAAGATATGTGAGGGTTTACCTAATAGATGTCTCAATCAGTACTCGTCCTTGATCTCTACTCGTATCCTCTTGATCCCTGAAAATCTTGACCTGATCACATGATTGTATCGTTGATCTGTCCTGGTCCTTCCTTATTGTTCCCTATGTCGTCTTCTTCAGCGGCATTGTTCCTGGACCTGCCGATCAGCCAGGCGGAGTACCTCCCGCGGACCAGCAGCAACCTGGAGATCAAGCCCAGCATTCAGGAGTAGCCTCCAGAGTGATGCCTACCGAAGGAGAACCACCAGTTCAGCCCGTCCAGCCTGCAGAGCCTGATGATGGCACTTTGGTGGGTCTCATCAGGTCATTATTAGCCTCTCAGGATCGTCGAGGAGATGCCTTGCACCAGACGGTGGCAGACGCTTTGACCAGAGGAGGTCATCAGGGTAATAGCGCGGCCAACAGCTTCAAGCGCTTGAACCCTCCCTTCTTCGACGGCAGTGAAGATGCGTGTAAGCCCCTATTTTTTTTCAAAAAATTTTAAACTAGTGTTAATTAGTTATTAAATGTCATTATTGATTTTAAAATAATTTAATATAATTTTAGGAATTTTCTAGAATTTTTAAATGATTTTTAAAATAAGTTTTATATATTAAAAATATCAATTTGTATTTTTTTAAATGTTTTAATATCATTTTGCAATTTTTAGAATTGTTTTTATATCATTATGCAATATTTAAATTGTTTTAATATTTGTTTGTAATTTTCTAAATTGTTTTGTGGTCAGTTTGTAATTAATTATTTGTTTTAGCTGCGGAATGCAAATTCTAATTTGCATTTAAAAGCTGTTAGGACCTGTTTGTAATATCCTGAATTCTAGGGGACCTAAATGCAAAATCACCTACCCCCCCGACCGACTCTCTCTCTCTCTCCCCTGACTCGACGCTGCCCCCACGACCGACCTACGCTGCCCCCGCCGAACCCGGCTGCCCCCGACCGACCCTAACCCTCTATAAAACTCCCCTCTCTTCCCCCCCGACTGAACCCAAACCCTAGATCTCCTCCGCCACCCTCCACGACCACCTTTCCTCCCCGAAACCCTAGCCGCAATCCTATCTCCGGCGATCTCCTCCGCCACCCTCCACGACCACCTTTCCTCCCCGAAACCCTAGCCGCAACCCTATCTCCGGCGATCTCCTCCGCCACCCCCACAGCGACTAACACCCCCAACCACCACCACCATCACCTTCGTCTCGACGAGGCGAACCCAGCGCCACCGACGCGCCACCACCACGACGCCTCCTCCGCCTGAATCGCCTCCTCGACAGCAGCTCACCCCATCGGACACGTACGTGTCACTCCCCCCTCCCTTCGATTCATGTCTCGTGTACACAAACACGGACTCGCCTGGTCCCGACGAACCCAATGCAAAGCTCGGACACGCGTAAGTCGTGTCGTGCGTGTCGTGCAAAGCACGGACACGCTGATCCTGTGTCCCTAACTGTCCGGACACAGGATTGTTTTTATTATTTTTTTTGTATATTAACTCGTTTAAACCTAAATAAATTAAACAAAAGCCCTATCCTAACAATCGGGCCGGACTGGCCTACTGGCCAGCCCGCACAGTTTAGAAACCCCCCCCCCCCCCCCCCCCCCCCCCCGTTGGACTGAGTTCGAGCCCCCTTTTTACAGTTTCTTTTTCTTTTCTTTTTCTTTTTCTTTTTTCAGTTTTATATATATATTTATATATATATGTATATATATATATTAGTATATATATATATTTATATATACTGTATTTTAGCAGTATTTTATATGTATATATATATATTTTATGCTTAATAAAATCTTATATATTTATTTGTATTTATATGCATATATGTATATATGTATATATCTTCATATGTATATATATATTTATACTATGTATATATATATATATATACAATATTAGTATATGTATATATATGTACTTTTATAATTAAGTATTTTCCTTATATATATATATATATATGTACTTTTAGAACATATATATGTATATTTTCACTATGCATAATTTTACCATATTAAAATAATAATATTTATTTTGCACTATTACCAACTTGTATTTTATTGTATTTAAATTACTGCAACCATTTGATGTCCAAGCCTAGCATGGGTATTTGGGCTCAAATGTGTTTTCACACATTCAAGACCTGTACAAGTCATATTGGACTTGATTCATGGCCTTGGGTCCTGTATTTGAACTTTGGTTCAAATTATATACATGGACAAAATACGCAGATAATTAATTATTGTGTGCATTACTGTTTTTGATTTTCTAAAAATACTTAAAGTATTGCAAAAATCATGAAAAAAATAGTTTTTAGATACTTTGTTAAGTTGACTAATTTAGTATAATTTTTGTAGTATTTAATTTACTGTTTTGCCCCTAGTTTGGCATATGAAACCAAAAGTCATTTTCTGTATACTTAGGAAAACTGGTTTTTATAAAATACTTGTACTGGTTAATAAATTCCAGAAAAATTATAATAAATTTCTATAGTTAGCAAGGATCGTTTTGGTACTTTGTTTTATGCAAAACTAGGCTTTTTGTCTACTTTAAAAATTGTTAGAAAACAATGATCTTTTGATTTATTTATTGATTAATTACGACTTATAGCTTTTTGTGTTATTTGGAGTTTTAGTCGTATTGAACCCCATCCCTCACTAGTGTAAAGACCCTAGAAAGTTAGTTAACATAGTGTGTCACCCCACATTGGTCTCCTATGCCAAGTCATCATTTTGGCTAGGTGCCCAGTCACAAGTCGTGTCGTACCAGTTAGTGTTCTAGTATTTTAGCTTAGTGTAAAAGCTAAGTTTATTGTATTTATTGCTACAGTGACGAGTTACCAGACATCCATAGCACATTTATCGCAGCTTGTTTTACTTTGCTAGAGGCAAGTACATCTACATACTCATTTACTGTCTTTTAATGCTAGAACATGTATTAACCATGTTAAATGCTGATCCTTGGGGTAGCAAGATAAAACGTTACATGTTGTACTTTCCCTTACTACCATGCTTAGAACCATCTTGATGTATCTCTCACATGATTAGAATATGGGTATGGGAAAACTGATAGTAGAGTACGTGATCATGCCCCCCCTATATAGTACCGAGCAATGTTTCATTTTATATGTTACAGCGCCGTAGGCCTTACTTACCAAGGCAGATTTGTGCGTATGTACATCTCTCGCCCTATCACTTGTACGGAAGTACATTTTATTATGTGCCACAGCACATTGTTTACCTATTGACCGATCACGTACCTGCTACAGTTTTAAACATTACATATACATCTGTCTCTATGACATATGTATCCTTGCCATGATAGATTATGATGACATGATTGTGATACGACATGAGATAGATGCCATGTTCCCTATGTTACTATGATACTGTGATCCCAGTTGTACCATGATGACATGTTCCCAGTATTCCTGTTTTATAGACTTATCACACCATGATCCTTGTTGTACATCTCTTTCATTATATGTTCAGTACTTTAGTTATAGAGGTTGTACTTGCTCCCGTCCTGACAGGATAACGTTGTAGGTATACTTACTGAGGAGGAGTTGCTCTGTGATTCGTATTATGGAGTTACTGCCGAGGACCCGGTTTTGCCATACGAGGATGTTCCTGCGGGGAGACTCGTCTAGTTTGCTTAGCTGCTTGGGATACTTAGTGTAGTCATGTATTAGACTATATTATTTTGTAACTGGACATGTATCCAGTTTTACATTTCAGTTTACTTGTACTTGGATATTTCACTATATACGACGACTTTTGTGTTTGGAGCATTTATGATTCTTCTTCACTTATAGAACTGTTAGCACATTTAGTCTTGTCTTGTTATCTCTAGAACAGCTTACTGCGCTTTATCTTAAGCGTAGGCTGGACATGGCTCGGCCCGGCCCAACAATTTGGGTAACGGGTCGTGACATGTTTTTTTGGCGGCCCATGCAGGTCCTGACTAAACTGTTTGGTTACGTTATTGTACCAAGCATACCTGCTATTAGGAACTTAAGGTAATTAGACAACATTAGGAAAGACGCTTAGTACACCTAGAGGAATGCTAGGATTGCAACATAGGAAATACAACACATGTTTGCTATTATAATTAGGCTTTCTTGCATATGATTGCTTACTTTAAATAAGTCCTTATAAGTCTTTTATGTGTAATTTAGATGGTGCTTACTCGTTCGTCCCAGCATGTTACCCCCGAGAATGGGGCCCTCCGTATCCAGTCAGCCGACCAGTTGACTGATGCACCTCCACCTACCACATTCCCCCACTCCACAGATCCACAGGCCCAGATACCACCTTCCACATCCCAGGCCCAGCAGGACCCGATACTTCCACCACCCCCTATCACTATACCCACCCAGGCTTCCGTCACACTCGATGGGAACCAGCTGCTCACACTGATCCAGGGGTTCCTAACAACCCATCAGGAGCAGACTACCCTACTCCGCCAGAGCATGGAGCGTTCTGAGGGACGTCCCGTGGTCCCACCCTATGTAGAGCCGCGGCAGAGAGCGGGGACGGTCAAGGACTTCATGGGTCTGAATCCCAAGGAGTTCTCAGGGACTGAGGGCATAGTAGTAGCTGATGACTGGCTAGATTCTGTAGAGAGGAAGCTTCTGGGAGTTAGGATGCCGGATGACCTTCAGGTCGAGGCAGCAGGATTTCTGCTGATAGACTTAGCCGGAGTCTGGTTCAGGAATGAGCCGTTGTTCGCGAGAGGTAGAGCCACCTGGGACCAGTTCAAGACCCAGTTCAAGAAGAAGTTCTTCTCGACCGCTGCTAGAGTAGCCATGGGGCTACGATTCCAGAACGTCCAGCAGGGGAACCGTTCTGTTGACGACTATGCGGGAGAGTTCAGTCGCCTGAGCCGTTTTGCTCCTAGTCTGGTTGCTGATCCAGAGGAGATGACCCGTAGGTTTTGCCATGGTCTAGTTCCGGACATTGGCATTCTTATAGTGGCAAACGGTACGACTGACTACTACCAGAGCCTAGAGTTAGCCCGGAGCATTGAGGAGCGTCTTCTGTCTACCAAGAGGCCGGCTTCTGTACATCATGAGGGACCGTCCAAGCGTCAGGCTTTCCAGCAGAAAGCGCCGACGCCACCCCAGCAGACTTACCATCCCCCTACATCACATCATCAGACCCCGCCAGTTAGAGCCTCGGGACCCCGACAGCAGCAGCAGCAGAAGGGAGCCATATGTTCTTTCTGCGGAAGACCAGGGCATGAATTCGTCGTCTGCAGGAAGAGGTTAGGACAGTGTTTAGCTTGCGGGTCTGCCATCCATCAGATTCGGGACTGCCCAGTAGCCAAGGGACCCCAGGGGAGGACTTATAACCTAGTCCTTGAGCCGGAGCCGGAACAGGTTTCGGGAGGTTAGTTTTGATCGTAGCCTTAGTCATTTGTTGCATTGCTTGCTATGTTAGAATATTGTCGGGTCTTCAATCCCTGTGAATTTCGAGGACGAAATTTTTCAAGGAGGGAAGACTTGTAAGCCCCTGTTTTTTTTCAAAATTTTTAAACTAGTGTTAATTAGTTATTAAATGTCATTATTGATTTTAAAATAATTTAATATAATTTTAGGAATTTTCTAGAATTTTTAAATGATTTTTAAAATAAGTTTTATATATTAAAATATCAATTTGTATTTTTTTAAATGTTTTAATATCATTTTGCAATTTTTAGAATTGTTTTTATATCATTATGCAATATTTAAATTGTTTTAATATTTGTTTGTAATTTTCTAAATTGTTTTGTGGTCAGTTTGTAATTAATTATTTGTTTTAGCTGCGGAATGCAAATTCTAATTTGCATTTAAAAGCTGTTAGGACCTGTTTGTAATATCCTGAATTCTAGGGGACCTAAATGCAAAATCACCTACCCCCCGACCGACTCTCTCTCTCTCTCCCCTGACTCGACGCTGCCCCCACGACCGACCTACGCTGCCCCCGCCGAACCCGGCTGCCACCGACCGACCCTAACCCTCTATAAAACTCCCCTCTCTCCCCCCCCCCCCCGACTGAACCCAAACCCTAGATCTCCTCCGCCACCCTCCACGACCACCTTTCCTCCCCGAAACCCTAGCCGCAACCCTATCTCCGGCGATCTCCTCCGCCACCCTCCACGACCACCTTTCCTCCCCGAAACCCTAGCCGCAACCCTATCTCCGGCGATCTCCTCCGCCACCCCCACAGCGACTAACACCCCCAACCACCACCACCATCACCTTCGTCTCGACGAGGCGAACCCAGCGCCACCGACGCGCCACCACCACGACGCCTCCTCCGCCTGAATCGCCTCCTCGACAGCAGCTCACCCCATCGGACACGTACGTGTCACTCCCCCCTCCCTTCGATTCGTGTCTCGTGTACACAAACACGGACTCGTCTGGTCCCGACGAACCCAATGCAAAGCTCGGACACGCGTAAGTCGTGTCGTGCGTGTCGTGCAAAGCACGGACACGCTGATCCTGTGTCCCTAACTGTCCGGACACAGGATTGTTTTTATTATTTTTTTTGTATATTAACTCGTTTAAACCTAAATAAATTAAACAAAAGCCCTATCCTAACAATCGGGCCGGACTGGCCTACTGGCCAGCCCGCACAGTTTAGAAACCCCCCCCCCCCCCCCCCCGTTGGACTGAGTTCGAGCCCCCTTTTTACAGTTTCTTTTTCTTTTCTTTTTCTTTTTCTTTTTTCAGTTTTATATATATATTTATATATATATATATGTATATATATATATTAGTATATATATATATATTTATATATACTGTATTTTAGCAGTATTTTATATGTATATATATATATTTTATGCTTAATAAAATCTTATATATTTATTTGTATTTATATGCATATATGTATATATGTATATATCTTCATATGTATATATATATTTATACTATGTATATATATATATATACAATATTAGTATATGTATATATATGTACTTTTATAATTAAGTATTTTCCTTATATATATATATATGTACTTTTAGAACATATATATGTATATTTTCACTATGCATAATTTTACCATATTAAAATAATAATATTTATTTTGCACTATTACCAACTTGTATTTTATTGTATTTAAATTACTGCAACCATTTGAAGTCCAAGCCTAGCATGGGTATTTGGGCTCAAATGTGTTTTCACACATTCAAGACCTGTACAAGTCATATTGGACTTGATTCATGGCCTTGGGTCCTGTATTTGAACTTTGGTTCAAATTATATACATGGACAAAATACGCAGATAATTAATTATTGTGTGCATTACTGTTTTTGATTTTCTAAAAATACTTAAAGTATTGCAAAAATCATGAAAAAAATAGTTTTTAGATACTTTGTTAAGTTGACTAATTTAGTATAATTTTTGTAGTATTTAATTTACTGTTTTGCCCCTAGTTTGGCATATGAAACCAAAAGTCATTTTCTGTATACTTAGGAAAACTGGTTTTTATAAAATACTTGTACTGGTTAATAAATTCCAGAAAAATTATAATAAATTTCTATAGTTAGCAAGGATCGTTTTGGTACTTTGTTTTATGCAAAACTAGGCTTTTTGTCTACTTTAAAAATTGTTAGAAAACAATGATCTTTTGATTTATTTATTGATTAATTACGACTAGCTTTTTGTGTTATTTGGAGTTTTAGTCGTATTGAACCCCATCCCTCACTAGTGTAAAGACCCTAGAAAGTTAGTTAACATAGTGTGTCACCCCACATTGGTCTCCTATGCCAAGTCATCATTTTGGCTAGGTGCCCAGTCACAAGTCGTGTCGTACCAGTTAGTGTTCTAGTATTTTAGCTTAGTGTAAAAGCTAAGTTTATTGTATTTATTGCTACAGTGACGAGTTACCAGACATCCATAGCACATTTATCGCAGCTTGTTTTACTTTGCTAGAGGCAAGTACATCTACATACTCATTTACTGTCTTTTAATGCTAGAACATGTATTAACCATGTTAAATGCTGATCCTTGGGGTAGCAAGATAAAACGTTACATGTTGTACTTTTCCTTACTACCATGCTTAGAACCATCTTGATGTATCTCTCACATGATTAGAATATGGGTATGGGAAAACTGATAGTAGAGTACGTGATCATGCCCCCCCTATATAGTACCGAGCAATGTTTCATTTTATATGTTACAGCGCCGTAGGCCTTACTTACCAAGGCAGATTTGTGCGTATGTACATCTCTCGCCCTATCACTTGTACGGAAGTACATTTTATTATGTGCCACAGCACATTGTTTACCTATTGACCGATCACGTACCTGCTACAGTTTTAAACATTACATATACATCTGTCTCTATGACATATGTATCCTTGCCATGATAGATTATGATGACATGATTGTGATACGACATGAGATAGATGCCATGTTCCCTATGTTACTATGATACTGTGATCCCAGTTGTACCATGATGACATGTTTCCAGTATTCCTATTTTATAGACTTATCACACCATGATCCTTGTTGTACATCTCTTTCATTATATGTTCAGTACTTTAGTTGTAGAGGTTGTACTTGCTCCCGTCCTGACAGGATAACGTTGTAGGTATACTTACTGAGGAGGAGTTGCTCTGTGATTCGTATTATGGAGTTACTGCCGAGGACCCGATTTTGCCATACGAGGATGTTCCTGCGGGGAGACTCGTCTAGTTTGCTTAGCTGCTTGGGATACTTAGTGTAGTCATGTATTAGACTATATTATTTTGTAACTGGACATGTATCCAGTTTTACATTTCAGTTTACTTGTACTTGGATATTTCACTATATACGACGACTTTTGTGTTTGGAGCATTTATGATTCTTCTTCACTTATAACTGTTAGCACATTTAGTCTTGTCTTGTTATCTCTAGAACAGCTTACTGCGCTTTATCTTAAGCGTAGGCTGGACATGGCTCGGCCCGGCCCAACAATTTGGGTAACGGGTCGTGACAATGCGATCGCTGCAGATGCATGGCTTCAGGACACAGAGGTGATTCTAGAAGCAGCCAAGACTCCAGAGAACGAGAAGGTGGTCGTAGTGCGCCTGCAGTTACTAGATCTTGCCCGCAGCTGGTGGACAGCGCAGGCCGATGGATTAGTGGCCCCTATTTCATGGGCAGTATTCAGGGAGAGATTCCAGACCAAGTATTTTGATGCTGTAGCTCGGTATGATCTACAGACGAGGTTCACTAATCTGAAGCAGATGGGCAGGACGGTCGATGGATATGCGACCGAGTTTTCTAGGCTTAGTCGGTTTGCTCCCACCTTGGTGGCGACCGAGTTCGATAGAGCCCAGCGGTTCCAGCAGGGGCTTCATCTGGAGATTCTATTGGCGGTGGAGCAGTTTGAGCATCAGACCTTTGATGCAGTATTGAGAGCAGCCCGGAGGCATGAGTACACCTCCCAGAGGATCGTGGATAGGACCGGAGGTCGGAAGCGATCTCACGGCCAGATGAATCAGTCATCAGCACCAGCCCCAGCAGCCAGGGCTTTGACCATTGGAGCTCCGAGGCGGGCGGCCTCAGTGACGTCGGTTCAGCATTCCACCCCGACGCACCCTCAGCAGCAGAAGCAGAAGCAGTCTTCCGCAGTGGGATATTCACACTGCGGGAAGCCAGGACATGTAGTATCAGAGTGTCGCAGAGCACAGGGTTTGTGCTTGGTTTGTGGTGCCCCGGACCACAGGGTTGGGAACTGCCCGAATAGGGGGAGTTCGTCGGCCTTCTCTAGTCCTTCAGTTAGAGGACCAGCACCAGTCCAGCAGCAGCTGCAGTACCCGTTCTCGAGGCCATTGCCGACGCAGGCCCAGGCATTCCAGCAGCAGAGGCCGCAGCAGTATGCCCAAGCCCAAGCCCTGATCCAGAGCAGGCAGAGAAATTTTCAGCAGAGGGGACCCGCACCCAGAGGACATGGTCAAGTGCTGGCTTTGACCATGGGAGAAGAAGGAATAGCACCAGGCGAGGTGGTAGCAGGTACTATTCTCGTCAACACCTTTCCAGCTTCAGTATTATTTGATTCTGGTGCCTCGCATTCATTTATATCTGCACGATTCGCGACACGGGTAGAATTGGAGCCCGAGTCATTATCAGTAAGGCTCAATATACTTACTGGTAACGGACTTGTGGGGGTAGATAGAGTATTTTCCTCGTGTCGGATCGTAGTTAGCGGTAGAGAATTTCCTGCTAGATTGATAGAGTTCCCGATGACCGATTATGATGTGGTCTTAGGGATGGATTGGTTGAGGGACCAGTATGCTAGGATAGACTGCCACATTGGCAGGGTTATTTTTAGCATTCCAGGCGAGCCGGAGTTTTCCTTCTCCCGAGGCGAAGTTGAACCTTCTCCTTCAGTGTTGCGGATGGCAGTGGCAGCAGTACAGTTACCTCGGATAGTCGAAGAGTTTCCGGATGTTTTCCCCGAAGAGCTTCCAGGGATGCCGCCAGAGCGGGAGATCGAGTTCACCATCGACTTGATTCCCGGAACAGCCCCAGTGTCAGAGAGAGTCTACAGGATGGCGCCGTCAGAGCTAGAGATATTGTACAAGATGATGGAAGAACTCCGAACCAAGGGATTCATTCGTGCTAGTGGATCGCCTTGGGGAGCCCCGATGCTTCTTGTGAAAAAGAAGGATGGTACGTCTAGATTGTGTGTTGATTATCGTACCTTGAACTCAGTGACAATCAAGAACAGATATCCTCTCCCGAGGATAGATGACTTATTTGATCAACTCAAGGGGGCAGCAGTATTTTCGAAGATCGACTTGCGGTCAGGATACCACCAGATCAGAGTCAGAGAGCAGGACATCCCGAAGACAGCTTTTAGATCTAGGTATGGACATTGGGAGTTCCTTGTGATGCCATTTGGAGCAACCAATGCGCCGGCTGTGTTCATGGACCTCATGAATCGCATCTTCATGCCTTATTTGGATCAGTTCGTGATTGTGTTCCTAGACGACATCCTGGTCTACAGCAAGAACGAAGCGAAGCATGAGCAGCACCTCAGAGTTGTTCTTCAGATTCTCAGAGAGCACCAGTTGTATGCCAAGTTTAGTAAATGCGAGTTCTGGCTCGATCGTATTTCATACTTGGGTCATATCATCACCAGAAGAGGAGTAGAAGTGGATCCCCAGAAGATCGTGGCCATTGAAACGTGGCCGGTACCTAGCACAGTGGCAGAAGTTCGCAGTTTTCTTGGATTGGCCGGCTACTACCGGCGATTCGTTTCAGACTTTGCTCGGATTTCAGCGCCATTGACCCAGTTGACCCGCAAGGATGTGCAGTTTGCTTGGACAGCAGAATGCCAGGATTCTTTTGAGAGATTGAAGCGAGGCTTGATGACGGCTCCTATTCTCACGCTTCCAGATGGAACTGGAGGATTTTCAGTGTACTGTGATGCTTCAGGCAGAGGTTTAGGATGTGTTCTGATGCAGCATGGGAAGGTAATAGCTTATGCGTCACGACAACTTCGTGATCATGAGAGAAATTATCCAACCCATGACTTAGAGCTGGCAGCAGTAGTGTTTGCACTTAAGTTGTGGAGGCACTACTTGTACGGAGATATGGTGGAGATCTTCACCGACCACAAGAGCCTGAAGTATGTTTTCACCCAGAAGGATCTTAACATGCGTCAGAGGAGATGGCTAGAGCTGCTTGTGGATTATGATGTCAACTTGCAGTATCACCCAGGAAAGGCCAACGTTGTTGCAGATGCATTGAGCAGGAGAGCCGGAGTTTATTTCCTAACAGCGCAACCAGAGCTGTTAGCCGATCTTCAGAAGATGGGTATAGAAGTTGTCCTCCCTTCCAGTATGGCATTGATGGCCAGTATGCAAGTTCAGTCCACTATAGTCGAGAGGATCCGAATGGCACAGTCAGCAGATTCCAAGCTTCAGCGACTTAGAGCAGAGTGTGAGGCAGGACGAAGACCAGAGTTATGTATCCATAAAGATGGTACACTTCGACATGGGAAGCGTCTTTGTGTACCCAGTGGAGATATCAGACAGGAGATCATGACGGAGGCTCACAGTTCGCAGTATTCCATTCATCCCGGCGGTACGAAGATGTACCGTGATATTCGTCAGCACTTTTGGTGGAATGGCATGAAGAGGGAGATAGCCCGGTTTGTCTCTCGTTGTTTAGTCTGCCAACAAGTTAAGGCTGAACATCAGAGACCAGCTGGACTACTTCAACTATTGCCGATTCCCGAGTGGAAATGGGAGCATATAACCATGGACTTTGTGACTGGATTGCCTAGATCCCCGGCTGGCAGAGACGTTATTTGGGTTATTATAGATAGACTCACGAAGGTGGCTCACTTTCTTCCGTTCAGAGTTGGTCAGTCGACGGCTCAGCTAGCGGAGATGTATCTCCGGCAGATTGTCAGGTTGCACGGTGTACCAGTCAGTATCACTTCGGATAGAGATTCAAGATTTACGTCGCACTTTTGGCGTAGCTTGCAAGAAAGTTTGGGAACTCACCTCCAGTTCAGTTCAGCTTATCACCCGCAGACAGATGGCCAGTCGGAACGTACGATCCAGACTCTTGAGGATATGTTGAGATCTTGTACACTCGACTTCGGTGGTTCGTGGAAAGATCACCTGCACCTGGTGGAGTTCTCGTACAACAATAGTTTTCAAGCTAGTATCCAGATGGCACCGTTCGAGGCACTGTATGGTAGGAAGTGCCGATCCCCGCTAGCATGGGACGATATCGGAGCGAGGCAGATGCTCGGTCCAGAAATGATTGCTCAGACCGTTGAGGTGGTCAGGAAAGTCAGAGATCATCTTCGAGTTGCCCAAGATCGCCAGCGTCATTGGGCCGATTCTCATCGGCGCCCTCTTGAGTTTTCTGTCGGCGACCATGTATTCCTGAGGATTTTGCCTAACCGCGGCGTCATTCGTTTCGGCGTACGAGGAAAGCTTAGTCCTAGGTATATAGGGCCATTCGACATTCTGGAGCGAGTAGGAGATGTATCCTATCGTCTCGCTCTTCCATCATCGCTACGTGAGGTGCATGACGTATTTCATGTATCCCAACTGCGACGGTATATCCCGGACCCGAGCCACATCCTGGATCATTCGGAATTGGTTGTTGGTACCAACCTTTCGTATGAGGAGAGGCCCGTGTCTATATTGGACCGAAGAGAGAAGATACTCAAGAACAAGACTATCAAGTTAGTCCGAGTTGCTTGGGGTCATCACTCTTTGGGTGAGTCGACGTGGGAGCGTGAGGATGATATCCGATCGCGATATCCCGACCTGTTTGACTCGTAAGGTATAATGTCTTCCTTATGCCTTATGCTTTCAATTCCTTGCTTGAATAAATGACTGCATGATAGACTGCTTGTTATAGCTTACGATTAGTATAGCTTGTCCTTGCAATTCTAGCCTCTTGATTAAATTCCGAGGACGAAATTCTTTGAAGGTGGGTAGAGTTGTAATGCCTGTGGTTCGTGTTACGTATCTTGGTATACGTGTACGTATTCTTGACTCGTATTGCGTATTTTTCTACATGGTTATTTTGGCATGTCATTGGTTGTGGCTTAACTTGGTTCGGCTTAGCTTGGTTTGGTTTGCTTTTGGGTTCATCATGAACCAAAAGAAAACCCCTACCTACCACCACTACCCTTTATTAACCCATTCCCCTTTCTCTCTCTTCATTATTCTTCTTCTTCCCTATCATAACTTGTTCAACCACCTGGAGAAAGAGAGAGAGAGCTTAGGCAAGTGCAAACTTGCTTCATGATGGATCTCAAGTTTTATTGTTCCATTCTCTTCCTTACTTGATTCCAAGCCTCTTTAGAACTTGGCATTTTCCATTTTGATGGATATTTTCTTGTAGATCTAAGTTTATATTATTTTCGGATTTCTTGGGTTTTAATCTACCAAACTTCATTATTTTCATATTTTGATTGTTCCATGTTGTAGATAATTCAATTTCATGCAGTTTTGGCTTTTGTTTCGCTAGATTTCGACTTCGGATGAGAAAGTTATGGCCAAAACAATTTCTGGTCATTTCTATGTTCATCTGCAGCATGAACAGCATGTCGCAGAAGGCGCATGTCGCAGAAGGCGCATGTTGCAATGAAGCGCATGTCGCGGTAGCCGCATATCATGTCGCAGTTGGCGCATATGATGTCTCTGTTGACGCATGTCGCAGTTGACGAATATGATGTCGCTGTTGGCGCATGTCGCAGTTGGCGCATATGATGTCTCTGTTGACGCATGTCGCAGTTGACGAATATGATGTCGCTGTTGGCGCTTGTCGCAATTGGCGCATATGATGTCTCTGTTGACGCATGTCGCAGTTGACGAATATGATGTCGCTGTGGGCGCATGTCGCAGTTGGCACATATGATGTCGCTGTTGGCGCATGTCGCAGTTGGCGCATATGATGTCTCTGTTGACGCATGTCGCAGTTGACGAATATGATGTCGCTGTTGGCGCATGTCGCAGTTGGCGCATATGATGTCTCTGTTGACGCATGTCGCAGTTGACGAATATGATGTCGCTGTTGGCACATGTCGCAGTTGGCGCATATGATGTCTCTGTTGACGCATGTCGCAGTTGACGAATATGATGTCGCTGTAGGCGCATGTCGCAGTTGGCACATATGATGTCGTTGTTGGCGCATGTCGCAGTTGGCACATATGATGTCGCTGTTGGCGCATGTCGCATTGGCGCATATGATGTCGCTGTTGAGCCGCATGAGCCGCATGTCGCAGAATAGGCCGCATAGTGCCTGTTTTGGCTATTCTATGTCTTATTTGCATGATTTGTGGTCAGAAATTCTCCCAACTCCCAACGTCATAGTTGTATATCTTTCCCTTGGCTTCAAGAATATGTCACTAGTTGTTTTATGCAAGTTTCTCCCATTTATGATAATGTGAGAATAGAACACGATAGTGGTCCACTGTGGCGCACTCTTGACAAGTAAACTGGCATGATATGTCTCGACATGCTGTTATGACAGCTAGCCTGACATGACAAGTATGACTGACCTGGACACCGTGGGCGATTGCGTTTGTACAAATAAACTGGTACTGTCTTGCATCATGTCTAGGATGGGGATCCCTGAGTACCACGGTCAGGGTTACCTACTGAAATTGACTAAGGCTAATTAACTAGAATGATTCAGTAGTCATGAAGAGATTCCCAGCTACAGGCAATCCCGTTATCTGGGCGCATTAAGTGGACTTGTAGCCTACCGACGAGTAGGGCACATTTTCATCACACAGTCATGTGGTGCACCCTTCATAAACGGACATTCGACCCGGATAACCGGATGGTCTGCAGGGCTTGTGGCTGTTGGGATAATCTCATTGCATCTTGCTAGTAACTAGACCTGTGATAAACCTAGTTAGTTAAAAGTATCAAGCCGTACTCTTGATTGGCCGTGATTGATTGGATGAAGTTTATTCCAGCTTAGTCTTATCCTGATCCTGTACAAGATTGTATCAGGACATGATTTCTCGTATCGATAAATGATGGGACACCAAGTTCTGTTCAGGTGAAGGGTTACAACCCCGGTCCTTGTTTGGTTTAAGGGTTGTAACTTGGCTATCTGAATAGTTCCATGGTTATCCTATCATATATCGTCCTGCTTATTGTGCCTGCATTAACAATAACGACCGGGGGTCCAGTTCTGTTCAGGCGAAGGGTTACAACCCCGATCCTTGTTTGGTTTAAGGGTTGTAACCTGGCTCCCGGAGCAGTTCTGTGTCCTCTCCTCGTTTATTGTCTTATTGCTCCCCATGTCATGCTTGTCATGTTTTACCTTACTTCAATATCGTGATTATTTATACCGACATTAACAATAAAGATCAGGGGTCCAGTTCTGTTCAGGCGAAGGGTTACAACCCCGGTCCTTGTTTGGTTTAAGGGTTGTAACCTGGCTCCCGGAGCAGTTCTGTGTCCTCTCTTCGTTTATTGTCCTTATTGTACCAATAGTATTTGAGACGGATTTCTATTCAGGTGAAGGGCTGCAACCCCGGTCCTTGTTTGGTTTAAGGGTTGTGACCTGGCTACTTGAATGGTTTCCTCGTACTCAGTTTACTGTTGTTATCTCTATTATTATCAGTTCTTTAATTATTATTTATCTTTATTATTCTATTGTGATATGCTGGTTTTAGTTCCTAAGTGAAGCCTCATTTGTGGCACTTGCTCTTTCTGGGGTCTGACCCAGCTAGTTTTGTATGGCCAGATATCGGAGCAGCAACAGAGGATCCACCTGTCTTCCAGCCCGATGGTGACCACCAGGCGTAACCAGGGCGACGAGTGGGTTTCTTTTGTCCTCCCACTCTATTTGTAAAATTATTCTTTTGAGGCGTTTAGCCGACGAGCACGTGTTAGCTCGGTTGCATCTTTACTTACTGTCTGCCTACGGGCTGTAACATGATTGACAAATCCTAGGGTTGATCATGTATTGACTAAAACTCTTGCTAGTCCTGACATTTTGTACGACTAGCTTCATGATCATCCAATATGTAATGTATGGGACGCCTTACTATTGTATATTTGGTGCTCTGACATCTTATAACTGTTACTACTTGCTTTTGATTGAGACAATAGGTTTGATCTTGACCATAGGAGACTGATGGATTGTAGTTAAACCCTCATATATCTAGACAGCCGTGACCGTATAGTGACGTGGATTCCATTTCATTATACGTAGCTGGCTATGTCAGCCCCCGCTCTCCAGTATTCTGGTTCTGGGGCGTGACATAACCCTAGTTAGTTAAAGTATCAAGCCGTACTCTTTGCTTGGCCGTGAATGTTGGTTGGGTCCTATCTTGTCTAGTCTTGTCTAGATCCTTTACGTGGCTATCTCAGGACATGCTTGCTTATGCTTTACTTTATCGATAATTGGTTAGAGACTAAATTCTGTTCAGGTGAAGGGTTACAACCCCGGTCCTTATTTGGTTTACGGGTTGTAACTTGGTTACCGGAATAGTCCTTTAGTTATCTTATCGTTTATCACCATATTTTCTCTAACTTATGTTTTTCGTTATTCATTTATGTCCTTATGTGCTAATATGTTGGTTTTAATTCTTAAGTGAAGCCTCCCTTGTGGCACTTGCTTTTTCTGGGGTCTGACCCAGCTGGTTTTGTATGGCCAGATTTCGGAGTAGCTCCCGAGGATCTTCCAGCCTTCCAGCCAGATGGTGAACATTAAACGTAACCCTGGCAACGAGTGGATTTTATTTTGCTCTATCGTTCTATTGTAAAATTATTCTTTTGAGGCGTTTAGCCGCCGAACAAGTGTTAGCTCGTGTTGAATACTTATATTTTTTGTCTGCCTAAGGACTGTAACATGATTGACAAATCCTAGGGTTGGTCATGTATGACTGAAACTCTTGCTAGTCCTCGCATTTTGTACGACTAGCTTCATGATCATCTGTATATGAAATGTATGGGACGTATTATTATTGAGTATCTGATGGTCTAACATCTAGATACTATTATTGCTTGCTTAAGGTTGAGACACTAGGCTTGTTCTTGACCATAAGAGACTGATGACTTGTAGATAAACCCTCATACATTTAGACAGCCGTGGCCATATATCAAGGTGGTTTACACTTCTATATACATAGCTGGTTGTGTCTGCCCCCGATCTCCAGTATTCTGGATGTGGGGCGTGACACCCCAAAAAAAAAAAAAATTGCCTAAGTGCCCCCCACCACGACCCCCCCCCTCTCGTCGCGCGTGCCCTCTCCTCACCCGCACCTTCTTGTGCAGCCGCACGCGTCCCCTCCGCGAGCGAGCCTCCTTGCTGCACGCGCACCTCCCCTCGCACGTGAGCCACCCTGCCGCTGCTCCTCGTCGCGCCCCCTACTTTCCCCCTTCTCGTCACCGCTGCTACGCATCCCCTCCGGCTGTCGGCGCTGAAAAAAGAGAGGAATGCTGGAAAAAGAGGGGGTAGAGAAGAGAGTATAGGAAAGTGAGTATTTTTTGTCATAAAATTTCAGTCAAATGAGTTTGTCAGTCATAAACGATTTTCGTCAAAAGTGAAAATTTTTGTACGTTATGATAATTCGATTAGATTTACCTTAAACTATGGTAAATAAAGTGGGGGTGTAACTCATTTTTTTCCCCCAAAAACAAAAAATTGTACATATTAGTTTCAACAACTATTTTATAAATTTTTCTGTAGATTCAAAAACCGAGAGCGGCGGAGTTTTATCATAAATAAAAATAAGATAAGTACAAACTTTTTTTACACACAAAAAAAAAAAAAAGTACAAACAGAAAATACTACCAGCAGAGGGAAGACTCAAGACTGCAATAAACAGTTAACAAACAAAAGATTCTCCATACGTTTAGCAGTAGTTAAGCTGTACATTACTTAATTTAAAAATAAAATAAAAAAAAAAGAGCAAGAGAAAATTAATTTAACGTCATATTTCCATTTACTTCTTCTTCTTCTTTTCAAATTTGGACCCATTCATAACGTCCTTCTACTTGTAGTGGCATTTCCTTCGCAAAATCAAAATTGTACCTGCATTAATAAAGAGAGGAGTAATGCTAACGTGAGCCTGAGCGAGAAGCTTACGTTATAGTGAAGCAAAGTAGTAGTTTTTTTTTGGATGGAATTTTTTGACTTCTATCTCACATTGAATCTCATTTTTTTAATCAATCCTACTATTTGGCCTGCGGACGGACCAATCCATTCGCCATGTGGTACTCTCTCATTGGCAGAACGCCAACGTGAATCTCATGTTAATAGGAGAGGCCAATGGAAAAGTACCACAAAGACGAACGGACTTGTCTGTCTGTGTATAAAATAGTTTTTTTTTTAATTTTATTAGACTTATATTTTACTTTTTTATCATGAAAATATTTTTCGTGACAAAATAAAAAATTTTAGTGACAAAAAGTAGAATATAAGTCTAATAAAATTAAACTTGGAATCAATAAACGGGACGAAAGTCAAAAAAAATTCTTTTCTTTCTTTTCTCTTCTTTTTTGGCTTACTTGTCGGCGAACCGCTTCATCTCGGCTCTCTCCGCTGCTGCCAAGAACTCCTCGATCTCTTCCTCCACCGGCTTCATCCCGGACGTCCGTTTCTCCGTCCTCGGTTCCTCGTGACCGTCCAATCCGCTACCATCTCGAGTCTTCCCCAAAAAAACCAAACTATTTGCACTTAAATATCAACTTTGTCGCATGACGATATCTTATACTATTTTTAGCCAAAGGTTAAGAACATTAAAAAAATTAAAAATATATTTTTAGCAGTACTAATGTTTATTTTATTTTTTTTATTTTTTGTTAATCTATACTTATTTTATGACTATCAAAATTTTGACAGTCCATAAATGTCAAAATTTTAATATTCTTTGTTAGTGTTGCAGAGAACCGTTAAAATCCTGACTTGCTAGTTCTGCTATAGTCTCACACAGAATCGTCAGAATTTTGACGGCCCATAAAATTAGCAAAAAAAATAATCCCAATAATTCTTGTAGTACCATTAATATTTATATATTTTTACCCCAACTATCTCATATGTAAATATCTACTTAATACAGTGTGGCTTGGACAGGACGACTTAAAAGTCACATGTATATATCCTTCACTAATTAATATAAAATTTTCAAAAATTCCAAAAATGATCAACTACCCAAAATTCTAAAAACATATCTAAAAAATTCTAACTAAAATATAATCAAATTATATTTAAAATAATTTAATATAATATAAAATCTTATATATATATATATATATATATATATATATATATATATATATATATATGGAAGCGGATCAAAGGCCCCGCCCGCGGAGCCCGTCGAAGCCCCGCCCCCCCTGCACCATCGGATCGCGCGGGGCCCGCGTGGGGCCCGCGTGAGCCCGCGCGATCCAACGGTTAAGGGGGGCGGGGGCTTCGGCGGGACTCCGCGGACGGGGCTCCCGATCCGCCTCCTATATATATATATATATATATATATATATATATATATATATATATATATATATGCAAATGATCTCTAGTTAAGAGAGATGCATGCGGTCCAAGTGGTCGAAGATCGATCCCCAGTGAAGACGAGTTCACCACAATTATCCATTGCTTCAAAATATATATATATATATATATATATATATATATATATATATATATATATATATATATATATATCAAAAGCCCCCCTTAGAAAGCCCTCCAAAAACTCCCCTCACTCTAATTCGTAATATTAATGTTAATATTAATATTAATGTTAATATTAATGTTAATATTAATTTTAATGTTAATATTAATTTTTTAAAAATTTTTTTATATTAATGTTAATGTTATTGTTAATATTAATGTTAATGTTAATATTAATTTTAATGTTAATTTTAATGTTAATTTTAGTATTTAATGTTAATATTAACATTAATATTAATATTAACATTAATATTAACATTAAACTACGGATTAGAGTGAATGGGGTTTTTGGGAGACTTTCTAAGGGGGACTTTTAATCCGCTTCCTATATATATATATATATATATATATATATATATATATATATATATATATATATATATATATATAGGAGCTTGACTAGTGATTTAAAAGTCTGTCTACTGAAACAATATCTGTTAAAAAAAACGTTAAAAAAAAACATTTAAAAGTAAATCAATTTTTCAAACTTTTATTACAGATTGTGTTATTAAATAATTATGGAACATTTTTTTTTTCCAAGAAATAAACAGAAGTAAAGCGTGACCCACACCCAACCTGATCAAAAAAAAAAAAAATCGAAATTAAAACTACTATGAAAGAAAATTCGTCGTTAAAAAATAGGACGAAATTAAAACTACTATTAATCGAACTCTCACCTCGCTGTTGGCGGCGGAGTTCCGGCGCTGGTCGAAGCTCCCACAGCGGCGGACGCGGCAGGGACTCGTCGGGTTCTTCTTCGGCTCCGCCACCTCCATTGCTGCTGCTACCAGTTCTCTCTCTCTCTCTCTCTCTCTCTAGAGAGTTTTTATGTTGGCGGTTACTGCTTTCCGTTATTTATGACGGGAATTATTGGCGGTGCCGTTAGTGGACAAGGGGCTATGGACCGTTGCGCGAACCGGTTGGGCCGGTCGGTGGACTCGCTTTAATCAAACGGACGATAATTGGGCTACGGGACCGGCACGTGACGGTTTGGGGTTTAAAGGGAATTTCGTGCGTTTGTTCGAGTGTTTAAAATTACGTGTTGATAAGGACTTTTTTATTTTTAGGGGGTTGGGCCCACTTTGATTTATATTAATCTGGTAATTAAGGAAATTGGTAGCTGTAATAAATATTGGCTACATGGGATGGGATTAGGGGTGTGCATCCGTCTTGTTCTATCGTTGATCAGAGATTTTTATATGAAAAATATGAATCGGAGTTTGAAGAAGGGGAATGAGCCCTCGACCCGCAACAGATAGAGGAGAATTTATTCAATCACATAGTTTCGGCTCCTAGAATATGACGCCCTTGTGGCAATCTATTTGATTGTATCGAAAGGTCCACTGAATTGGGAGTGATCGACCTATTTGGTCACAATCGAAGTCGAACCGAAAATTGGTTTGAAAATAATCACAACCGAGCCAAACCAACCAATTGGTCGGTTCGGTTTTGAAACCGACCGACTTGATTCGGTTTGGATTGGTTCGGCTAATCGATTTTTCAAGTATATAAAAGTGTTTCATAAAGTAAATTTATACAAAAATAAATCCTAACCATCTCCTGTTTGGAAGATGTTTATATGAGATATCAAAGTGGAAAACAATCTTCTAACTAAATCACTTGCATAATAAATTTCTTCCACAAATCCAAAATAATTCTCGAAAATAAACTATAATCCTAATAGATCTATGAATCGAAGATGAAAAATTAACAAACCATGAGATGGATAAGTTATATAAACAACTAACTATGTTCAATTTGGTTTGGTTTAAGCGATTTTTGGAATGATCAAATCGTGAACCGAATCAAATCGGCCGATTTTTAAAATGGTCAAGTCGAACCAATCCGACCGGACCATCAGTTCGGTTAAAAGTCGACCGGTTCGATTTGATCGATTTGGTCGAAATATGCACACACCTAGTCGATGGGATGGGACTGGTCTTCTAGATTTTAGATTAATGAAATTGTGCTTGCATCATAAAAATGTATTGAATTTGCATGACACAAAAGAAAACGTCCATACCTTTTTCAATCCAATTTCTTGAGAATTCGATAGGAAGCATTTAAGTTTAGTTTGTGCTTTCAATCCAATTTCCCCATTAATGCTTCCTATGAAAATATCTATTTTGTGCAAACAAAGGAGGATTCCTATAGCCAGCACCAAAAAGATTCTTGGTAGCCTCCCATTGTTAGGTGCGGACTTCAATCCAGGACCTCCCTTTACCAGTCCCAACTTCTACGACACCTCAATGAACTCAATAGAGATGGCAATGCAAAAGGTCGGTCAAGATTAGTTTCTAAGTAGCAAATAAATTAAAATTATAAAAATTCAAAATCAAAACCGAATCAATAAACAATAGAGAAATTTTTGGTTTATTAGGTTTGTTTATTGGTCTGTTTTTATTATTTAAGTGATCAGGTCCAAAGTTAAATTTTGGTTAAATTATATTAAAAATTATAATTTTTATATATATATTTGTTATATTTTAAAGGTGGGTCCAAAATTGAACCACTTGTTAAATTATGTTAGATTTTAAAACACATGTTGTTTTCAAAATATACACATTTTAATCATAAAATATGCATAAAATTGAAAGTATTTAACAATTGTACAAGTCTTTTCGGTTTTAAATTTTAAACCCAAACCGGAAGCCAAAACTGAATATTTTTTTTTAATATTTTCAAAATAAAAACCGAACCGAATTTTTTTTCAAATCAAACCAAATCCCTTATTCAGTTCGGTCCTCAATCCAAAATATTTCAACTGGTGCAGTGTTTAAAAGATCATAACGATAGCTATTGGTTGAGTTTTGGTTGAGTGATTTCTCCCGCTGCTAGACATGAGCGTTATCCATCTATATTAGACGCCATTCCTACATTTCCCCCTCATTATTATTTCAATGACAACTTGAACACTACACCGTCTAACTTCGTTGATAGAAAACATCTTTTTTCCCCCAGGTCTATTGGCTCTCCTGAATTTCCAAACAAGGTACTACAATTGCAATTCAATTTGCTATTGCTTACATGCGAGAACTGATAAAAAAAAGATTCAACAGACTAGTGTTACAAATCCAACAGGTTTCCCAATAAAAGAAAATTAAATAAACTGAACTCTTGTAGTTTACTAAATGTAATAGAGTATTTCTATGAATCGAGCAATATTCGCTGTCAAAACTGCGAGCACCAGACTACACTTGACTTTGATGATTCGAAGCAATCGCTTACAAGCAATCGTTTGATGTGGTAGTAGAATTTAACCCCAAACCTAATCGGCATATGGGGCTTGCCTTTATAAGATTAAAATCCACCTATAGAGACGAAGATACAATCAAAATCAGGAAAGCCCTACTTTTATGACAATGTTGAGAAAGACGATCACATACCTTTGGTCCGAAAAGATCACGAATGTTGTCAACCCCATATAAAATCATCGTTGGCCTGGTTTACCAAAAATGTAAATTTAGAATTGAAAAATCGTACATCACAAAGCAATACTAGACATTATTCATGGTAGAATAATGGAAATGGAAACATTGACCTATTGTAGAAAAACCAACAAAAGTTCTAAATGGTATAAATATGCAGCATATAGAGGACCCAAGATTTAAAATGATTTGAAACATGCTAGGTTAAATATGTTTAAACTAAATATTATGCTCCTAATTTTTCAAACCTTATTATATAAATATTTCATCATCATTCAATTAAGGTTTTAGTCCAAGCAGGAAAGGTATGTCAGGTTAGATATTACATAAAGAATAATTTTCAGAAAATGATAGTAAAATATGTTTTCCTGGTTATCAATCTAATTTGTCTTTGATCCAACACAAGGATAAAATCTTTATATGGCTTCGATTAAGAAGAAATTCTAAATATGTAACTCTGTGAAGCCATCGACTTTTTATTAGTAAATAATTCTATATACCTCTCTAAAGAAAGACCCCATGCGATCACTGATACATCCTCCGGTAAGCCCATTGTTCGCAACATTTCAGGCCTAAACATGCCAGAATTTCCAACCTCCACCCACTTCTGCAAACCTTCATGATAACTGAAAGAAAACCAAACTAAGAAAATCCGGAAAAGGAATAGGAAAAGGCTAGGGAAAAAAGATTTAACTACCTGAAAATTTCCATGCTTGGTTCAGTGTATGGATTATAAGCAGGTTTGAATCGCAGCTTCCCCATGCCTACATAAACAAGAGTTTGGCTCAAACAACTGACAAAGCTTCGAACACCACTGTATTAAATGAGACATTAAATGAGACTACGAGGAAAGATGATTAAATTTGATACATGGAGTTGCATCATCTGTAAGGTGTGAGGATAGTAAAAATTGCAATAACTGCCTCCATTTGTGAGACATGATACAAGCTGAAGAACCAAATGAAAATCTGTTCCTACCTTCTCTTCTTTGCATGTTTTCTGTAGTGCAATATTCACAACCACTATATATACTTCTACACGCCTCAAGAAACGTTGATAGAGCTTGTATAAATATCATATGCACCCACATTTCTATCCAATAACTAAGATCTTAGTGTCCTAAGAGAAATTTTGGAAGTATACATGTGATGTGAGACATCAAGACCGTTTTAAGTTCTGGCTGATATTTGAGATGCACCTATACTGTTCGTTCCATGTTGGACGGACTGATAGAAAACTGGCCAAGATAGCAATCAGTCCATGAAAATTCAAACAAATAGAACCATGTTCGTGAAAGTCTAACTCTAAAGTAAGAGGATGCACAAGGTTAAAAACACATATTTTACACCGAAGTCAAAAATTCCAAACTAAAGGGAAGTTATAAACTAATCAAGTACCAACCAGGAATATAGCCCTTCTTAAAATTATCCAGCACCACTTTCAATTACAAACCATAGTGTCTTAAAATCCTTATAAAACAATTTTATGTTTCGTCTACTAAGGAAGTTTTGGAAAATAACAATACTTCTCAAAAGATAATTGTCCAAATATAAATCCCTTTACATATTATGCTTCCATGTCATTAATTGACTGCAACTCGTACATAAACCGTAAAACATGATATATTCCTTCTTCGCCATATTCAAGCCTAGGAAAGAAAGGTTCCCGTTCTAAATTCATAAATAAAAGCAACTAGAAATGTCCATATTCTTAATTTTAAAGCTCAATAATCTAGAAACTATGCATAAAGATCACATATTAATTGCTAGCTGCAATTTTTCTTTGTTGGATGAGAACCTGTACTCCGAATCGCTCCCATGGGAATGCAGCAATCCATAGGCACATGGACAGGAAAAAAGAAAATTATATAGAAGTGAGCCAGGTATCTACTGTTCCACAGTTCAAGATTTAACGTTTCCTAAGGATAAAATTTATTGTTGAGATAAGAACTTAGCAAAAGTGAGTCAATTGGTGGGAGTTGGAGCCTTGGAAGTTGCTCAAAATGACTAGATGAGGGCAAAATGAACTGAGATCTTGGAATCTATGATCAAGTGCAACAGAGACCTATAAAAAAAAATCTCATAGAAGAATAAAGTCTAGTACAGCATACCAAGTTGTGCAAAGAAATCGTCCAGTACTCCAAGAAGATCGCCAAGGGTGAGCTTTCTATCACAGATAAGACCTGACAGCAGAGACATTGTTAACACACTCACTAACATCTTAAGATACACTTAGATTACTCAAAATAATCCAGGCAACAAATGAAGAAAATAACATGGGAGAGGTATTAAACCACACCTTCTATCTGATGGAACTCTGCAAGGTGAGTTCGGTCAACAGCTTCATTGCGGAAGACACGATCTATAGAGAAATATCTCTTGGGGCTAAAAGGCTTAAAAACATAAGACACCATCAATTAGCATACAGAACAAACTCAAAGTAAAGCAAATAACTAAAGTAGCCAGATCACGCTCATGTTTCTCCAAACAGAAAGTTGCTTAGCCTTCAATATAAATGCATAAAATGTGATGGTGAAAAAAAATCTCAAACATCCGACGCTTGCAAATATAATATAGGAAGCGGTATAAGCATTAAATAGGTACACACACTTCCTACCACTATTACCTCTTGTGTAGATTATACAACATAAAAAATGTAAGAGAAATGGTTATCACAGGAGATTGGGCAAGAGAAACATTACAACAGTGTGAGATTGCATACTCCAAATCCTGGCAGTTTAAATGCTTACACAGTGTGTGTGGAGAGAGAAGCAACATTTAATTGTACGCTACATGTTTTGACATCCACATGTTAATTTGTGCAACATAATATCAAATATGGATTGAAGTTTAAAAGAAGGATATGCTTTTTGTTATTGTTACAGAGGATATGGCCTTAACAGAGCTGAATGGAAGAAAATGGTTCAAACAGACGGCCCCAGATATTTTGGACAAAGGCTTTGTTGTTGTAATATCAAACAACATAGTTTCAGCTTCAATTCAAATAATAAGGTCAAGAACACACACAAAAAATTGCCACTCGCTAAGAAAAGAAAGCTATTGCCACACTTTCTCAAATGGAATTATATCTCCATTTCCCTTCCCTTGCATTTTTTTGAAACACTTTGAAGGGAGAAAAAGATTAGAAAGCAAAAAAGAGGGAAACAACTAGTCCACTTAGCAGGCTAGACAAAGATATCCTCTATGGTTATACCTTTAAAATAACAAGTACTAGATACACATCCATGGGGCTGTCCAGATCTTAATACAACACAAAATAAAACCATAGGATACGAGAACATACAGTGTAATAGGAAAATACTAGGAGCTCTAGAACCTAAAGGTAAAAGTGCATAATACTGTAGTTTCTATATAGGGTTTGGCTTGACATCTCCTGGGGAGGAAAACAGTTAGCAAACATGAAACTGATAGTTTAGGATTGTAATAAAAGAAGGAAGCCAGCAACGTAGAAAAGAAGACACAGATGAATTGAAAACAAATATACGGCTCAGTTTTGACCAAAAACACTAACCGAGCTAGCAAGGTTCTAAACGGCGGTAGGCGGGTGCGCGGCGGAGAGAGTCCGCCTACCGCCTAGGCCGCCTAGGCGGTCGATACTTTTTTAACATCTTTTACTATTTTACCACTGTTTTTTTTCATAATATTCATATTTTAAGGGTGTTCCATGCATAACTAAGTTATAGAACGAAGATTTTATAAAGTTTTAGTTTTGTAAAAGTGAACCATAGGCCCATAATGCTTACAAAATCTTTTTGGCCAAAATATCTTGTTAGGTATTACTCCGCCTAGGCGTCCGCCTCACCTCCGCCTATGCCGCCAACCTCCGTTGGCTGCCTACTCCACCGCCTACCGAAAAGCGGTGCGGAGAGAGACCGCCTACCTCCTAGGCGCCGCCTAGGTGGGCCAGGCGGACGCCATTTAGAACACTGCGAGCTAGGGAACCTGGCCTGAAAACGGATATTTCCTAGTGTTGTGTGAATCAAGAAAAGGCATCTATGCAACAAGACAAAAGTCAGATATGTTGCTAACAACCAACTCTGACGCAAAACAAGGTGGCAGAAAGAAGTCAAAGTATCTAAAAAGTACAATTGCCAATGCGAATAATCTGCCATGATAAAAAGCCTAGTAGACAAGGAAAGAAAGTAGGAAAAGAAAGAGGCAGAAGTCCAGTTTGGAGATTAGAACCAAACTATACCACTGCCCCTAGTCAGTATAATCTCAATTCTATCATGTAGGTCTATACCAATATGAACAGTCCTCAAACACCATGCACCTAAATAACTTCATAGTTCATACAGTACCAAATTAAGTTACAGTCGTATGGAAATTCACAACTTGTGTCATTAGCTAGAGAATCCTCCAGCTCCTGGATGTGTTATGTGAGAAGATCTCGTTGGACTATTTTCAAAAATTCACATCCTCCTCAGTAATAGGCAATAATCCAAAAAGATTATTTGCATCTCTGAAAATAATATGCGGAGTAGCCACAAGTGACTCACAACTTGTGTCATTAGCTCAAGCATCCTCCAGCTCCTGGATGCGTTATGTGAGAAGATCTCGTTGGACTGTGAACGTCCGTAGTTGTGTGCCTTTCGCCATCCTCTGACACGATCTTCTTCTTCATATATAGGCTCACCACAACTATCATATATATTATATAGGTTCATCATTGTTATCATATATAGGCTCACCACAGCTATCATATGTAGGTTCATCATTGTCATCTCGTAGGCAGGATCATCCATAGTAATTATCGGTGCAAGGCGCACAAAGGCGCAAATGTCTATTGGCACCTCGGTGCAAGGCACGACGCATGGCGGCCGCCTTTTTGAATCAAGGTGCATTTTTACAAAATTTCGTTTGAAACCATCAAACTTAAACTAATTACTAGTATTTTTAACAACTATTTGTCTATAATTTAATTTTGTAGCATCCTATGAGAATTAGTTAATAAACACCATAGATGTAGTCTTCCTATGTGTTTTTATGTTTCCAAAGGCTTCAATTTCCGAAGAAGTGAGAGAAGAGGGTGGCAGTAATAATCTCCCTCAGCATGTAATTAATTGTCTTGTTAACTCTCACTCTACAGTAATTGATTCTCTTATTAATTCTCTCACTCATTTTAAGTGAGAGTAATTAAATAACTCCCTAATTAATTTTTTTTTAGTCTCCCTATCTTGCCTTCTCTCACTCATTTTAATGCTTGCAACACTGTTTTGCCAAAACATACAGTCAGGTATTGCTCCGCCTAGGCGCTCGCCTACACCGCCTCACCTCCGCTGGCTGCCTACTTCGCCGCCTATGGCAAAAGCGGTGCAGAGACCGGCCGCATAGTTCCTGGATGGCCGTCTCGACCGCCATTTAGAACAATGCGAGAGGGGCCGCCCCACTTAAAAGTCCACCTAGGCAACCACCTTGGCACACCCTTCCTTCAATAGAATCAATACCTTATTCCTCTCCTACCCACCAACAATACTTGAAAGAACTATTCTATAACTCAAAATAAACATAATATTGATAAATAACTCTATTTCATCAGCATGGAAAGACTAATTACCCAAATGGTACTTTCCTTCTCCATTCAAAACTCATGAATCTGTGTCCAGCCACAATCTCACTTGCCTACTAAAGGAAGAAAAGTGAAGAATAATATCTGCTACGTGCATAGATACTAAAAAGCAAGGTTCACAGTATCGGAATCGGAATCGGTATCGGACTATTTCTATGAGTATTGGTATCGGCAATATCGGTAGTATCGACGGTTTCGGATCGGAGTATCGGTTTTATTTGGTATTGGAAACAAATAATTATTAATAAATTATTTACATTTAAAAATCTATATTTTATACATTTAGGCATAATTTTAAGTATTTTTCAGTGTTATTTCTTAGTAATTTTGAAATTAAATAAAATAATAGTCAACCTTACCGATTGATTTACATATAATAGATTGATTTTCTTTTTTGACATGCTTTTACAACCTTATTATGCTTTAAACCCTTTCTGATTTGTCTTTTTTATTTAATTTTCTTTGTCGAATTGATCGGAAAAGAGACCCCCAATGTCGGTATCGGTCAGTATCAGATATCGGTCGGTATCGGATCGGGACATGCCAAACCATATCTGTATCGGCCGTATCGGATCGGTATCGGCCGATACTTTAAACCATGCTAAAAAGTACGTCTAGGCTCGAGAAGCTTGAACTAAGGGAGGTAGCTTGCACTAAGGGAGGTCGTGACCCGCTTCAGCCCTTAGAAGCCATATGCGGGAACGAGGGGCGGGAACGGGAGATCGTAACTACTTAGAAGAGTATAAAGTTGGAAGCGTGCACTAAATATATTTTTTATGTTTATTAACTATTATTATCAAATTTTATAGATACCTTAATATTTATTATAATTTATTAAGTTCAGTTCAAAGTTACAGAAAGATCATTCGCATTGTGATTTTTATGATGTCAAGGTAAGTAATCCTTAGTTTTTGTTACTTTAATAAACGTGTATTAAAAATTCTCCACTTTCTTTTCAAAAATTTTGTCCTTTTTTAAAATTTTGGTTCTGTTATAGAAAGCGTTCATGTCGCCGGAGAAATGCGCTCCTGGTCGCAGAGGAAATGAGATCCCCTCGCCAGGGAAACGAGCTCCCAAGTAAGAACCGCCGAATCAAGGTTCTTACTATGATTTGTTGGCCTCCTAGGAGTTTATGGCTTCTAAGCTTCAATCAGGCACGCAAACATGTGTGACCTTATGCAAGGATCCAATAGATTCATCAATCCTCCCCACCCTAGTGTCTCTGAAGCTTCTCTGTTTTGCTGCAAACAAGTCTGACATTGAACATATCAACACAGAGCAGTTCCAGAACAAGTCTGACATTGAACCATAATTCATGGTCTTGGCCGATACCGATATGATACAGCCGATACATATCGGTTTTGGCATGTCACAATCCGCTACCGACCGGTACCGTGACTAACTGATACTGACATTGGAGTCCTTTCTCAATCAATTCAGCAGTGAAAAATTGAACGAAAACGATAGAAAACTGGGAACATAGTGTCAGCACAATGATTCAATTGTACCGAAGATTGACAATGTTAGTGTAACGATAAGATTCCTTATATATAAACTTTAACACTACCATTGTCGATATTGTACGTTGTGTATATATTCACAAAATTCATTCATATTAATATTATTCAAACTATTTATTGCGGTTGTGCTATATATAAAGGCAAGCAAATAAACAAGAGTATCTATTGCAAGTGGAAAATGATTCCATTTAAATCTAACAAGAAAAAACATTATTTTTCCAGATTTTAAAAAGAAAAAAATTTGCTTTCCAAAACGAAAAGCCTCATAAAAATAACATCATGTTTTGTGTATAGCAACTTTTTGAAAACATCCAATAAGTAGTAACATACATATAAATAAAATAAGAGAAAGAAAAGGGTAACAAAGCTTATCCACAAAAGCAATATTCAGTAACCACAGACTGATGAGTAGCACACCTTTCGTGCAAGAAGGTAAAGCATTCTTGTAGAAACAGCAGTTGTGTGAGTTCGAAGCAGATTTTTGTCTGCTTCACCCCTTTTCCAGTTATATCTATATCTGTTAACAAACACTTGTCAGGAAATGGTTTTCAGGCATTAAATTATTCAATAGAGTAGCATACCCTTTAGACCCATAACCACCACTTTCATGAACCTGCTTTACTTTCTCAACATAATCTTCAGGTAATCTCCTGGTAGTAGAAGGAACTGCAAGCCAGAACCAATTTATCATGTTATGTAAGAAGAAAAAAGCAAGATCAGTTTTTACATTGATAATACGCAACAGACCTTTAAGAAAGAATGTATCATGTGAATCACGAGCAGGGTGCTGTTGTGGTTGAAATAATGCGTCGAAATTCCAAAAACTACAGAGAAATTTTGAATCGATCATCAATAAAACCATCATATATTTACAAGCTATAAATAGACAACATTTGAGAAATTAGAACAACATGCATAACAAACGCAGCTAGAAATTGGTATGGAAAGTAAGAATCTGACATACTATTAACCAAATCAGCCAGAAATATAACATCCTTTTTCATATCAGAAAAATGAAAATCAGCTACTGCACCGGTAGAAACAGTAAGTAAAAAATGCTCACATGGAGAATACATATAACCATATGATAAACGACGATAGTGACACCACATGACATGACATATGGAGAAAGGACAAAAAGAACGCAACCAGATTTCACAAAATAAGGGCACATCACGTGAATCCCACAGCATCTACTCGATTTTAGGAAAGATCCATGAATCATTATTTGTTCACAAGTCACAACACAATGCACAACCATATATATCCCAAAAGAATCAAAATGTTGTTATGTGATTTTTATATCTCATTAAGTCAGGGTATCTCAAAATGTTGGCATAAAGTCTCTCTCTCTCTCTCTCTCTCTCTCTCTCTCTCTCTCTCTCGCTATATATATATATATATATATATATATATATATATAGAGAGAGAGAGAGAGAGAGAGACTCACACACACAAATGTTTTGACTTTGGGTTAACCATTTTGACAAGTAGGCCAAGTCTAATGCACAATGAGGCCCGTATATGGATCATGTCCAAGCGGACTATGGATCGGGACGTGACATATGGTATCAGAGCTATCTAGTGGATTCGTGTACCACTAGGGTGAGATTGGGGAATTTGCGCGTGTTGCAACCAAGGTTAGCACTATCTGTAGCGGAATCGGTGTCATACCCTTCCTATAAGTACCAGGATTGGCGGCATCGGCAATATCTGTTGTTTCGGATCAAAGTATCGGTTTTTTGGGTATCAAACCCTTCCTATGAGTGTCGGGATCGGCGACATTGACAGTATATGCAGTTTCAAATCGAAGTATCGGATATTTTGGTATCGAAAAGTAAATAACTATTAATAAATTGTAAAAAAAACTTAGAAAAAATATTTGTATACATTTAGGCATAAGTATTTATTGTGTTATTTTTAGTAGTTTTGAAATTGAATGAAATAATAGTCACCCTTGTCGACTGCTTTACCTATAATAAATAAATTCTCTTCATTTATATGCTTTTACAACTTAACTATGCTTTTACACAATTGTTGATTGGTCTTTTTCGTTCAATTTTCTTCGCCGAATTGACTCGGAGATAGATCTCCGACGACGGTAGCGATTGGTACCGGATGGAGACCTGCCAAATTGTGTCAACGTCGGTCATATAGTATCAGGTGTCAGCCGATATTGCAAACTATGGTTGCAACGAGGACATTGTCTCCAAGGTTTTAAACGGCGGTAGACGGGTGCGCGGCGGTGAGTCCGCCTACCGCCTAGGCGGTCGATACATTTTAAACATTTTTTTTACTATTTTACCACCCTTTTTTGCATAATCTGCATATTTTAAGGGTGTTACATGCGTAACTAAGTTATAGAACGAAGATTTATAAAGTTTTAGTTTAGTAAAAGTGAACCATAGGCCCATAATGCTTACAGAACTTTTTTGGCCAAAATATCTTGTTAGGTATTGCTCCGCCTAGGCGCCCGCCTACGCCGCCTCACCTCCGCCTATGCCGTCAAACTCCGTTGGCCGCCTACTCCACCGCCTACCAAAAAGCGGTGCGGAGAGAGACCGCCTACCGCCTAGATGGTCTACGCGGCCACTATTTAGAACACTGATTGCCTCCTAAAGTGGGGACATTACGAAATCCCAAGTGCTAGTCCCAAATCGAATAAGAGATAACATTGGATAAAAGATGGAGAGTTTGATTAGTTTATATATGAATTCTTAGTCTCATGTCTACATCCAGATTAATCATTAATTATTTTGGCAAGTAGGCAAAGTGGTGATGCACACCATCATGTCATGGCGGGCCCGTGCGTCGGGATGTGACAAGGTAGGTGACACCTATGTTTCAACAAAAAACTCGTATTTTTATTTTTTCCTCGGGCTCCCTCTTTGTGGTTCCTTCACCAGTCTGCCTCCTCTCAAGAACCGTCATCGCCATCAGCACTAAATCTCAATCATAATCAATAATCAGATTTCTAATCCGATAATTTCATAATTATAGAGTTTCATTTCAAAAGTGGAACCCAAAGTCCTTAATGGTTAGAATTTGGATATGCCGCATTTGAGAAACCACAAGATTCAAGGTAAGAGAGATCGCTTGAATAAGTAAAGCGAAGGAAGGGTACACGTTGAGTAAGGAGAGGAAATCGAAAAGAGTCAGTCAAGTAGCGAGATTGAGGGAGCGAAACAAGCTACTCAGTACGAGATTACACTTAGAAAGCATGTAGATAAAGGAATTTATTCACATGTAGATAAAGAAATAGAAATCATCGCAACATGATCTTACATGGTAGGTTGAAGTCTGAACGTCTTATATTAAGTATCTTAGCTTGACATTCAACTACTAAAATAAAATAAAAACCGGCAAGAACCAATTAGAAGAAATTTGAAAATCGACAAGGAAAATAATATTATTAAAATGAAACAAAAGGCTGTGATTCCTTTAAACCAAAAGTAACGTCACAAGTGTTTCCTAAATAAAATGAAACCTTACAAGGTTTTCATATCATACCCAAAAATAACAAGATAGTTGTGACAAATTTTATGTGAATGCGTGTTCAATTTCTACCCAATTCACTCATTAAACTAAAGCGATCAGTTGCACACAACCACTTTACAGTTGTTTGACGAAATTCCTACAAGTAGAGCAAGCTCTCAACTACTAACAACTACTTGAAAACAACTTTTAATGCTTACCTATCATAACATGATTTAAAACACATTCACATGAGGAAAAGTATGGTTACCTGCTCTCGACAAAGTTATTTGTTGGCATCTCCTCAAAACTGCAACAAGAACGAACCTTCATAATTACAACCAACATAGATAACTTTTTATGAAATCACATATTGTTAATATATATTTAATACCCCATCTGAATAAATATCTCCTGAATAGCTTTGCGCACCTGAAACAAAATATTAAACATCACGAGGTGCAAAAATAGGAAAAGCGATGGAAAGAGAAATCCTAACTACAAGCTCAAGGGGTCTGATCCATTTAAAACTAAAAGAGATGCAGAAAAGTGACTGAAGAAAGTAATGCATGCACATTTCCTGATGTAAAACATGTGTCTACCTAGGAGTTGTCACCAAGATACATGTCAAAATGGATAATGACAAAACTGAGAGAGAGAGAGAGAGAGTCTCTCTTGTTTATCATTCATCTTGGTTTCTTCCAATTCTAGTCCCCTCCACCCCACCCCCCCACCCCCCGCGGCAACAATCATCATCCTTCCATCTATCCTAATTCTGAAGTCTTGCTCCTAACAGACTCTCGTGACCGAGAATGTTTCTTGCACACAGTTCTAGCAAGACTCCAACTTTCCTGGCTATAAGACATCATTTCTTATCCAAAATATGAAGTCTAGATTGACTTACCCTAAACCTTTTAGCTTTCTAAATATTTGTCTCAAGTTTTGTGAAATTATGTGTCAACTTGTTGATCTTTTATTTATGATTTCTACCTTTGAGATTTTGTTATCTTGTATAAGTTGTTAATCAAAAAGAAAAACATCTATAGTGCATATTGTGTAGATTAGTAACTAATAGCATTTGTTGGATTACTTACACTTACTTAATTGTTCATGTTTTTTTAACTTTGTTTATAAATTCCTTCAAGCACGAATTTGAACTCTAAGTTGCATAAAAGTGGTATCCAGGAATTAAATCAATGTTCAGCTAGTGCGGAAAATCAATTCTTCAGATAAATGATTAAGTGGTATCGAGGAATTAAATCAATGTTCAGCTAGAGCGCAAAATCAATTCTTCATAAAAATGCTTAGTTTCAAAGTTATCCAGCAATGAAGCATCATGGAAAATTCTCAATATTAAATTTAATCAGTAGCCTCGTAGGGTTACAGATTTTACATAGATGTCCAGAGTTCCCAGAACACAGAACGGGTTTTATTTTCTTTTTGAAACGTCCGTCCCAAAAATGGAAGGCTTTCGTTCAGCATTGGTAAATGGTAGCAATCTGAATATTCAAAGGAAAGCAAAGGAGAAACACTATGTCCTTCTAGATCCTAAACCCCTATAGTTGTAAATTGAATTAAAAAATACTTATATACCATAAGGTGAAATTGCTTCTTCCAAAATTTAGTGTGTATATTATATATGTACGTTTGAATCCTTGCTATCATCACCAAGGTTGTAAAAATCGCTAGTCGGCCGCTAGTCAATTCGCAGGGACTAGGGATTAATCGGGGACTAGTCGAAGACTAATTAGATTAATCTTTTGGAGTTGAGCGGGCATGCGCGGGCCCCACGCAGGCTGCCTATATATATATATATATATATATATATATATATATATATATATATATACACGTTTCGTATCGGGAGCCCCGTCACCCTCGACTGTTGGATCGAGCGGGCCCCACGCGGGCCCCCCGATCCTATGGTGCAGGGGCGAGGCTTTGGCGGGGCTCCCCCCGTGGGGCTTTTGAAATATATATATATATATATATATATATATATATATAGGCATATTGCATATATATTTTTTTAATTATAAAAACTCAAAACTATTAATCGGATTATATATACATGTGTTTGTGTGAAAAAATAATATATATGCAATATGTCATCAAAGTATTACGTTTGCTCGGTCGAAGTCCGGGTAAATTTTTTTTGTTTGATTTTTGGATGTTGCCTGGGGATTTTAAGGGTTTGAATGGATTTGGATTTCCGGGCCGGGTGTGTACCCATGCTTTTTTCAAATGTTTTCAAAATCCATCACTAGTCGGCCAACTAGGCGCCCACAGTATCGATTTTCCGACCATTTTTGGAGATTTTCGTTTTTTTTTTGCCAACTTTTCCCAAATCCTAGGCGGGGGCGACTGGGGCTGACTAGTCAGCCAACTAGGCCGATTTTTACAACATTGATCATCACGCAGAGGCATTCTGAAGAATGCCTACCCCTATAGTAACATCTTTTAAACCATGTGGTGTTCCATGTTCTAATTTCATTCTAGGTACCATAAATTTTAGTGTTTCATCCGGATAACATTACTATACTTCTTGCATATTTTTCCAAATTTGTTTGTCGTAACTCATCAACAAAATAAGTTTGAGAAAACTCCAATATTTTGCAACAATGCATTCATTATCATCCACAAACCAAGAATAGCTATCCGGTACTCTAATCCCACCTTCCAACCAATAGTAGCAGATATCCATGTACGTTTGGAAAATAATCACACACCATACAGAAAAGACTAATCAAGCAACTGGAAAGAAGCCTATTAAATAGAGCACCGTCAAAATAACACTATTGTGCAATTAATACTGTTTGGAAGATAGAGGCTTTCATGGGCTAATGGGAAAGTATAAAAAAAGTGAAACAAAAAAACAGTAAATAACAAAAAAACAGCAAACTAACATTAAAAAAAAAAGTTCAAGCGATGATAGGTTTTTTGCAAATCGATGTTAGGATTGTTGTTTGCAACATTGATTGTTAGGATCTTGGTTCACCATTCTTGCGATGATAGGTTTCATGCTTCACACCGACGAACTTTTTTCAAATATAATTCAGTGTTTTTTTGGTGAGCCAACCGGTTTGAACCGCGACCGGGTCGAACAGTTCAAGTGGTCAGATTCGGGGAGTTCAACTAGTTGAACCAAACCAGAAAAGCCACCGGGTCCCGGCCCAACCGGTTAAGCGGACGGTTTGACCAGTTTTTAAAACATTGATTCGAAAAAAAGAAACAAAAAACAATAAGAAATAAAAACTAAATACATACCTGATTTCTTGTGAGAGAAGAGACTGGAGGCGGCAGCTGGGTCCAAGCCTCCAACAGAGAGGGAGAGAGAGAACAGCATAGTTATCAGACCCACACCGGACACTGACTCGGACAAGGCTCCGGGTCACTAGTCCGACCGGCGGGTCAAAGATCGGAATGGATATACACAATTAAAATTGTATGTATGTAGACTTGCAACAATGTTACAGAGACATAGCAAATTGGATGTATATTGGAACATCATATTATCTATATTGGAACAATAGCCCCACATCAGATGTAGAAAGATGTTTGAGAGCACATTGTAAATTATTTGTTGAAGGCCCAAGGTCTTAAGACCCAGCCAAAGTAGCCTTAAACCAGATAATTAATTATTTCTTTACTGAACCGGGTTGCACGGATTCTATTAAACACGGCCAGTTCAACCAGTTCTTGACCGGGTCTCTTGACCGGTTCAATGTCTAAGTGGTCTAATTGGACAACCAAATGAGATCATGTAGGGGTAAGCATTATTCGGTATTGGACCAAAAACCGTAACTAAAATTCCTTATTCGGTTTCGGTTTTGGGTTTTGGTTCAAAACCGAAAGCCGAATAAGACTTATACAATTATGTAAATTTTTTCAATTTTATGCATGTTCTATGATTAAAAATGTCTATATTTTGACAACAACAATTTTATGTATATGTTTTGAAGTCCAATTTTGATAATTTAACAACTAGTTCAACTTTGGACGCAATTTTGAAATACAATAAATGTGTATAAAAATTATAATTTTTAATATTTTTAATACAATTGAACCACGATCCCAACTTTCGACCCGTTCCATTAAACAATAGAAACATTCCAACCGAACAAACCGAAATTGATTATTCGGTTCGGTTTTTGGCTTATTTCTGTTCGGTTTCGGTTTTGGATTTTTACAATTTCGGTTTATTCGATTTTGACTATTCCGGTCCGGTTGAAACCGAATAAACCAAACACTCATCCCTAAGATCAGCCACTGAGTCACCGGTTTTCAAATCTGACCGGCGTTCCCAGTCCGAATTTGATAACTATGAATAGGAGGTCTATACAATGGACAAAGAGAGAGAGAGAGAGTGAATATGATTCGTGAGAGGGTTAGGGTATTTTTACTTAATATAAGATCGGGTCGGTTGGGATTGGCATTCCTTTGGGTGTAATGTGTCATAGAGATGAACGTAATTCTCGATAGAAAATTGTATCATCTTACCATTTTGTTTAGTCTCTTTATAGTCTAGGGAACTTGGAGGGTGCTCCGTAGTTGCACAAGCTTAAACTGCAATACAAAAGGTAAGTTTACCTACACGACAAGTGGCCACCTAGGTTCTATGACATTACCCTTCTATGCTCATGCTACCTTGGCTAGGAATTTGGCACCAGCATAGAGGGTTGACATCAGGTCAACAAGTCAAATATTGTATGGAGCTTTATTATGCTCTATAGCCGACCCCATTCTGGCAGGAGAAGCTCGGATGATGATTAATATCGAATTGGGCCGGATCAAGGAGGGTCCTGTTGGTGGGGCTCCATTTTATACAGGCATGTGCCACATGGGCCTTGCACCTTGGGCCGAGACGCACGCCTAGTGGACTTTTGTTGGGCCTGGTTGAGGCGCAAGGTTGCCCATGGAGCCTCAGGCACGCCATCTAAAACAGTGTGGGAAACCTTTTGAATAAAACTTCACGTATACATAATTGACTTTCTTAAGAAAGGGATATCAACATAAGCTCCTAAAAGAAGTCAGCACTTGCAGTGTGCTAGAATGTAGAGTCTTTAAAGTTGCTATTCAAGATCCAGGTTTTTTGTAGACAGGAAGTACCTCCCATTGCTCATTTCAGTGAGAAGCTTAACTTACAAAGTGGCCAATTTTTATATTCATATTTCACTTAAAGGCATAAGGAAGGTATTAAAACTAAAGAGCAATGCTATAAGGTATTCTCTCTTTTTCTTAAGATCCTTGTCATTTCCCTTTTACGGGCTTATAGTCGCAAGTGGAATCCTTTGTGCCACGAAAAAATATTTACTTGTTTAGTAGTAAGTCATTGTCAACAAAAAAAATGAAATTCTTGGAAACTGCAAAGACAAAAACCAAAAGCCACATAAGAGGTGTACCTAGTGTTGAAATTATAAAATAATCATTCAGGAGAATAAAAAATGTATAAAATAATAATACAAGAAGGGCAACTAGTTAAATCATGCCTCGAGTAAAGGATGTAGGTAGCCACTTTGGATCGGCTGTTTTGCATTCAGATTATAGTCTTTGAAGTATAAATTCTTCCACTCGTCCCTGAAAATCAAGTTAAAACTTCAAACAAGAGAAGATGATCATGTATGGTAACATACAATGTTAAAATTCAAATTTATGTACAATATGAGAGTATAGTGATTTATTGTCAAACATCTAGAGCAAAAAAATTATCCACATTGTGTATGAATGTGCAAGTTATTTGGTAACTATGAGGTTATTACTTATCATTGCCAATAGTGCCAAAAACCGGATACACACAACAAATGTGATAGTACAGGACAGGATAATCTCATGGATGATGTACCACAACATGCAATATCAGTCGTTTGGTATATAAGAGATTATATTGTGGAATACCCAAGAAGATGTTCTCGAGTTAGATCAGTTGCAAGCCTTTTTCTCTCTGGAGCATAGTTGGGACCTTTTCTCAACGAGTAACCCTTTGAGGTCCTGTATAAACATGGAAAAAAGAGGGAAAGGGTGGGTTAATCTCAACAGGATGCATAATCATTAAAATAATGAGTTGAAAAATATGAACAGGTGATCAACAATAGAAAATCACAATCACACAAAAACATAGAATGATGAAGTTCATAGTAATAAATAAATAAAGGAAAGGCAAGAGATGGTTACTGAAGGACAACGAGCTTTCTCTTTTTCAGCATTGTAACATCCTTATCATCCACCACCTGTGTTAGCACCAAGTAACACGAGAAAATGGTAAAGATACATAAATAAATTTTAAAACTAATTCAGCAGCACCTTATGATGTCTGGAAATAATGTCTTCTTAATTTGGGTGTGGGTGTGGGTGTGGGTGTGGGTGTGGCCTTGAGCATGTGCATACAAGAAAAAAAATCACAATATTGAAGACATCAAACAAAGTTGAATTATCTACAAGACATCAAACAAGAAACCCGAATACTGATCTACTTGTAGATGTGTATGTCACTATGTTGTCATCAATGACCAACCATTGCCATATTACCATCATGCCAAGAGAGTGAAATCAACTGATCATATTCAAGTACAAAGATATTAGCAAGGACAAACTTTATACCCATCTAAAAAGTACAGCTACTTAATTATAAGCTTTAGTGTTATGAAGAAAAAATAGAACATTTACTCGCATTTATTAAAGCCTCAACATATCCCATTCTATCCAACATGCGACTAAATTTTGCTCAAGCCACCTACCATCAACCCAATGGATGAGATGAGAAACACTACAACAATCTCAAGCTTGGCTCGCATTTACTCGAACCCGACCCGCACCAAATGTGGAGAGTCTCATCAGATGCCCAACAAACTATACTTGTAACCATATTTTGCAGTATCGGCCGACACTGATACTTTTGATACCGATATGTTTTGGCATGTCCCGGTCCGATATCAACCGCTACCGATATGACCGATACCAATGTTGGGGATCTATTTTTCAGTCAATTCAGTAGAAAAAAATTAACGAAAAAGACCAATCAAAAAGGGTGTAAAAGCATAGTAAGATTGTAGAAACATGTAAATGAAGAAAACTTATTTATCGCAAGTAAACCAATCAGCAAGGGTGAGTATTATTTCATTCAATTTCAAAACTACTAAGAAACAACATAGAAAATACTTAAAATTATACCTAAATGTATAAAATATTTTTTCTATATAATTCTTTGCTTTCCGATACTCTAATCCGAAACTGTGATATTGCCGATACCAATACTCATATGAAGTGTCCGATACCGATTCCAATACCAATATTGCAAACCTTGCTTGTAACAGACGTGTGTAGCAAGGCCCAACCCTTGGGCTCATTACACAACCAGCAACAAGGAAGTAACGGACAAGGACAAACCAAATGATTGTGACAATCATTTGCTAAACAAGTATAGAACATTAAAAGCATCCAATAGTCCCAAGCGAACCATGAGCATTTGTTGGGACAATGGACCACACAACAAAGAAAAACCTGACTCGGGGCACGATATAAAGAACAACTCATGACTAAAGGGAACCTTATTAAGCCAAGGACCAAAGGAATATATAAACGCTTCAACATATACCATTCTATCCATTGTGGGACTAAATTTTGCTTCACCTCCTCATATCAACTCAACTGATGTGAGGCACTCCAACAACCGGGACCATCATTGCATCCTCTTGGAGCAAGCTTCAGCCTTATAATGATTAGTCCGGGCTTGGGCTCAAGTTTTGAAACCAAAATTAACCCGGGCAGGGTTCAGGCTTGAGATGTTTTCCTTGCTGGGTCAGTACTATTTATCTAATAATATGACATACTATAGAAATACTTAATTATCAGGTAAATATTGCATAGGGCACCAGGCCCAGTGTTTTAGAAAGCTCGTGACGCTAGCGCCACGGCCTGCCCGAGGCTCGAGGCTCTTCTAGGCATGTACATAGTGCGTATCATGCCTAGTTTTGGCGCTCGCGTCTCGTGGGTCTCATGGCTAATTTTTCATGGGCACATGAAATGCACGAGGCTTATTACCATAGTGTTTATTCTTTTATTTTATTTTTGTTTTTTGTTTTCTATAATAGATATGTTTTAGTATTTTAGCATTTATATAATAATTTAACTAATCTTTTTATTTAATTAATAGATAGATTTCTACCACAACTTTTAATGCAATCAAAGTCAATCAAGAGAATATCATGATTAAAAATATTGTCACCAACCACATCCTAGAATAAAAAAACTATCAAATGTACCACACTAATCAACTGATCTTTCTATTGTAACTAATAGGTCTTGTATTAAAGTTGATGATGATGAAAGATAAAGATACGTCGGTAGATTTGACGATGGAGATGATAACATGGATGTACGTCGGTAGTGTTGATGATGGAGATGATAACATGGATGATGATTTAGGATTGTCAATTTCTTAAATGAAATTGTGAATTGTGATAGTTTGTTTTGAGTTTTAATAATGGTTCATCGTTAGTTGTTCTTTATGATTTTATGTACTTAACTTTTTACCACTGCAATGGTGTTGAGAATTGATTAGACATAATATTAATACGAGTATGTTTATTTGAAACTATATTATTAAAAAATCTAAAAATATAAGCCATGTTTCGTCGAAGCCCACGCAGTCATGCGCTTCGCGTCTTTTAAAACACAAGCCTGGCCCAAGTTCCTTAATTGTTCTTCAACTCTTCGTTCCCTTTTCAAACCTATTAAAATCTAACTAGGACAGCTTTTTCCTTCTCCCAAAGATCCAATTTTAGATGGAGAATGATGCTTGCTCTTCCGAAGTTTTCTCATGCAAAACTAAGTGCAAGAGAATAAAATCTAAAAACGAGTTAAAAAAAAGTTGGTGTTATGGTATATAAATAAAAACAATCCCTAATTGTTGAGTTTATATTAGATGGTCTAATATATGAAGAAAAGTAAAATATATGAAGAAAAGTAAAATAATTATAAAAAAAAAAAGTTGGTCTACAGTCAAAACAATCTTCTTCCGGTTACTATGTTTCCTCCTCTTTCTTATTATTCAAAACAATTTCAAACACTTAACTTATCAAACAAAATATCGTCACCCGCAACTCTAGACATATGGACATAGTATAAGACTATCAAATCCAACGAAAATCTACTTTTGATTAACTACCCTTCATATTTCCACCAAGTAAGCCGATCAAATATGGTGTAGGCATACTATGGGCAAAAATGTCAGTCACAAAGGGGAAGCATGCCTACAAAACTGCTCAGAGAAAGACCATAACAAAAAACAGAGCACATTGAACAAATTAAAACCTAGGGTGAACAGTAACAAACCTGTCCATCTTCTATTTTCTTGAGCAGATCTTTGACGTCATCCTTTGCATGGACCGCCTATAAAGATAAAAACGACCATAATAGTTAACAGAAATAGCACACCACGTGTCACAATAACAAGTTTGAAATATGTTCTGCTTCTATCTAATAAAGCATCCAAGCATTCAGAAGTGTGCCATCAAAAAATGTCATATTTGGAAAGATCCAAAAATGAGACCTACATAAGAACTCTTGAATTAAGTTTATAATTGAGCAGTCTAAATGTCTAGATCTAATTTAATTGAAACAACATTTTGATGATTTAGACCCAAGAAAATGCTGCTACTTGGCTTTTTAATAATTCAAACTGCCCCGCATAGCTGCATCCAACTAGCAAGCAGATTACTTCCATATCTGGAAGTCCAATAAATGGACCCATCCCTCATTGTCTCTTTTATACCAGAAAGAAAAAATAGTAATGATAAATTACTAGCTAAAGTAAAGCAAAACCTGCTTTCCATGGGCGATAATTTTAGAAGATCGACAAAGCTTTTTAAGATAATTCTTGTCTTGCCAAACGCTATTCTGGCAAGCCCAAAAATTACTACTGCTCAATTCCGGGCAACCTTTCTTATTCATTATCTTTCTGTGTTCTACTAATTCCTCGTAGGTTCCAAGTTGATTCTTATTGGGAAGTAAAACTCCTATTTCCCAAAATAAAGCACATTGAAATTAGAAAGTGGTCCTATATTTCAAACTAGCATTAGTTAGAATTATTTGAGGCCTAGGTTACACTGGCACGGGCACGAAATCGGGTGCGGACATGATACGGATTTGAGGCCTAGGTTACATTGGCACGGGCACGAATTCGGGTGCGGACATGATACGGATTTGAGGCCTAGGTTACATTGGCACGGGCACGAATTCGGGTGCGGACACGATACGGATTCGGGATATGGCATCTTTAAAAATCTGTCAGGGTACACATGGACACAGTAATCTATACACATGGATGCATATCTATAATCTATATACATACTATTCATATTAGATCTTAATAGAATCTAAATTTATACATGAATTTTATTGTCCCTAGGCTCCAAATAGTTCTAGAAAAGAACCGCTTCGAAAAATAATGTTACTTTCTAGTTTCTCAATTATCACATTTGAAACCTAGACATGTCAGGGTCATATTCGACAAAAGGGTCAAGGAAATATTGTGACAGACACAACATGGGTACGGTCTTCGGTAGGTGTATCCATGAAAGTTCAGTTGAGGCAGAAATCCAGGAAGCAGACCAAATATCTTCTCGCATTAATTAGTTACTTCCTCGGTTCCTGAATTCCTCAATTATGCATGGAAGGAGTGGTTGGGATCTCCAAAAGTGACGAGCTACCGCATAAAAACACATGCACTTTTTCTTGCTACATAAAATGATTCATGTACAACTACGACAAGATAGTAACTTAACATAAGCAACACTCGGAAATATAATCATATAGCATAACTGAGTAACCAATCACCTCTGTGTTTCTTGATACCCAGTTGTTCTTAATCATCACCCAGTTGCTCTTAATCGCTTGCGACGACCCAATCTTGAAAATCTGAGAACCGACTTTTTTCTGGGAAAAAAAATCACATCCACAAAACAGATACTCCACAATCAATGCCCTCTCCGTGTCGCAATGTCCATATAGTGTGGCATTTATGTCCATGCAACACAGAATTTTTAGTACCTCGAGTTCGGGACGGGCAATCCCATCGGCAGGTACAGCCATGAAGACCTGGAACTCCGGCGAGCCATTGGCGGCATACGTCTTCCCTTCCTCCGTGAGGAGCCATTTATCCTTCTTTATGTCCTGAAACAGAGAGAACAATCTAAATCCATAGGGTGTTGCTGAACAAAAGTAGGGTTTTCATCCACAAAGCACCAACAACAACAACAGTCACTTCAGAATATACTAGCATGTCCTGAAACCGTGCTGTATCTCTGTTACTGTGTCCGTGCAATATATGATTTTTAATATGTAGGAAGCCGCGTCTACTCCCCATCTGTGTCTGACACCCATCACATACTATGCGGACACTTTCGGAATATGCTAGAAAGGTCCCTGATCCGTGTTACAGCCGGATTCCTATCGCGTTATCTCGTACTCGTGTCAGTGTCAGAGATTTGTGTCGTGCTGTACTCGTGTCCGTACAACATGGGGTTTAATATCCAGGAATCACGGAAACCCTAAAATGGGCGCCGTGTCCATGTCGTTTTATATAGAGAGTCAATCTAGGTTTTAACATCTAGGAAGCACCTAACGCCCCCAAAAAAAAAAATCCGCCGTGTCCGTGTCCGACACGGAACAGTGTAGCAAGAGCGGCGGCGCCGTGTCCGCGTCCCTGACCTTGGACTCGACGAACTGGAAGCCGGAGAGGGACTTGATGACGCTTTCGATCTCGGAGTGGTCGATGCCGACGTCGGAGGCGAACTGGTGGGAGTCGGCGATCTCCTCGTTGTTCTGTAGGAACCCTAAAATCTCCTTCTCCGCCTTCGATTTCGGGTCGGATCCCTCCGCCGCCATGGTGTGGAGGGCTGTGGTGGCGGTGGCGGCGCTGTTGGAGAGGGGAAGGCGAGGACACCGCAACTTTTGGAATCGAGTTTTGGGAGAGGAGCAGATGAGGTCCTTGGTTGTAGGGGTGAGCGGTTTGAAACCGAAAATCGAACCGAATCGGTTCAGTTTTTTGGTTATAGGTTCGGTTTTCGATTTGGAGATTAAATTTTGAAATATCAGTTCGATTTTCGGTTCTTGGTCTGAGTAATCGAACCGAACCAAAAATTAATTTAAATTCAATAATTTATTAAATTATCCTCAATTTATATAGACTAATGTTTTCCCTAACCCTATATAAACACACTCTCTCCTTCCACTCTCCATTGGCACTTGTCGTTGCTTCTTTGAGCGCTCCCTCTCTATCCTCAATCTATATACTAATATATTTTCACTCTCTGTAATTATAATAATTCATAAATGCAACAATGGCAAAAAAGTTTTTAAGATTTGTTATTTTAATTGGCTCATTTACTAAAATGTGAAGGTCTGACTCATTGGCCAATGATCGAAAATCGAACCGAATTAGTTCGGTTCGGTTTTGTTCGCTTTTTATGAAAACGGTTTGGTTTTAGGTTTTGAGAAATACGATTTACGGTTATTTCGATTTTTATAAATTTGATTCGATTTGAACCGAATCGAACCGTTGCTCACCCCTACTTGGTTGAGGCTTCATAGATGGGGTATGGGACTGCATATCATACATGCTTCTGCTTTTTTTTTTTTCTCCAAAAGCGGGCAGTATCAGTTTGGTAACAAGTGTTTTCTATTTTAAACTTTCTGAAAAGTCAATTCAATTTTAGGACAACTTTTAAAAACATTGCAACATACACGGCTTTGGCTAGGGGTGCAAGAACTGAATGGGAATCGAACCAAACCTAAAAACTATGGGTTAGGTGGGGTTTGTTTGATTTCTTATGCTCATGGTTCGGTTCTGTCCGATTTTTTCTTAGTTTTTATATTTTCGTTTCGAATCTGACTAAGTGTACTAAGATGATGTTGTAGTCTTAAAATTACAATAGGTCGTTGAGGATTAATCATCAATTATCAACCATCAGTACAAAAGCTTATATAGCTTTGAATGGTTATTCCCAAGGATAAGAAAATTGTAAATGATCTATAACAAATATAAATTGATCTAAAATAAAAATATCAACAAATAATTGGGGGGGGGGGAGAGGGGGTTAACTAAATTATATTCCAATTATGGTCATCTATCAATCTTTTCGACTTTGAAAAGTTCCTCTTCCACTTGAACATGGTAAAGATGTCAAAGAAAAGTCGAGACGACGCTCTGGCATAATAATGACGGTTTGTACATGATAAGCAACTTGTAACTGAAACATGGGTTGAAATTGTAGCACGAGATAGTGAACGCTCATGGCACAATGTCAAGTCATCAATAAGAATACTGGACAAGCCCTAAATATTAATGTAGAATATCAAACATGTACGCTCCACGATCCATCTCCGGAATAACTCAAAACGGGTACGTCCCCGACACATGGTACACATTTTGGGGTCTCAAGTGTCGTCTTGACCATTATTGTCTAGTCTCCACGCAACATGTTAAGATAACATGTTGCAAAATCATAGTTATCATCATTCACAATCAAATTCCCGTACAATTGTGCAAATCGAAAGATACACATGAATTAGCTGTATGACATGATTTGTAAGAGCATCTCCAGCCCTATTGTGAGTATGAAAAAAATGGTTGTCACATAGGAATGACAAGCATTTTTTTTTCAAAAGTATTTCTCCAATGCAAATGTGAAATAAAGTGTGAAGTTGACATGGCAATGACATGGCAAGGAGAATGTGAAGTTGGTTGTCTGGATCTAGACAACGCACTTCACAATGACTTTATGTCTACATCATCAATTACGAATAAAAATATATATATATAAAAGAAGAAGTGAAAAAGTTGTCTTGAAAGTTGAAAAAAGTAATTTTATTGTCTTCTCAAACTTTTGCATTGGAGAATATATTTTTATCTCATTGTCTTGTGTGAATGTCATCTTGCTAGATAGAAAAGACATTGTCTTATGTCTCATGCCACGTAGAATTTACAACACAAAACAAGACAATAGGGTTGGAGATGCTCTAAGGTGTACTAGTATTGGTAGACAAAGACAATTAAGGATAAAGTGAGCATACAACACGTAAGATTGATAGTCACTCATGATTATAAAAAAAAGTATAGCTCGGCTACGAATGCGCCCTCGTCATCATCTACAACGTCAACATCCTCCACAAATGTTTTCCAAATCACATGTATTATTTCCTACGTGCAATCCTACTTTGGACACTAGTGTAAGTTGTGACCAAATCCTTTACATTAAAAGCATTGCGAATCCTCCCTTTAGCAATGGGTACGTTAAGTTTTACTATAGGATCTGCTTGGCAGTTGTAGGGGTAACAGTTATGAGGTATTTTTAGAGTACATGTTATGAGCGGTCCACTTTTGGTTGGTTTTAAGTATCGATTTTTAAACCAGTCCAATCCATGCTTGATAATTCACTGACGAGCGCTTTTGAAAGTTTTTTTTTTTTTACGAACAAAATTGAATAGGGAAGCGTATTAGTAGTTATAAATATATTATTTGTTGAGGGTATAAATGTAATAAAATAATAAAATCCCTCAAGGCCTACCGATTTGGGTGTTTATAAAGCCACCTAAAAGTACATTACACCAGTTTTGGCGGGACGGGAGGGGGGAGAAGGGGGGGGGGGGGGGGTTTGAGCCGACCACAACCAGTGTCTCAAAAAAGTAACAAATATGGGTTTTCATAAACAGTCGGTTCAAAAACATTTCAGAACCGATAAAAGCACCGTTACCAAGTAGACCCCTAGTGTCATATTATCGATCAAATGATTCCTTGACTTAGGTAGAATTTCTTAAAAGTCGACATCTTCGTACAACTCTTGGTATCTCAAAGTAACTGATACATGTGGTCTAAAGAAACCACTTAATAGGTTAGCAACTCTCGTTGGATATCCGTCATAAGTCCCAAAAGTATTGCAAGATCATAAGGCGGGAATATTTGAGGAGAATAGAGGGAAGCAAAATAATAGTAGCATCACATGGATAAGAAAACAAATATGTGCAACTTTTTATTTCCTTTTTTTATGTACTTTTTTTTGAGGGAATGCAAAGTACTTTATTGATCTTCATAGAAGTTGTTCTCAGCAAAAGGAGGAAACTCCATTACAATGGCCTGTGAAATATTCTCAGGCGGAGTAGATAAGTTTGTAGAAAGGTTGTTTACAAGGGCAAATTCAGCTAGCATGTGGGCAATGTTGTTTCCTGATCTCCTGATGAATTGGAAGTCCGGTCGGTCGTCCGGGTCCAAGTCTCTCATCGTGGCTGAGACAATATCTTGGAGTCTCCATGGGATCAGACTCTTATCCCCATTGATAATCTTGTTTGCAATGAGAGAATCACCTTCGATAATAGCGCGGGGCGGGAATCTCTCTCGTGCCAGTAGGATACCCATATGAATGGCAATGATCTCGGCTTTCAGAGGGTTGGAGTCGTCATGGGATGCTGGAATTACAAAAGTTTTGCCTGCTATGAATCTTCCATACGAATCTCTAGCTACTGCAGCTGCTGCGATGTGTGAGTTGGAGGTTGCTCCGTCAACATTTATTTTTGTGACTCCAAACTCAGGGGGGACCCATCTACCGACTGAATTTGATCGGGGGGACTGGATTTCAGTCAAGCATTCGTTAAGACCATCATTGTAACTGTTGTAGACAAATGATGCCTTTGCTGCTATGCGATTGGGAGAAGGGGCTATATGGCGGTAGATACAGTCTCCTCCTTTTTTTATGTACTTGATGTTTATACTTATCATTAGAAATATAAAAAGAACCAAGCAAATCACAACAAAGAATAGAAGGACGAAAATAAAATTGATATTAGATTTTTTCAGAAATCAGTAATAGATAAACAAATAAAGTTTTAAAGTTCAATAATTACATAGATTTGATATTTTTGTTCAAGTAGTTGTAAGAAATAGTCGAGAAAACAATGTTTTGATTTACTATTGTTGGTGTTTTTGCCTTTGGACTAGAAAAGATAGTCCCATATCGGCTACACCAAATGGTGAGTATCTCAATATAATGCATTGCTTGTGTTGAGGTGTGCACATGAGGTGTAGTGGGGCATAAGTTTGTGCCATGTGGGAGTATTTTCCTAGAAGGAAAAATGATTAAATCCAACAAGGATGCAAGTTGATTTTTGTTGTGCGGACTCGGACTCGGACACGGACTCCAGGATGTCTCGTGTATGCACGGGAGTGTTCAGGGGGTAGGCGTGGACTGGCACACTTCTATACTGATTGTGGGATGATCTAAAATATCAAACTCTATTTTTAATTATTGATATTTTAGTCCCACATCGGATAGGAGAAGAGGTGAAGTCTCAACTCCACTCTATAAATAGAGCCCCTTGACCTCCTTTGAAAGATGCACCAAGAAGAGAGTTAAGGGAGTCTGTAAAGTCCAGGAAGTCCGTTCAAGTCTCAAATATTGACTTACGAGCGTTCCAGAAGTTCTTCGTGAACTTGCTGGTTTCTGGGAGCAGATCGTGTTGGGGCGAATCTTGCTTTGAGCAACGGTGATCTTAATCACCCCAGCAAGAACCTTTCCTCTTCTTCTTTCTTCTTTCTTCTCCTTCATCTGAATTGTAACTCAGTTCTGTCCGTCTGCAACTGCGATTGCAAGGAAGAACGTGAGATTTATTTTCTGAACTTAGTTCTGTCCGTCAGCAACTACGATTGCGAGGAAGAACGTGAGATTTACTTTCTGATTATTGTTGATTTTGTAATCAGATTTATATTATAGTGTTCCTCTTGGATCTCGAGAATAATCAGAAGGTGAACGTTTGTTGAACCTCTGATCTCGACATCGAGTCTACCATCTTTGATCAAGTCCCGGGACTAACAATCTCAAAGCAAGATCCTTGTAGATGGAGAACTCTCGTGCTTCTCTCATCGATACCAGCTTTAACAAGTTGAAAAAATTCGACGGAGAACATTTCCAAATCTGTAAGAGGAAGGTCATCCTTAATCTTCAACTCGTGGACGTAGACCATGCGATGATTGAGGATGAACCGACAATTCCAGAAGGAGGAACTGCCGAAGCTATTGCTGCTGCACTCGTCAAGCAGAGCAAATGAAAGAGAGAAAACAGCATATGTAAACTGCTGATTCTCAATTCTATGGAAGACTCTCTGGCAGAGTCATATTCCAAGAAGGTGAAGGCCAAAGAGATCTGGGATTCTTTGGGTAAGCTATATGAAGATGATGAGAACAGGTCCAAAATCTTCATCGTCGAGAAGTACCACAAGTGGCTCTTCGAAGACGAGATGGCGATGCTACCTCAAGTGAAGGAATTCCTGAAGTTGTGCCAGAAGTTAGATGACGAGAAGATGTCCCTCGTGGACAAGTTTGTCGTTGGAGGAATAGTCTCGAAACTTTCTGCTGGTTGGAGCAACTTCTATGCTAGAATGTATCGAAAGAAGCTGGACATTAGCTTGGAAGATCTCCTACAAGAGATTCACGTTGAGGACGAAATACGATCTCAACAGAAGATGGAATCTCTGTCCAAACAACTGGCTAAGGCCAACTTGGTGCAGACAAGAGAGTTCAAAGGGAAGCAGGTAGCTTCTCATCACAAGAAGAAGGACTCCAGTAATCTAAAAGTGAATGGTCCTTCGTTCAAGCAACAGAAGTCCAAGTCCCACGTGACTTGCTTCAACTGTGACAAGAATGGCCACTACATGAGTGAATGCAAATCCAAGCCCAAATCATAATAGCAGGTATAGCTAAACTTGGTTATTTAGATTACTTAACTTGGTTGCTATTGTTGCACAGGTTGAGTTATCTAGCGTGGTAGCTGACTAGTGGTCTGACACTAGTGCATCTGACCACGTGTGCTCTCAAAGGAGCTGTTCACCAAGGACGAGCCATGTTATGACGAAGGTCTCGATAACGAACATATATCTAGCAGAAGTTCTGAAGATCGAGACAGTGGTTATTAACCACCGACAAGGACACTGGAATACGTGTTGTACGTACCAGAGATTTTTTGGCAATCTGATCTCAGAAAGTCTGTTATCTGATACAGACTTAAAAGATGGACATTCGTACTAGCCAGATGGTAATTTCTTGGCAAGGAACATGCTTCGAAAAGATGTTCGATGCTGAAGGAATGTTCAAACTTCTGCTGATGGCAATGAAGTTACTTCATTGAGTGGACTGAGAGTTGTTCTATGACAGAAGCAGACTCAAGCTGTCCTACCGGGACCTTATCTTCGAAATGTGGGGGTAAGAAGGTGGAGGAGTTTAAGGTCTGTGCAGATACAAGACTGTTGGGAAGCTGCTCAGACGATTGAACTAAAGTACTGATCATCTGGAGTTAGTACACTCAGATATCTGTGACTTTTATCAATTCTCCACAGAGGCCGGTTCGAAGTATTTCTCGAAGTGCACGTTCGTATGAATTCTCAAGTAGAACGATGCAGCATTCGAGTAGTTCAGAGACTTCAGGGCTGAAGTTGAACGTTAAACCGATCTACAACTACTCAGAAGTGATCGAGATATAGAGTAGAGGTCTCATGAATTTGCATCGTTCTGCAAAGAATATGGAATCATCAATGAGACTACTGCTCCGTATTCTCCTCAATCTAACGGGATAGCAGAGAGGAAGAACAGAACGTTGACAGAAATAATAAACTCAATGCTGCTAACTATGGATCTTCCTAAATGCTAATGGGGAGAAGCTGCATGGACGACCACTTTTATTCTAAATAGAGTGCCGTATGCAACTTCGGACGTAACTCCTCATGAACACTGGTTCAAAGTCAGACCTAACTTGAATGTCATTCGAGTGTGGGGGTCTCTGGCTTATGTGAAGCTCCCAGATCTGAAGATTCAGAAGCTGGGGACTAGGACTACGAAGATAATCTTTTTGGGGTATGCCGAGAAGAGTGATGCTCGAAGATTTCTTGATATTGAGTCAAATTATATCATCGAATCTCGTGAAGACATTTTGCAAGACACAAGAATATTGTTCTTACGGATAAACCGGAGAACAATAAAGGTGCGCAAGAAACTGAGGTTTTCAATAAAGAAGTAGTCCAAGAAGATGTTGTTGTTGAAACAACGGTTGAACCAGAACTCGCTGAGCCGTCGTCGAAGCGAGCGAGGAGGCCGAAGAACTTCGGAGATGACTTCATCACCTATCATGTGGAAGCAGATCCGCTTACCTATGATGAGGCGATGAAAACCAGAGATGATATTTTCTGGAAGGAGGCGATTGACAATAAAATTGATTCCATCACCTCAAATAACACTTGGGTGTTGGTTGATCTTCCTGAAGGAGCGAAACCCATCGGATGCAAATGGATCTTCAAGAAGAAGATGAAAGCAGATGGAACTATTGACAAGTTCAAGGCCAGGTTGGTGGCCAAGGGGTTTTCTCAGAAGCAGGGGTTCGACTACTTTGACACGTATGCTCCAGTAACCCGGATGACCACCATCAGAATGTTGATTGCTCTCGCAGCGATACATAAGATGGTGATACATCAGATGGATATAAAAACGGCATTCCTGAATGGCAAGCTGACCGAAAAGATCTACATACAACAACCAGAAGGGTTTGTCATCAAAGGTCTTGAAGACAAAGTTTGCAAGTTGGTGAAATCTCTGTACGATTTAAAGCAAGCTCCCAAAATGTGGCATGAGAAGTTTGACAAAGTCATAAGGTCAAATGGCTACAGGGTCAGTGAAACAGACAAGTGTGTCTATACGAAGTTTGCTGACGGAAGAGGAGTCATCGTTTGTCTATACGTGGACGACATGCTAATCCTAGGTACGGATATAAGCTGTGTCCCGGAGACAAAGAAGTTTCTATCGACGAAGTTCAGTATGAAGGACTTGGGGGATGCTGATGTTATCTTGGGACTCAAGATCATCCGGACAGACACTGGACTAGCGCTGTCACAGTCTCATTATGTTGAGAAGATGATCACTCGTTATGGGTATCAGGATCTTCCAGGGATCGTTACGCCGTACAAGTGTGATCTGAAACTGAAGCCTAATTCAAGGGAAAGCGTCAGGCAGCTGGAGTATGCAAGCGTAATCGAGAGTTTGATGTATGCTACTACTGCCACAAGGCCTGACATAGCTTTCGCTGTGGGAATGCTGAGTCGTTTCACGAGCAACCCAGGCATTGAGTACTGGAAAGCTGTAAAACGGGTTATGAGATATCTCAAGAAGACTCAGACATATGCACTGCACTACAGCGAAGATCCGTCGGTAGTAGAAGGCTTCATGATGCCAGTTGGTGCTCAGAAGTGGAGAGCGAGAGGTCCACGGGTGGATACATTTTCACAATGGGTGGAGCTGCTAGATCGTGGAAGTCGAAGAAGCAGACTATGCTCTCGCGATCATCTATGGAATCTGAGTTCTTTGCACTTGATACCGCAGCAGATAAAGCAGAGTGGCTTCGGGAGCTCATGTATGATCTTCCAGTGGTTGGAGCGCAGATACCGGCAATTTTGATATACTACGACAACCAGGCGACTGCAGCGGTGGCATCGAATGATCTCTTCAACGGGAAGAAGAGAACTGTGCGGTTGAAGCACAGGGCAGTGAACAATCTCATCAAGAGAGGTGTCATTGCAGTGATTGATGTTCGGAGTCAGGAGAACCTGGCGGATCCGTTCACCAAGGGCCCCAAGCGCCAGCTGGTCGATGACACAGCTTGTAAAATGGGCTTGAAGGCATTTTGATATTGTGTTATTATATTCCTACCATAAAGTTTTATGCTATTAGTTCAAAGAGAAATCTACTAGGCATCTAGATTTTGGTTCAAGGGAGGACTATTAACCAGAAGAATATTAGGAACGGTGGGTACTTGTCCTCTGTGACATGGAGAGGTTACGGACCTACAACCACTGTTGTCTACTGTTATTTTCTGCGAAAAACGGATCCTGTGGGAAGGTTGGCTTAAATGCCTTAATGAGTTCTCAGGCAGAGTGAATGCCTGGAGTGCTTTACAGGAAGCACGGTAGCGCAACACTACAAGGAGTGTAACTCCATGCTACAGTGTGGTGACTCCACCATGAGGTTCCCAGGTAGGGGTAATGCCTCGGCTTTGCAAGCCAAGTCACAGCGGAGTAGCACCGCAAATAGGCAGGTAGCCTAATGCTGTATGATAATCGTAATAAAGAGAGGCAGACAACACTACAAAGAGGACGATGTTCTCATGTTACAGTGGCATGACACCACGAAGAGGTACCAGGTAGGGTAAAGCCTCGGCTTTGCGAGCTATGTCATAGCGGCGTGTAATGCCTATATTTTGTATTACGTATCTTGGTATACGTGTACGTATTCTTGACTCGTATTTGCGTATTTTCCTGTATGGTTATTTGCGTATTTTCCTGTATGGTTATTTTGGCATATCATTGGTTATGGCTTAGCTTGGTTCGGCTTAGCTTGGTTTGGTTTGCTTTTGGGTTCACCATAAACCAAAAGAAAAAAACCCCACCTACCACCACCACCCTCATTTATATTTCTACCTAACTCTCTCTCTTCAATTATTCTTCTCCTTCACTTCTTCTTCTCCACCATTACTCTTCTACCTACCAGGGAAGAGAGCTAGGCAAGTGTAAACTTGCTTCATGTTGGATCTCAAGTTTTATTGTTCCATTCTCTTCCTTACTTGATTTTAAGACTCTTTAGAACTTGGCCTTTTTCATTTTGATAGATAATTTCTTGTAGATCTAAGTTAATAACTTTTCGTTTTTCTTGGTTTTGATCTCTAAAACTTGGTTATTTTTGAAAACTAATGGTTCTATGTTGTAGAGAATTCAATTTCATGCAGTTTTGGCTTTTGTTTCGCTTGATTTCGACTTCGGATGAGGAAGTTATGGCCAAAACAAATTTTGGTCAAACTTTTATGTTCATCTGCAGCATGAGACATATGTCGCAGTTGGCCGCATATGATGTCGCTGTTGAGCCGCATGTCGCAGTTGGCCGTATAGCCTGTCGCTGTCGAGCCGCATGAGACATATGTCGCAGTTGGCCGCATATGATGTCGCTGTTGAGCCGCATGAGACATATGTCGCAGTTGGCTGCATAGCATGTCGCTGTCGAGCCGCATGAGGCATATGTCGCAGTTGGCCGCATATGATGTCGCAGTTGAGCCGCATGAGCCGTATGTCGCAGTTGGCCGCATAGCATGCCGCAGTTGAGCCGCATGAGCCGCATATCGTAGTTGGCCGCATATGATGTCGCAGTTGAGCCGCATGAGCCGCATGTCGCAGTTGGCCGCATAGCATGCCGCAGTTGAGCCGCATGAGCCGCATGTCGCAGTTGGCCGCATATGATGTCGCAGTTGAGCCGCATGAGCCGCATGTCACAGTTGGCCGCATATAATGTCGCAGTTGAGCCGCATGAGCCGCATGTCGCAGTTGGCCGCATAGCATGCCGCAGTTGAGCCGCATGAGCCGCATGTCGCAGTAGGCCGCATATGATGTCGCAGTTGAGCCGCATGAGCCGCATGTCGCAGTAGGCCGCATATGATGTCGCCGTTAAGCCGCATAAGCCGCATGTCGCAGTTGACCGCATATGGTGTCGCAGAATAGGCCGCATAATGCATATTTTGACTATTTCTAACTGTTATATGTCCTAATTGACTGAATTATGGCTCGAATTTCTCCCAACTCCCAACGTGGAAGTTGTAGATCATTTCCTTGGCATCAAGAATATGTCACTAGTTATTTTATGCAAGTTTCTCTCATTCATAATATTGTAAGAATAGAACACGATAGTGGCCCGCTGTGGCGCACTCTTGACAAGTAAACTGACATGATATATCTCGACATGCTGTTACGACAGCTAGCCTGACATGACAAGTATGAAAGACTTGGACACCGTGGGCGATTGTGTTTGTACAAATAAACTAGTACTGTCTTGCATCATGTCTAGGATGGGGACCCCTGAGTACCACGGTCAGGGGTACCTACTGAAATTGACTAAGGCTAATTAACTAGAATGATTCAGTAGTCATGAAGAGATTCCCAGCTACAGGCAATCTCGTTATCTGGGCGCATTCAGTGGACTTGTAGCCTACCGACGAGTATGGCACATTTCCAGCACACATTCATGTATTGCATTCTTTCTAAACGGACATTCGACCTGGATAACCGGATGGTCTGCAGGGCTTGTGGCTGTTGGGATAATCTCATTGCATCTTGCTAGTAACTAGGCTTGTGATAACCCTAGTTAGTTAAAAGTATCAAGCCGTACTCTTGATTGGCCGTGATTGATTGGATGTAGTTTATTCCAGCTTAGTCTTATCCTGATCCTGTGCAAAATTGTGACATGACATGATTATTGATGCTTGCCTTAACAATAACGATCGGGGGTCCAGTTCTGTTCAGGCGAAGGGTTACAACCCCGGTCCTTATTTGGTTTAAGGGTTGTAACCTGGCTCCCGGAGCAGTTCTGTGTCCTCTCTTCGTTTATTGTCTTATTGTAATCCCATGCCATGTTAGTCATGTTTTACCTTACCTTAATACCATGATTATTTATACTGGCCTTAGCAATAAAGATCAGGGGTCCAGTTCTGTTCAGGCGAAGGGTTACAACCCCGGTCCTTGTTTGGTTTAAGGGTTGTAACTTGGCTCCCGGAGCAGTTCTGTGTCCTCTCTTCGTTTATTGTCTTCACTGTACCAATAGTATTTAAGACGGGTTTCTATTCAGGTGAAGGGCTGCAACCCCGGTCCTTGTTTGGTTTAAGGGTTGTGACCTGGCTACTTGAATAGTTTCCTCGTACTCAGTTTACTGTTGTTATCTCTATTATTATCAGTTTTTTATTTATTATCTTTAATATTCTATTGTGATATGCTGATTTTAGTTCCTAAGTGAAGCCTCCTTTGTGGCACTTGCTCTTTCTGGGGTCTGACCCAGCTAATTTTGTGTGGCCAGATATCGGAGCAGCAACAGAGGATCCACCTGTCTTCCAGCCCGATGGTGACCACCAGGCGTAACCAGGGCAACGAGTGGGTTTCTTTTGTCCTCCCACTCTATTTGTAAAATTATTCTTTTGAGGCGTTTAGCCGGCGAGCACGTGTTAGCTCGTATTGCACCTTTATTTACTGTCTGCCTACGGGCTGTAACATGATTGACAAATCCTAGGGTTGATCATGTATGACTGAAACTCTTGCTAGTCCTGACATTTTGTACGACTAGCTTCATGATCATCCAATATATAATGTATGGGACGCCTTACTATTGTATATTGATGCTCTAATATCTTGTGACTGTTACTACTTGCTTGTGATTGAGACAATAGGCTTGTTCTTGACCATAGGAGACTGATGGATTGTAGTTAAACCCTCATATATCTAGACAGCCGTGACCGTATAGTGACGTGGATTCCATTTCATTATACGTAGCTGGCTATGTCTGCCCCCGCTCTCCAGTATTCTGGTTCTGGGACGTGACATGGTTTTAGTGGTGGCCCATGCAGGTCTTGTAAATCAAGATATGTGAGGGTTTACCGAATAGATGTCTCAATCAGTATTCGCCCTTGATCTCTGCTCGTATCTTCAAATCCCTGAGAATCTTGACCTGATCATATGCTTGTATTGTTGATCTGTCATGGTCCTTCCTTATTGTTCCCTATGTCGTCTTCTTCAGCGGCATTGTTCCTGGACCTGCCGATCAGCAAGGCGGTGCACCTCCCGCGGACCAGCAACAACCTGGAGATCAAGCCCAGCATTCAGGAGTAGCCTCCAGAGTCATGCCTACCGAAGGAGAACCACCAGTTCAGCCCGTCCAGCATGCAGAGCCTGATGATGGCACTTTGGTGGGTCTCATCAGGTCCCTATTAGCTTCCCAGGATCGTCGCGGAGATGCCTTGCACCAGGCGGTGGCAGATGCTTTGACCAGAGGAGGTCATCAGGGTAATAGCGCAGCCAACAGCTTCAAGCGCTTGAACCCTCCCTTCTTCGATGGCAGTGAAGATGCGATCGCTGCTGATGCATGGCTTCAGGACACAGAGGTAATTCTAGAAGCAGCCAGGACTCCAGAGAACGAGAAGATGGCCGTGGTGCGCCTGCAGCTATTGGATCTTGCTCGCAGCTGGTGGGCAGCGCAGGCCGATGGATTAGTGGCCCCTACTTCATGGGCAGTATTCAGGAAGAGATTCCAGACCAAGTATTTTGATGCTGTAGCTCGGTATGATCTACAGACGAGGTTCACCAATCTGAAGCAGATGGGCAGGACGGTCGATGGATATGCGGCCGAGTTCTCCAGGCTTAGTCGGTTTGCTCCCACCTTGGTGGCGACCGAGTTCGATAGAGCCCAGCGATTCCAGCAGGGACTTCACCTAGAGATTTTATTGGCGATGGAGCAGTTTGAGCATCAGACTTTTGATGCGGTATTGAGAGCAGCTAGGAGGCATGAGTATACCTCCCAGAGGATCGTGGATAGGACCGGAGGTCGGAAGCGATCTCACGGGCAGATGAATCAGTCATCAGCACCAGCCCCGGCAGCCAGGGCTTTGACCATTGGAGCTCCGAGGCGGGCGGCCTCAGTGACGTCGGTTCAACATTCCACCCTGACGCACCCTCAGCAGCAGAAGCAGAAGCAGTCTTCCGCAGTGGGATGTTCACACTGCGGAAAGCCAGGACATGTGGTGTCAGAGTGTCGTAGAGCACAGGGTTTGTGCTTGGTTTGTGGTGCCCCGGACCACAGGGTTGGGAACTGCCCGAACAGGAGGAGTTCATCCGCTTTCTCTAGTCCTTCAGTTAGAGGACCAACACCAGTCCAGCAGCAGCAGCAGCTGCAGTACCCGTTCCCGAGGCCATTGCCGACGCAGGCCCAAGCATTCCAGCAGCAGAGACCGCAACAGTATGCCCAAGCCCAAGCCCTGATCCAGAGCAGGCAGAGGAATTTTCAGCAGAGGGGACCCGCACCTAGAGGACATGGTCAAGTGCTGGCTTTGACCATGGGAGAAGAAGGAATAGCACCAGGTGAGGTGGTGGCAGGTACTATTCTCGTCAACACCTTTCCAGCTTCAGTATTATTTGATTCTGGTGCCTCGCATTCATTTATGTCTGCACGATTTGCGACACGGGTAGGACTGGAGCCCGAGTCATTATCAGTAAGGCTCAATATACTTACTGGTAATGGACTTGTGGGAGTAGATAGAGTGTTTTCCTCGTGTCGGGTCGTAGTTAGCGGTAGAGAATTCCCCGCTAGATTGATAGAGTTCCCGATGGCCGATTATGATGTGGTCTTAGGGATGGATTGGTTGAGGGACCAGTATGCTAGGATAGACTGCCATATTGGCAGGGTTATTTTTAGCATTCCAGGCGAGCCGGAGTTTTCCTTCTCCCGAGGCGAAGTTGAACCTTCTCCTCCAGTGTTGCGGATGGCAGTAGCAGCAGTGCAGTTGCCTCGGATAGTCGAGGAGTTCCCAGATGTTTTCCCAGAAGAGCTTCCAGGGATGTCGCCAGAGCGAGAGATCGAGTTTACCATCGACTTGATTTCCGGGACAGCCCTAGTGTCAGAGAGAGTCTACAGGATGGCGCCGTCAGAGTTAGAGATATTGTACAAGATGATTGAAGAACTCAGAACCAAGGGGTTCATTCGTGCTAGTGGATCACCTTGGGGATCCCCGATGCTTCTTGTGAAAAAGAAGGATGGTACGTCCAGATTGTGTGTAGATTATCGTACCTTGAATTCGGTGACAATCAAGAACAGATATCCTCTCCCGAGGATAGATGACTTGTTTGATCAACTCAAAGGGGCGTCAGTATTTTCGAAGATTGACTTGCGGTCAGGATACCATCAGATCAGAGTCAGAGAGCAGGACATCCCGAAGACTGCTTTCAGATCTAGGTATGGACATTGGGAGTTTCTTGTGATGCCATTTAGAGCAACCAATGCGCCGGCTGTATTCATGGACCTCATGAATCGCATCTTCATGCCTTATTTGGATCAGTTCGTGATTGTGTTCCTAGACGACATCCTGGTCTACAGCAAGAGTGAAGCGGAGCATGAGCAGCATCTCCGAGTTGTCCTCCAGATTCTCAGAGAGCACCAGTTATATGCCAAGTTTAGTAAATGCGAGTTCTGGCTCGATCGTATTTCGTACTTGGGTCATATCATCACCCGAGGAGGAGTTGAAGTGGATCCCCAGAAGATCGTGGCCATTGAAACGTGGCCGGTACCTAGCACAGTGGCAGAAATTTGTAGTTTTCTCGGCTTGGCCGGCTACTACCGGCGATTTGTTTCAGACTTTGCTCAAATTTCAGCGCCATTGATCCAGTTGACCCGCAAGGATGTGCAGTTTGCTTGGACAGCAGAGTGCCAAGATTCTTTTGAGAGGTTGAAGCGAGGCTTGATGACGGCTCCTATTCTCACGCTTCCAGATGGAACCGGAGGATTCTCAGTGTATTGTGATGCTTCGGGCAGAGGTTTAGGATGTGTTCTGATGCAGCATGGGAAGGTAATAGCTTATGCGTCACGACAACTTCGTGACCATGAGAAAAATTACCCAACCCATGACTTGGAGCTGGCAGCAGTAGTGTTTGCACTTAAGTTGTGGAGGCACTACTTGTACGGAGATAGGGTGGAAATTTTCACCGACCATAAGAGCCTGAAGTATGTTTTCACTCAGAAGGATCTCAATATGCGTCAGAGGAGATGGCTAGAGATGCTTGTGGATTATGATGTCAACCTGCAGTATCACCCAGGGAAGGCCAACGTTGTTGCAGATGCATTGAGCAGGAGGGCAGGAGTTTATTTCCTGACAGCGCAACCAGAACTGTTAGCCGATCTTTAGAAGATGGGTATAGAAGTTGTCCTCCCTTCCAGTGTGGCATTGATGGCCAGCATGCAAGTTCAGTCCACTATAGTCGAGAGGATCCGGATGGCGCAGTCAGCAGATTTCAAGCTTCAGCAACTCAGAGCAGAGTGTGAGGCAGGACGAAGACCAGAGTTATACATTCATGAAGACGGTACGCTTCGACATGGTAAGCGTCTTTGTGTACCTAGTGGAGATATCAGACAGGAGATCATGGCAGAGGCCCACAGTTCGCAGTATTCCATTCATTCCGGTGGCACGAAGATGTACCGTGATATCCGCCAGCACTTTTGGTGGAATGGCATGAAGAGGGAGATAGCCTGGTTTGTCTCTCGTTGTTTAGTCTGCCAACAAGTTAAGGCTGAACATCAGAGACCAGCTGGACTACTTCAACTATTGCCGATTCCCGAGTGGAAATGGGAGCATATAACCAAGGATTTTGTGACTGGGTTGCCTAGATCCCCGGCTGGCAGAGACGCTATTTGGGTTGTCATAGACAGGCTCACGAAGGTGGCTCACTTTCTCCCGTTCAGAGTTGGTCAGTCGACGGCTCAGCTAGCGGAGATGTATCTCCGACAGATTGTCAGATTGCACGGTGTACCAGTCAGTATCACTTCGGATAGAGATTCAAGATTTATGTCGCACTTTTGGCGTAGCTTGCAAGAAGGTTTGGGAACTCACCTCCAGTTCAGTACAGCTTATCACCTGTAGACAGATGGCCAGTCGGAACGTACGATCCAGACTCTTGAAGATATGTTGCGGTCATGTACACTCGACTTCGGTGGTTCGTGGGAAGATCACGTGCACCTGGTGGAGTTCTCGTACAACAACAGTTTCCAGGCCAGTATCCAGATGGCACCGTTCGAGGCACTGTATGGTAGGAAGTGTCGATCCCCGCTAGCCTGGGACGATGTCGGAGAGAGGCAGATGCTTGGTCCAGAAATGATTGCTCAGACCGTTAAAGCGGTCAGAAGAGTCAGAGATCATCTTCGAGTTGCCCAAGATCGCTAGCGTCATTGGGCCGATTCTTATCGGCGCCCTCTTGAGTTTTCTGTCGGCGACCATGTATTCCTGAGGATTTCGCCTAACCGTGGCGTCATTCGTTTCGGCGTGCGAGGAAAGCTTAGTCCTAGGTATATAGGGCCATTCGACATTCTGGAGCGAGTAGGAGATGTATCCTATCGTCTCGCTCTTCCACCGTCGCTACGTGAGGTGCATGACGTATTCCATGTATCCCAACTACGACGGTATATTCCGGACCCGAGCCACATCCTGGATCATTCGGAATTGGTTGTTGGTACCAACCTTTCGTATGAGGAGAGGCCCGTGTCTATATTGGACCGAAGAGAGAAGACACTCAAGAACAAGACTATCAAGTTAGTCCGAGTTGCTTGGGGTCATCACTCTTTGGGTGAGTCGATGTGGGAGCGTGAGGATGATATCCGATCGCGATATCCCGACCTGTTTGACTCGTAAGGTATAATGTCTTCCTTATGCCTTATGCTTTCAATTCCTTGCTTAAATAAATGACTGCATGATAGACTGCTTGTTATAGCTTACGATTAGTATAGCTTGTCCTTGCAATTCTAGCCTCTTGATTAAATTCCGAGGACGGAATTCTTTTAAGGTGGGTAGAGTTGTAATGCCTATATTTTGTATTACGTATCTTGGTATACGTGTACGTATTCTTGACTCGTATTTGCGTATTTTCCTGTATGGTTATTTGCGTATTTTCCTGTATGGTTATTTTGGCATGTCATTGGTTATGGCTTAGCTTGGTTCGGCTTAGCTTGGTTTGGTTTGCTTTTGGGTTCACCATAAACCAAAAGAAAAAAACCCCACCTACCACCACCACCCTCATTTATATTTCTACCTAACTCTCTCTCTTCAATTATTCTTCTCCTTCACTTCTTCTTCTCCACCATTACTCTTCTACCTACCAAGGAAGAGAGCTAGGCAAGTGTAAACTTGCTTCATGTTGGATCTCAAGTTTTATTGTTCCATTCTCTTCCTTACTTGATTTTAAGACTCTTTAGAACTTGGCCTTTTTCATTTTGATAGATAATTTATTATAGATCTAAGTTAATAACTTTTTGTTTTTCTTGGTTTTGATCTCTAAAACTTGGTTATTTTCGAAAACTAATGGTTCTATGTTGTAGAGAATTCAATTTCATGCCGTTTTGGCTTTTGTTTCGCTTGATTTCGACTTCGGATGAGGAAGTTATGGCCAAAACAAATTTTGGTCAAACTTCTATGTTCATCTGCAGCATGAGACATATGTCGCAGTTGGTCGCATATGATGTCGCTGTTGAGCCGCATGTCGCAGTTGGCCGCATAGCCTGTCGCTGTCGAGCCGCATGAGACATATGTCGCAGTTGGCCGCATATGATGCCGCTGTTGAGCCGCATGAGACATATGTCGCAGTTGGCCGCATAGCATGTCGCTGTCGAGCCGCATGAGGCATATGTCGCACTTGGCCGCATATGATGTCGCAGTTGAGCCGCATGAGCCGCATGTCGCAGTTGGCCGCATAGCATGTCGCAGTTGAGCCGCATGAGCCGCATGTCACAGTTGGCCGCATATGATGTCGCAGTTGAGCCGCATGAGCCGCATGTCGCAGTTGGCCGCATAGCATGCCGCAGTTGAGCCGCATGAGCCGCATGTCGCAGTTGGCCGCATATGATGTCGCAGTTGAGCCGCATGAGCCGCATGTCGCAGTTGGCCGCATAGCATGCCGCAGTTGAGCCGCATGTCGCAGTAGGCCGCATATGATGTCGCAGTTGAGCCGCATGAGCCGCATGTCACAGTAGGCCGCATATGATGTCGCCGTTAAGCCGCATAAGCCGCATGTTGCAGTTGACCGCATATGGTGTCGCAGAATAGGCCGCATAATGCATATTTTGACTATTTCTAACTGTTATATGTCCTAATTGACTGAATTATGGCTCGAATTTTTCCCAACTCCCAACGTGGAAGTTGTATATCATTTCCTTGGCATCAAGAATATGTCACTAATTATTTTATGCAAGTTTCTCTCATTCATAATATTGTAAGAATAGAACACGATAGTGGCCCGCTGTGGCGCACTCTTGACAAGTAAACTGACATGATATATCTCGGCATGCTGTTACGACAGCTAGCCTGACATGACAAGTATGAAAGACTTGGACACCGTAGGCGATTGTGTTTGTACAAATAAACTAGTACTGTCTTGCATCATGTCTAGGATGGGGACCCCTGAGTACCACGGTCAGGGGTACCTACTGAAATTGACTAAGGCTAATTAACTAGAATGATTCAGTAGTCATGAAGAGATTCCCAGCTACAGGCAATCCCGTTATCTGGGCGCATTCAGTGGACTTGTAGCCTACCGACGAGTATGGCACATTTCCAGCACACAGTCATGTGTTGCATTCTTTCTAAACGGACATTCGACCTGGATAACCGGATGGTCTGCAGGGCTTGTGGCTGTTGGGATAATCTCATTGCATCTTGCTAGTAACTAGGCCTGTGATAACCCTAGTTAGTTAAAAGTATCAAGCCGTACTCTTGATTGGCCGTGATTGATTGGATGTAGTTTATTCCAGCTTAGTCTTATCCTGATCCTGTGCAAGATTGTGACATGACATGATTATTGATGCTTGCCTTAACAATAACGATCGGGGGTCCAGTTCTGTTCAGGCGAAGGGTTACAACCCCGGTCCTTGTTTGGTTTAAGGGTTGTAACTTGGCTCCCGGAGCAGTTCTGTGTCCTCTCTTCGTTTATTGTCTTATTGCAATCCCATGCCATGTTAGTCATGTTTTACCTTACCTTAATACCATGATTATTTATACTGGCCTTAGCAATAAAGATCAGGGGTCCAGTTCTGTTCAGGCGAAGGGTTACAACCCCGGTCCTTGTTTGGTTTAAGGGTTGTAACCTGGCTCCCGGAGCAGTTCTTTGTTCTCTCTTCGTTTATTGTCTTCACTGTACCAATAGTATTTGAGACGGGTTTCTATTCAGGTGAAGGGCTGCAACCCTGGTCCTTGTTTAGTTTAAGGGTTGTGACCTGGCTACTTGAATAGTTTCCTCGTACTCAGTTTACTGTTGTTATCTCTATTATTATCAGTTCTTTATTTATTATCTTTAATATTCTATTGTGATATGCTGGTTTTAATTCCTAAGTGAAGCCTCCTTTGTGGCACTTGCTCTTTCTGGGGTCTGACCTAGCTGGTTTTGTGTGGCCAGATATCGGAGCAGCAACAGAGGATCCACCTGTCTTCCAGCCCGATGGTGACCACCAGGCGTAACCAGGGCAACGAGTGGGTTTCTTTTGTCCTCCCACTCTATTTGTAAAATTATTCTTTTGAGGCGTTTAGCCGGCGAGCACGTGTTAGCTCGTATTGCACCTTTATTTACTGTCTGCCTACGGGCTGTAACATGATTGACAAATCCTAGGGTTGATCATGTATGACTGAAACTCTTGCTAGTCCTGACATTTTGTACGACTAGCTTCATGATCATCCAATATGTAATGTATGGGATACCTTACTATTGTATATTGATGCTCTAATATCTTGTGACTGTTACTACTTGCTTGTGATTGAGACAATAGGCTTGTTCTTGACCATAGGAGACTGATGGATTGTAGTTAAACCCTCATATATCTAGACAGCCGTGACCGTATAGTGACGTGGATTCCATTTCATTATACGTAGCTGGCTATGTCTGCCCCCGCTCTCCAGTATTCTGGTTCTGGGGCGTGACACGGCGTAACACCGCACGGAAGCGCAAGGCTTCATACTGGATAGTTTGGCACTACAAAGAGGCATGTGACCTCATGCTACAGTAGTATGACACTACGATGAGGTACCCAGGTGGGGTAAAGCCTCGGCTTTAAGCCATGTCATAGCGGCGTAGCACCGCAAAGAAGCGCAATGCTTCATGCTATGACTCTTTATAAAGAACTCACCTATAGTGTATGGACAGAGATATCAGGCCGTCTCTTGAGGGTAAACTTGTAGACGCCCAAAAATTATACACTGAAACCAGGCTGGCACAAGGCCTTCAATGTGCAGCCAGAAGCACAGTTGATGTCATTATGTGAGTAGGAAGAATTGCAGTTATGGTGCAGAATTCAAGGCTTAGTCCATTCTTGTATCATGCTGCTATTTAACCTATGCGGGAAGATTCAAGTCGTAGCGACATCTCTCCTAATGCATGATGGGCAGTCACTGTGGGGAACGCTCAACCCATATATTGAGATATGTGGGGGATTGTTGGTGTTTTTGCCTTTGGACTAGAAAAGATAGTCCCACATCGGCTACACCAAATGGTGAGTATCTCAATATAATGCATTGCTTGTGTTGAGGTGTGCACATGAGGTGTAGTGGGGCATAAGTTTGTGCCATGTGGGAGTATTTTTCTAGAAGGAAAAAGGATTAAATCCAACAAGGATGCAAGTTGATTTTTGTTGTGCGGACTCGGACTCGGACACGGACTCCATGATGTCTCGTGTATGCACGGGAGTGTTCAGGGGGTAGGCGTGGACTGGCACACTTCTATACTGATTGTGGGATGATCTAAAATATCAAACTCTATTTTTGAGTATTGATATTTTAGTCCCACATCGGATAGGAGAAGAGGTGAAGTCTCAACTCCACTCTATAAATAGAGCCCCTTGGCCTCCTTTGAAAGATGCACCAAGAAGAGAGTTAAGGGAGTCTGTAAAGTCCAGGAAGTCCGTTCAAGTCTCAAATATTGACTTACGAGCGTTCCAGAAGTTCTTCGTGAACTTGCTGGTTCCTGGGAGCAGATCGTATTGGGGCGAATCTTGCTTTGAGCAACGGTGATCTTAATCACCCCAGCAAGAACCTTTCCTCTTCTTCTTTCTTCTCCTTCATCTGAATTGTAACTCAGTTCTGTCCGTCTGCAACTGCGATTGCAAGAAAGAACGTGAGATTTATTTTCTGAACTCAGTTCTGTCCGTCAGCAACTGCGATTGCGAAGAAGAACGTGAGATTTACTTTCTGATTATTGTTGATTTTGTAATCAGATTTATATTATAGTGTTCCTCTTGGATCTCGAGAATAATCAGAAGGTGAACGTTTGTTGAACCTCTGATCTCGACATCGAGTCTACCATCTTTGATCAAGCCCCGGGACTAACAACTATTATCTCTTTAATTAACAATTTGTGTCTGGTAGAAAAAAAAAAATTGGAAGACAAGAAATTTGTTCAAAAGGACTTGTTTTCATGCCACATCAGCATCAAGTTCTTCAAATTCCTTGTATAAGGTTCAAGGCAAGATAATTGGAATTTACTTGTAGGATCCATGAGTTATTTATCTTCTCCAACTTATATATGTTCCAAATAACCAAACGGGATATTTTAACAAATGCCCCCATTCAAATTATTAAAACTAACATACATCCGTACTTTTTAAACAAAACTAGCAAATGCCTATTTTTTTTTTTTTTGTATGGAACAAATAACATTTTTAAAATAAACCCCCACTATTTAATCAAAATTTTGACTGATTTACGAAGGAATGTGACATTTATTTTTTGAAAAAGTGGAGGTATATGTTAGTTTCTATATTTTGAACGAGGGTATTTGCTAAAATATCCCTAACCAAAAAGCCCCTTAGTAACTTAGTAACAAATACCACTTTTTATATAGAAACATGGTAATAGTAACTAAATATAGGTGGGCCATTTCGGTTAGTTAAGACCAAGAACGAAAATATTCTAAAAAAATATATTATGTGATGAATGATATTAAATATCTAGAATCCCATTAAAATCCATGTGGTAAACTAGGGGTGTCAACGGATGCTTATCGGTACGGACAGGACAATATCCGTATCCGTATCCGAATTTATTTTGTAATATCCGAATCCGATCCGATATCCGAACGAATATCTCTTTGACACTCCGAATTCGTATCCGTCTAGTTTAACGGATATCGGATAATATCCGATCCGATTAGCTAAAAAATTCGAATGCTAGTATTCGAATATCCGAAATCCGAAATATTAAAAATTTAGTTATTATCCGAATATCCGAAATCCGAAATATTAAAAATTTAGTTATTATCCGAATATCCGAAAACCAAATTCAATTTCTCTACATATTTGAGTCATTTCTTCTTCTGTTGTAAATTGTAATTAATATATATTACTATTATATATAAATTATATTATAATTAATTTATGTAAAAGTCAGTTGAGAATAAAATACTTTAATCTTCTCTATTAATTAATATATATTACATATATATTATACTAATATATATATATATATATATATATATATATATATATATATATATATATATATATATATATATATATATATATATATATATATATATATATATATAAAATTTAAAAAAATATATATATATATATATTAATATATATATATTAATATATATATATATATATATATATATATATATATATATATATATATATATATATATATATATATATATATATTAATATATATATATATATATATATATATAATTTAAATTATATATATATATATATATATATATATATATATATATATATATATATATATATATATATATATAATTTAAATATATATATATATATATATAATTTAAATATATATATATATATATATATATATATATATATATATATATATATATATATATATATATATATATATATATATAATTTCGGATATCCGAATCCGATATCCGAAATTTGCAATTTAAAGTCGGATCGGATATTAACGGATTCGAATACCCTAATATCCGAATTCGTATCCGAAAATGGATAATATCCGAAAAATATTCGGATATCCGAATCCGATATCCGAAATTTCGAAAAATATCCGAAAGTTCGGATACGGAATCGGATCGAATTCGAATTTTCGACTATCCATTGACAGGTCTATGGTAAACTCTAAAAATGCTCTAATTTGAGTAAAATACGAACAAATTGGAAATTGAGAGGGACTTGGTGTCTATCTCTAGGAACTCAATTTTGCTCTCCCTTTTTATTCATTGAGATTTATGATTTAGGACGGAAGGGGTGGTTGGAATTTCGTCATATTATGGGAAGAACACCTTATGTACAATTTTGTATTTTGGACAAAGGCATCTCATAGTGACCCTTGGATTTATAGGGGAAGGGGTGCTTCAGTTTTGATCATATAGGAGAAAAAATTGGTACAATTTTGGTATTTTGGACCCTTGATAGCAATCACCCGAATAAAACTCGTGTTATACGTGATTTTTTTTTCCGTATATTTCAACAACGTATAATACTTGCGTATTTTTGAAATATTCAAATTAGTATATAATACGGAACTCGAGTGGCTCTTGTGGTTACCGAGGAGAGGTATAGGACTCCGACTGGGTGGCAGAAGATCAGTGGATCGAGCCACGGGGGCATATTATTCCTTCTATTTATTTGGTGGGAGTTGGAGACATTGGGCCCAACAGGCATGCAACACAGCATGCAGTAAGTCCCGTGCGTATCGCCGGACAACTCAAAAAAAAAAGAAAGAGTATATAGTTAAGCATGTGAATTTTTAAACGTGTACTGAATGAATTATTGAAAAAAATGGCAAAAAAAAAACGTGGTGGACACATGTTTAATTAACCAAATTTGATAATCTGTTTAAACATGTGAAGTTTCTAACCTCAATATTTTCATTTGACGAATATTTGCCTGCCGATTTATACTCATACTTTCGCCGTGCTAAATTTTTTCCGTTTGCCGAATTGCTAACAAGGTTTTGGACAAGGCAATCCCATACAGATAGACCCTTGGATTTATAGGGAAAAGGGGTGGTTGGCTCTGTTGTAGGCTGAGAAGAAACTGCATACTCTTAAATCACAAATCCACAGCACTGGAATTATATACCATATCTTGTAATTTCTTCACGATGGCCATTGCTGAGAAGAGACTGCATGCTCTAAAATCACCAATCCACAGCACTAGGTAGGTACATCACTGCAAACTCTAAAATCACCAATACACAGCACTCAGTACATCACTGCAAACTCTGAAATCATCAATCCACAGCACTAGATAAAATTGCCAATCCACATCACTGCAAAGTACATCACAGCTCTAAAATTGCCAATACACAAACACATTGCAAACGCACAGCTTAAAATTTGGCAGGTAATATGTTGGTTTCACCAATAAAACTTCGAGATCACGATGCGAAGAAAATAAACAAGCATAGATAAAAAAACAAAATCCTCCAGGTTGACTGGTAGAAAGAGAAGTATTTGCTTTCTGGGAAATGCCATGAACTGTTTTTTTGTTTGTTTTCTATTTCAATTTAAAGACATGAATTCTAGCAAGAAGCTCAAGAAAAATAAACCTGACCACAAAAGAGTTTGGTTGACTTCTATCCACCGTACATCCCACTATCGGTTAGATTTTCCTTGGGGGGATTTTTCTTGAGACTACCTATTATTTTTCCTGTACAGATTTAGAGGCTAGTCTTCCTCTGGGCATCCGAAAAAAAGAGACGACGGTTCTTCTGATAATCCCGTTTTGTGGGGCAACAAAAACAGAAAACCAAAGAGAGAGATTGAAATGTGCCATCGGTTTTCCATTTGGCATGAAGGAGATCATTCCTTTGCTGCAACCGCAGATGTCAGTCCCTCCTTCGCCTTCCAACTCTACTGACTGAAGGCTCGCAACCATAGAAGCCTTGCACCACTTCATCAGTCCTTGTTTGTGAAAAACAAATAACCAAACATTAACTGATATTGTACTTGAAACCAATTACAAAATACGTATGCATCTAACAATCTCAAGTAGCAGTGAACAATCTCCATCATCTGAAGTTAAACAAGCTGATACTACCATAGTTCGCAGTATCGGCCGATACCGATACAGTTTGGCATGTCCCGATCCGATCCCGACCAATATCCGATACTGATCGATACCGACATCGTGGGTCTCTTTTCTGATTAATTTGGCAAAGAAAATTAAACAAAAAAGACCAATCAACAAGGGTGTAAAAGCATAGAAAGAATATAAAAGCATGTAAAAGAAGAAAACTTATCTATCGTATGTAAATCAATCGGTAAGGGTAAGGGTGACTATTAATGTCATTCAATTTCAAAACTACTAAGAAACAACACTGAAAATGTTAAAATTATGCATAAATGTATAAAATATATTTTCTAAAATGTTAATAATTTATTAATAATTATTTGATTTCCGATACCAAAAAATCCGATATTCCGATCCGAAACCTCCGATACTGCCGATCCCGATACTCATAGGAATGGTCCGATGCCGATGCCGACTCCGACACCGACACTTCGAACCTTGGATACTACGAAAGAACAGGTGATGAATAAATAGCATGGAAAAAGCTCCATGACAAATGGCGATGACTAGTTTGTGCAGTTAGTATCCATTGAACATATAGAGCACATTTTCAGCGATCATTCATGTTCAAGGAAAATCGTTGTTTAGGTCACTTGAATGGTATGAACTTAATGATAGCGACTTTTTAACTACTAGGTCCCTGGTTCAAAGCTGTTCTTGTTTCCAAGTCCCTGATATGCTCTTACCTTTGGACGGCGGTAACCACTTTCTTTATGTTGTACGGGTATTCAGGCCTCATATAAGGTCAAACTGACCCTCTCTCTCTGTTAAACCAGGAAGAAGACGAAGAACAGTTAGCAGCAAACAACCAGTAGAATATGACGAGACCCGTGCCACACATTCAGACCAGTGTGTAACGCCCGAAAAGTTGTGCCCCGTCCGAGGCCAAGTTGCATAACCTTTTCACGGACCAAGATTATGCGGGAAGCTTCCAGAACATTCTAGAAGATGGCGGAAGTCTCTAGAAGACGGTGGATTTCTCTGGAAGGCCCAAGATCCTTCTGGATGACCCATGACCTTTCTAGAAGGACTAGAAGCTTCCTTTGTCCTTATTTAGTAGGAGAATAATTCCTGAAATATTTCTTTCCAGAAGTTTCCATGTAAAGCTCTATGAGAGCTATAAATAAGGGGGATGCCTCATTTGTTCTTCACCACCAAAACTTGTAAGCATTCTCCAAGTCAATAAAGAATAGTCACAAGTCTCTCTCTTGCTCCACTCTTCTTAATTTTCTTAGCGATCCAGCTAAGTCGGGTTGGGAAGGCTTGCACGAGTCTTCGAAAAGGAAGATAGTGCGCCGCACGGGACGAAGTGCTAGCAAAAATACTAAGTCCGTTACAAGTGGTATCAGAGCAAAGGTCGATCGTCGCCATGTCTTCATCCGAGATCGTCCACCACGAGGAGCAACCTGCATCGCCTAAGGAGAAGGCGAAGCCCTCAATGAAGGGCAAGAGCAAGGAGCCGTCGATGGAACGGGCCCTTGGCGAGTTGGCATCCCGTGTGGAGATGCTGGAGAAAGGTGTAACGGCCGTCGAGCTTGAAGTGGAGCAAAACCAGTCGGCCCACGATGAGTTCGTCCATGGGTTAGGGACTGATGTCGCCCATGCCATGGCGCAGTTCCGGGAACAACTCCGTGAGATGCAAGCCGAGTTCGAGGAGGAACGAAAGGCTACCAAGACGGAGATTGCCGAACTGCGCGAGGAGCTAAAAACCAAGGCGGCGATCCTCGAGAAGGCCATTGCTGGTAGTGTGTCGCCGAGGAGGGAGGCGGCCCAAAAAGTGAAATATCCAGAACCCAAATTCTTCAACGACATACGAGACGCGAAGGAGGTGGATAACTTTATTTGGAATGTCGAGCGGTACCTAAAGGCGGTTCACATCGAGGATGAGACCGACAAGGTAAATACGACGTCCCTATATTTTTGATGATGCTATGTTGTGGTGGCGACGCAGGTGCATCGAGATATAAAAGGGACTCTGCTCGATCGAGACCTGGGAGGATCTCAAGAAGGAGATCTAATCTCAGTTCTACCCGGAGAACGTGGAGTATGTTGCGAGGCGGAGCTTGCGGCAACTCAAGCACACCGGGTTCTTCAAGGAGTATGTGGCGGAGTTCACCCGCCTGATGCTTGCTATTTCCAGTAAGGGCGAAGAAGATCGCCTGTTATTCTTCCTAAACGGTCTAAAACCGTGGGCGGCGCAAGAGTTGCAGAGGCAACGCGTGTCAGATCTGAACACGGCCGTTGCAACGGCCGAGAAGCTGATGGAGTATCGGCGGAGCGATATTTTCAAGCCCAAGGCAAAGACCACCACCAAGTTCAACGATAGGAGAGACAAGAAGAACAACGGAAAGGGAGCCCCGTCGAAGGACAAACAGCCTGCGAAGCCTTCGACGGAGCGGAAGATTAAGTACTTCGTGTGCGATGGGAATCACTTCGCTCGCGACTGCACCAACAAAGGCAAGAGGGTGAACGCGGTCCAAGGCGGAAAGGCCGAGGACGAGGAGCCTAGGATGGGGGCTCACATGGGTGCCCTGCGCCTACTGAATGCGTTGAAGAGCAAGGCGGTCGTGGCCAAAGCCCCGAGTCAAGAGCTAATGTATGTGGACTGAAGATCAACGGCCACAACACGAGGGCGATGGTCGATACAGGGACAACCCACAACTTCCTCTCGGACGCGGAGGTCCAGCGCTTGGGTCTGGTACTTGAAAAAGACTCAAGCAAGATGAAGACGGTCAACTCAGAGGCTCGCCCTGTGCAGGGGATGGCCAAGGGGGTGAAGATCCAAGTGGGAGACTGGACGGGTGTCACCAGTCTCACGGTCGCACCACTGGATGACTTCAACATGATCCTCGGGATGGACTTCGTCACTTCGGCAAAGGCAGTCCCGATGCCTCATCTGGGAGTCGTCGGGATCACTGAGGAGAGCGCTTTGTGTATGGTGACAGTTGCACGAGGCGAGCTTGCGAAGGGGAAGGCGCTCTCCGCTTTACAACTCAAGAAGGGGATGTGACACAGAGAGATGACCTACCTTGCGGTGCTCAAGACGGAGGAGGCGCCCGTGCAGGAGGATCTTCCGCCTGAGATTGATGACGTCCTTGTGGAGTTCGGGGACCCGGACGTCATGCCGAAGGAGTTGCCAAAGAGGCTTCCTCCGCGGAGGGAGGTAGACCACACCATTGAATTGGAGCCGGGCACGAAGTCACCCGCCATGGCTCCATATCGCATGGCCCCGCCTGAGCTAGACGAGTTGAAGAGGCAACTCAAGGAGCTGCTGGATGCGGGATTTATCAGACCGTCGAAGGCCCCGTACGACGCACTGGTGCTATTCCAGAAGAAGAAGGACGAAAGCCTTCGTTTGTGCATCGACTATCGGACACTAAACAAGGTGATCGTCAAGAACAAATATCTCATCCCGTTGGTGGCGGACTTGTTCGACCAACTGGGAGGCGCACGATACTTCTCCAAACTCGATATGCGCTCGAGATACTATCAAGTCCGGATTGCGGAGGACGACGAGGCTAAGACGGCGTTCGTCACGAGGTATGGCGCATATGAATTTCTAGTTATGTCTTTTAGTCTAACAAAGACTTTGATGAACAAGCTCTTTCATCCCTACCTGGATCGTTTCGTCGTGGTCTATCTCGACGACATCGTGGTGTACTCAAACACGATGGAGGAACACATTGAGCATTTGAACATCGTCTTCCAAGTGCTGAGGGAGAACGAACTCTTCGTCAAGCGGGAGAAGTGCTCATTTGCACAAAAATAAGTGTCGTTCTTGGGGCACTGGATCGGACATGGTAAGATCTGGATGGACGGCGCAAAGGTCCAATCTATTCGGGAGTGGGAGGCTCCCACCAGGCCGACGGAACTGTGATCCTTCCTAGACCTGGCAAACTACTACTGGCGGTTCATCCGAGAATATTCTGCCATTGCAGCGCCTCTGACCGAACTGTTGCGGAAGGATCAGGCGTGGAGCTGGACGTCCCGATGCGAGAAGGCATTCGAGGCACTGAAGCGGGCTGTGACGGAGAAGCCGGTCTTGTCTCTATCGGACTACTCCAAGGCGTTCGAGGTGCATACGGATGCGTTCGACGTCGCCATCGGTGGGGTGTTAGTGCAGGAAGGGCACCACATCGCATTCGAGAGCCGCAAGTTGAATGATACCGAGCGGCTGTACACGGTGCAAGAGAAGGAGATGACCGCAGTCGTGCACAGCTTGAGGACATGGCGGCACTACCTTCTCGGCACCAAGTTCGTTGTCATGACGGACAATGTTGCCACGAGCTACTTCCAGTCCCAGAAGAAGCTGTCCCCGAAGCAAGCGAGATGGCAAAATTTTCTAGCCGAGTTTGACATGGAGCTGCAATACAAGCTCGGCAAGGAGAATCAGGTGGCCAATCCTACAGCAGGAAGGTCGAGCTCGCGACAGTGTGCTTGCTCAAGGGGGATATTCTGGACCGTGTCCGAGTGGGTATCATGGAGGACCCACTGACACAAGCTATAGTGAAGCTCGTCCAGGAGGGCAAAACGAGACGGTTCTGGCTGAAGGACGGGCTTCTCTATACCAAGGGCGACAGGTTGGTCCTACCTAAGTGGAGTGGCTTGCGGAGACAGCTGCTCAAGAAGTGTACGATACAAAGTAGACCGGACACCCGAGACAGAAGCGGACCTTAGCGTTGCTGGAGGTCGCCTACTACTGGCCTCGCATGCACGAGGATGTGGAGGACTTCGTGCGCACTTGTCTTGTGTGCCAACAAGACAAGGTGGACCATCAGAAGCCCGGGAGCCTGCTGGAGCCTCTTCGGGGCATGCTGGAGCCTCTTCCCGTACCAAGCCGGCCATGGAAAAGCATATCGATGGACTTCATCTCCGCCCTGCCGAAAGTGGGGGCGCTTGGGTCCGTTCTCGTGGTGGTGGAGTGATTCTCCAAGTACGCGACCTTCATTGCTGCTTCAACGGACTGCACAACAGAGGAGGCCGCACGACTGTTCATCAGCCACGTCGTGAAGTTTTGGGGCATCCCGAAGAACATAATCAGCGACCGAGATCCCCACTTCACGAAAAAGTTCTGGACGGAAGTGTTCAAAATCCTCGGGACGGACTTGCACTTCTCGACCAGCTTCCACCCGCAGACGTACGGACAGACCGAACGGTTCAATTCTCTGCTCGAGGAGTACTTGCGGCACTTTGTGAGTGCAAACCAGCGGGATTGGGTGCACCACCTCGACGTCGCTCAGTTCTGCTACAATCTTCAGCGGAGCGAGTCGTCACACAGCAGCCCGTTCGAGTTGGTGATAGGTCGACAGCCGCTTGCCCCGCACACGTTGAGTGCGGGATCCTCGAGTAGAAGGCCGCGACCAGTTCACTTCAGATTTCAAGGCAAAGACGGACATTGCCAAGGCATTTCTGAAGAAGGCCGCGAGGAAGATGAAAAAATGGGCCAACACGAGGCGAAGGCCGGTTGAGTTCAAGGAGGGGAACATGGTAATCGTCAAGCTAAAACCGTAACAGTTCAAGGTGTTCCGGAAAGTGCACAAAGGACTGATTCGAAAGTATGAAGACCCCTTCCCCGTGCTCAAGAAGGTAGGCAAGGTGGCCTACAAGCTCGAGCTCCCTGCCAAGCTGAAGATTCATCCAGTCTTCCATGCCAGTTGCCTGAAGCCGTACCATGAAGACTTGGAGGATCCCCAGCGAGGACTTCCGAAGCGACCCACGGCGACCATGACTACGTCCTTCGACAAAGAAGTGGAAGCCGTGCTGGACAAGAAAACCATTCGTCGGCGAGACGTGTTCCCGTATGTGGAGTACCTCATCCAATGGAAGGACATGCCGCACGGCGAGTCTAGCTAGGAACGTACTGATACGCTGCATTAATTCGAAGCCAAGATCTAGGCGTTTCTCAGCGAGCACGGTTGACGAGGACGTCAACGCCTTAGATGGGGAAGAATGTAACGTCCGAAATGTTGCGCCCCGTCCGAGGTCAAGTTGCATAACCTTTTCACGGACCAAGATTATGCGGGAAGCTTTCAGAACATTCTAGAAGATGGCGGAACTCTCTAGAAGACAGTAGATTTCTCTGGAAGGCCCAAGATCATTCTAGATGACCCAAGATCCTTCTGAATGGCCCATAACCTTTCTAGAAGGACTAGAAGCTTCCTTTGTCCTTATTTAGTAGGAGAATAATCCCTGGAATATTCTTTTCCAGAAATTTTTATGTAAAGTTCTATGAGCACTATAAATAAGGGGGAGACCTCATTTGTTCCTCACCGCCAAAACTTGTAAGCATTCTCCAAGTCAATAAAGAATAGTTACAAGTCTCTCTCTTGCTCTACTCTTCTTAATTTCCTTAGCGATCTAGCTAAGTCGGGTTGGGAAGGCTTACACGAGTCTTCGAGAAGGAAGATAGTGCGCCGCACGGGACGAAGTGCTAGCAAAAACACCAAGTCCGTGACAAGTGGCTGGAACAGGTCAATGCCTAATAAGTGGGAACACGGGGAGACCAGTGTGTGCGCGCATGTGTTGTGTGTATGGGAAGGGGCGGGGGTGCATAGAGTGAGAGAAAGAAATAGAGAGGAAGAAGAGTTGAAGACACTTAATACAATAAAAAAAAGTATATCAAAGTAAAACTAGAATGCACGTCTAATTTTTTTTTCTCAAATTAAAAGTTACCTTTTGATCATATTAAAAGTTGAATATTTTGTGGACACCTAGATTTCTTTTGTGCAAAGTTCATAATATGAATTATATAAGCTAAACAAAATAAAAAGATTACATAAAAACTGAAAAAATGTATTTCACCTGGTAAAACGTCAGCAGTTAGATCATTAGCGAAGAAGATGAACATGTAAATGTTGGATAGAAATGTGATAAGCAGGAATATTATCCGAAAGATTTGCAGATGTAGAGACCCTGAACAACCAATACATGATCCAAGTAGAAAATGGTATTTTAGTATTATTCAAATTGATTTTAGAGGTCAATTGACAATAATACTTCTTACTATTCTGGACGCTACGCTTGCAAGGATGCTCGGGTGGTAAGGGGTGTGTGTATGTTGGGGAGTGTGGCTGCAATATGGTGGTTTGGATAGATTATAGTGGATAATTTGAAGGCCAAATCATAGTGGATCTCAAAGGTTGCACGAGTTCAGGACTTCAAATTGGTCAGAGGTCACGATCTCTACTAGAAAGTAATGGCCTAAAGTCTTAGAAGTGTACTAGTTTAAGTATGGTCTTCATTTTGTGATCCTAGTTATTTAATGGCTTGCTCCAAGGGAGTCCTGAAGTTAGTGCTTCCTAGAAAAGTATTGAACTTCTTTTATATTCAGGAGTCTTGAGCTGGAGAACCTGTAATTGAAATATTCATCATGATATAAGATGTAGACAAAAAGGTGTTTTCATACCTCATGGTGTATCTGGATAATCTGGAGATTCGTGTGCAAATAGAGTGTACAAACTCTCAATTGAAGCCAAATTGTAAATTTTAGGAGCCCAACTTTCTTTGGTTCAATATGGATGTGTATTTTGTTTTAGTTACTAAGTCCTATTTTGTAGGAACCTTGTTGAAATTTGATTCTCTTTCAGGAATTCTTTGATGCATATGGATAAATGCAACCTTTCTAGGGAAGATTTTGTTTTTATTTCCTTGTCTAAATGGAAAAAATCTCGGAGTCACAATATCTATCCAAAACACAGGTGAGCTCCTAAACTTGTCTTAGGTGGATCAATAAAATTGGAGTTGCTTATAGGAATTGCTAACAGGAGAAGCACCCTATCAGTTCTCTAATTCTCGTATAGAGAGCTCAAAAAACAACAAGGGGTATAAAGTACGTTAAAATCAGTTTGACAACCGTCTAAACTATCACAAACTTGGTATGTTGAATTACTTCAACAGAAACTGTACCGAGTTATTATAGAAAAACTCATTTTCCAACCTTGTTTGTATTAATATTATGCAATCATTTCCTTGGACATTAAAATTGCATTCACTAAGGTTGTGTTTGATTGAGCTTTTTTTCCATGGAAAATATTTCCAACACAAATTTTCCACCAATTGTAGTGTTTGATAGTGTATATTTTCCATGGAATTATTTCCAAAACTCTATCATTTTCCTCCAAAATGGTGGAAAATAAAAGTGACCCAGCCCATAAGCAAATATCAATTTTCATGAAAAATAATTATTTTCCATGGAAAATAACTACAATCAAACACCCAAATTAATTCCATGGAATTTTTTCCATGGAATTTTTTTCCTAGTAAAATTATTCCGTGGAATGAATTATTTTTTCACCTTGTAATCAAACGCACCGTAAATGAAATTTAGTTTCATGCCGGGTTATTTTTTATTAGTTTAGTCTCTAGCTACTTAAAATCTTGTGAGAGATGATATCATAATGACAATGAGAATAGACGACACATCAAAAACCATGCTGGTTTTCAGGCAGTACACATACCTCTTGTATAGCTCTGCTGTTGGTAACAGGCTTATTTTCATTGTTCTCCAATATTATATGTCAAAACTATAGATTTGGAATATCCTTGATAACGTGCCATTTTACTGGGAAAAAACCGTTACACTTGCCCTGTTGCCAGAAATCCATACTCTTATTGGAATCTACTCGATCCGGCATCTCAGCTACACCACAAAACTGCCCACTTGCATTAACCTGAGAATTAGAAAGTTAGAAAACATAAGGGAAGATATAATGAAAGCATTCATTTGGCATGAATCTCTTCAACTAGAAAGTGTACAATGTGCGTCTACTGCTCTCTCTTAATGATAGTCCTTTCTAAATTGTCTCAATCAGCTCACCCATAATAGATTGTTTCCTCCATTGTAGTTATCAACACGACCATGCTATCCAGGAATCCTTTATAGCTATAGTCTGTAGCAATATATGGACGGGAGCAGGTATGGCCTATTGACATGGGCATGGATGCCCTGTCACCCAAAACCAGACACAAGGTGGCAACTATGTGTATCTTTTAGATATATGTTTATTTTAGCATGCATCAATATAACGTACTTGACTTTGTATTTGTATACTACAACAACAAGAAGAAAGCCTTTGTCCCAAACTTTTGGGGTCGGCTATTTGAATCATTTTCTTCCACTCAGCTCCTTAAGGTCCATGTCATATGTACCACTAAAGGTCCATGTCATATGTAACACTAACAAAAATCATATTTTTCTTTAGAACTTCAACCTTACCTCTAGTCCTAGAGGCTCCTTTAACTACTATCTTATGACTTCTCCTTACATGAGCATCTACTAATATGTGTTGCACATGTCCAAATAACCTAAGAATATTTTATCTCCTCTTGTCCTCAATTGGCTCTTCCTCCAACTTCCTACGACTAAACCCATTTCTTATTCAAGGATCCTTTATAGCTATAGTCTGTAGCAATATATGGACGGGAGCAGGTATGGCCTATTGACATGGGCATGGATGCCCTGTCACCCAAAACAAGACACAAGGACACAACTATGTGTATCTTTTAGATATATGTTTATTTTAGCATGCATCAATATAACGTACTTGACTTCGTATTTGTATACTACAACAACAACAACAAAGCCTTTGTCCCAAACTTTTGGGGTCGGCTATTTGAATCATTTTCTTCCACTCAGCTCCTTAAGGTCCATGTCATATGTAACACTAACAAAAATCATACTTTTCTTTAGAACTTCAACCTTACCTCTAGTCCTAGAGGCTCCTTTAACTACTATCTTATGACTTCTCCTTACATGAGCGTTTACTAATATGTGTTGCACATGTCCAAATAACCTAAGAATATTTTATCTCCTATTGTCCTCAATTGGCTCTTCCTCCAACTTCCTACGACTAAATCCATTTCTTATTCTATCCATTTTAGCATTCTCGTTTCGACTATGCTAATTTTCTGGACATTTTGTTTCTTCATTATCCAAGACACCAATCCATAAAACATGGCTCGTCTTAAACCAGGCCAGGAACCACATATATGACACATATTGGATACAACCCAAACCTCTAAAATAGGTGTAGTGCCCGTGTCACCGTGTCCTAACCCTGTCGTATCGTGTCTGTGTCCATGCAACATAGAAATCAGTCCTATACAATTTTCTTTCAATTAAAAGGTATCATGCAATCAAAAAGTAAAAACTACTCCAGAAGCACTTCTCCATTTCAACCATCGTGTTTTCATTCTATGCGTGCGTGACATCCTTCTCAATCTCTCCATCATGATGAATGTTCGACCCAAAATACCAAAAAAAATATCACTCCTTGGTAGCTCTTGACCATCTGTATGTACTGCTCCTTTTATTTGTACATTAAGGAACTTAAACAACACCAAAATGGGAGAACAATCTTATGGTATTGGTCAAATAGGAGCATAATACTGTTCATCTTGAGAAAACTTTATGAATCCATAATAGCTGACAAGTTCATCTAATATACAAATGAAATTTTATTATAAGTGTCATGTATATGATAGATAGCAACAAAATAAAATCTTATGTACTAACATTCACATCACACTTGATAACTGGACAAACTATGAAGAATATGAATGTGAATTAACAAACAATATATCCAAGAAAGACAGCATTAAACTCAGAGAAGACATTCTTAAATGGTGTATTAAGTAGATAGAAGAACTGTTATCATCAGTGATTGGAGTTGCTAGTATATGCTAGGATTCTACTGTCAACAATTTACGGAACATTTCGGTAACTAATATCTCTCATGAGCACCAAAGTATGATGACACAAATATATGTCCAATACTTGTCAGATATAACACCATTTTGCTGGTTTATGGTACACAATCAAAGAAATTAATCGGTACTACTGAAAGCTCATTAAAAAAGAAAATTGTCAACTTATAGAAAAGAAAAGGACTACTTGTTACCCTTCTCCACCATCTTCTCCTGTGCAGTTTGGAAAGCATTGTCAAGCCTTTTGTTTCCATTTGGAGTGCATGCCCAGACGTTATACTTTATACTCTTGTGGGCATCATCCTCAATGTAGGATTTTATCACATAAAATACTGCCTGACCAGGGCCGGCCCAGGGCACGGGCGAGGTGGGCGACCGTCCTGGGCCCCCAATTTTGAAAGGCCTCATAATTTTAAAATTGACTAGGTATATCATAAAAATTAATAAAAATAAAAATAAACAAGACCCATTCTAGAAACAACAAAAAAGCTAGCACTCCAATTTGAAAAAAATATGATAGCTTGATAGATGATTTTGCTCGTAAAAATGCTAAAAAAATTATTTATATGAGAAAAAAAGGCCTAAATTCTAAATTTTGTCCCAGGCCCCATAAATCATAGGACCGGCCCTGTGCCTGACCATACTTTGTTGTAAAATCTGGAAGGTACACATATCGTTCCTTACTGTAGGAATTGGGATGCTAAAAGTGTAGTTATTTATTCTTGGACCACGGTACTGTTCATTTTTCAAATTAAAATCACCAAATCTCTGGTGATTATTCCTGGCTTTTACCTTCTCCACTTTGACCCAATTTTTTTTCCATATCCTTTGATATTATTATGGCTGTTTGGATGCAATAGTCCACCTTTCCCTTGGTTTGTATGTGAAGGGATCTTGCTTATGGGAAGATAAGCTTTGGAGAAAATAAGTGAAACTCCATAGAAGAAGATCACAACAATAATTAGCATAAAAAGTTATCCAAGAATGTGCACTTATTTCAAATGCAGCTTGCGAAACACCAGATTAAAAAAAAAAAAAATGTAAGAAACTGCATTACCTTACTGACAGGCTTGAGAGGTTCCTTTGGAACTGCAGGAGTTCGTGGCACGTCCACTGCCGCAGAAGGTCCTTTTGTTTCCGAAGTACTAGACCTTGAGGATGTTGTGGTTTTTGAAGCGAGTGTGTGAGTTCCCGAAGAAAACTTTAGTTGTAGCCAAACATATCCACGAAAACCATTTGCTTAAAAGACATTGGAAATAAAAGAGAGGAATCCCAGGGATATGCAGGTATCAGCTCCGATCCATAAGCAACTGACTGAGGAATAAATACCGGGGATGCTAATGGCTGCTCAAATACTGCATTTGGGTAATATGAAGGTTGAGCCAACTATTGTCCATCTGCGCTTATCACAACTCATGGTAAAATCGGGTTGTAAGGCATATATCCCGATTGATAGACTGGCAAATAGTATAACAGTGGCACATTATCTGATTGAATAACCTGAAATATGACACAATCAAATAAGCACCGCTCCATGCTTCTTTAACTATAAATACTTCAACAAAATCATGCTATGCGAGATTAAGTCTTTCGATTGTTGGTATTAATCGATCATTTTAAGTGTTTTGTCTTAATTTAACCAAAATTTAAACTGGTCCCTCCTTAGTAATCCCTGGACCACAGTTAAGGGCTTGATTGTACATACCATGCTTCAATACTAAGTAAAAAAAATGAATGGAATTATTATATGGCATTTCAATGGTTTCATTAAACCAGTAGGTGGAGTGGTTGACACTTAAATAGAGTGCTAATACTGGTGGTTACAAAAATGGTAAGGCTAGATGCACTATTATTTTCGATATGCAGTATATACAATCTTGATAGCCACATCCTAACCAAACAGAGGACATAGTGATTAATCAAACTATACGCAGAAGCTAATGCCTAATATTATTTTAAAGCTAACAAGAGAGTCGGCAAATAAAACTATGTTTTAAGTGAAGGCTCAATGAATTGTTTACTCAAAGCCTTGCTCAAAGACATGATAAACTATATAAAGAATCTCCATGCTAGACAATGCATGTTATCACTTATCACTATCAAGTTCACTTAAAAAGATTCCAGTATTCTCTAACCTATATTGATGTCTAAAATTGACTTCACATTGTCCCTTGTCCATACAAAACCAAGAATAAATAGTTCGATTTTTCTAAATTTGTCGCAGAGGCGAACTCCAATAGCTTCCAAATGATGTGGACATTCCAAATATTCCAACCCTAAAATATCAGAAACTGCAAAGAAACTAAGGGTGGCGACAAGCCGTCACCTATTACCCATGTTGCATGGACGTGGGTACAACACAAATGACATGGCATCCATTTTAGCTTTTGTCCTAGTATATTTTGGAGTGTTTTTGTGCTGTGTCCGATATGTGTCCAACAAGACATGACACAACACTGCACCCGTTTCGAGTGCCCATGCTTGCTAGCCTATTACAAGTTATATACAATACCAACATGAAGAAAGGAACTTACAGAAGGTTGCATTTCCAATTGATTAGCTGCCATGAAATTTGTAAAGATTCTTGTGACAACGGGAAAAACAACCAAAACATATCAGCTCGAGCTTTTGGTCACGAAATTGGTCACGACATCTCGCAATCTCTGCCAAACCCCATCCCAATCATCTCCTCCTCCAATCTCGCTGCCTTCCCCACATCCCCCACCCTCCTATACCCCTCGACGAACTCCCCGTAAACCTCCTGGCCCGCCCCGAACCCCCTTCCCGCCATCTCCGCCTGCACCCTCACAGCCTCCTCCATCTCCCCTCCCCTACAAAACCCCTTCACTAAAGCCTCGTAACTCCTTCGGCTCGGCCCGAACCCCTCCCTCCTCATCTCCTCCCTCAACACCCCTGACCCCTCTGCGACCCTCCCCTTCTCGCACAGCCCCTCCACTATCCCATCCACGACCGCGGACTCCATACCGAACCCCCTCCTCTTCGCGTCCCTCCACAGAGCCAACGCGGAGTCGACCTGCCCGGCCCGACAGTAACCCCCAACCAAACACTCAAAGGTAGTACAGCTCGCCTCGACCCCGCCCAGCCCCATCTCCCGAAACAACTCCTCGGCCCTCCCCACCTCTCCCGCCTCGCAGAGCCCCTTGATCATCGTGTTGTATGCCATGACGTCCTTCTCGACCCCGTTCTCGTCCATTTCCCGCCAAACCACGGCCGCGTCGTCGACCAGCCCCTCGTCGGAGAGCCCCGCCATCAGTATGCTGTAAGTAAACACGTTAGGCCTGCAGCCGAACCTCTCCATCTCGTTCCTGACCACTCCCGCCATCTCCAGCCGCCGGTCTCTGTAGAATGCGAGGAGCAGCGAATTGAACGTGCGAATATTCGGCGAGGGCTTGGCGCTGGCATCGAACAGCTCGGCGTAGAGCTTGAAACCCGCATCCGACCCGTTAAGCTTGGATGCGGATCGGATCAGGGAGTTGCAGGTGGAAACGGACGGCTGGATCTTGTTGTTCTTGAGGATGCGGAGGATGCGGACCGCCGGATCTAGGTTGTAGGATTCTAGGTAGGCTTGGACGAGGAAGTCGAAGACGAACGGGGCGGATCCGAACTGGGTGTAGGTTCGGGAGAGGGTCTTGAAGAGGGCTAGCGGGTCGTCGGGTCCGGAGGAGAGGACGGCGGAGCGGAGGAGGGAGCGGGTTTCGGGTCGGAGGCGGTTGCGGGCGAGGACGTGGGCGATGGCGGCGTGGGGGAGGGGGTGGTGAGGGCCAGCGGCGCGGGACCAGCGGAAGAAGCGGAGGGCGAGGGAGGGGTTGTTGCGGAGGCGGAGGAGGATCTGCGCGGATTCGGGCGGGGTGAAGCCGTTGGGGCTGGCGGAGCGGAGGCGGGTCCAGCGGGTCTTGGATCGGTGGTGGAGGAGGATGGAGAGGGCGGTTGCGATTCGGGTTTCGGATCCGCAATCGGGTTCGGGTTCGGGTTTGGGTTCGGGTTGGGAGGAGGAGAAGGGGAGGGAGAGGGAGAGGGAGAGGGAGAGGGAGAAGGAGAGGGGGAGGAAGGAGTGGGATCTTTGGATGCGGATTGCCATTTTTCGGAAGGGAACACAGAGTTTTATTTATTTTATGAAGAGAGAGATGTAAATAGAAGGCTAAATTATAGGGGCCGGCTATACGCACCTCATGACTTGCTAAGGACACCCCACATAACTTAAATGTTATGTTAAAAGACCAATATACCCTCAAGACTTTCTAAGAACATCCCACCAAAAAAAAATTTGCGACAAGCACGACAAATACTTGTCGAACGGACAATGGTCTGTTCGACAAGTATTGGTCGAACATGTCTTATTCTGTTCGACAAACACTGGTCGAACGTGTCTTCTTGTGTTCGACAAACACTGGTCGAACATATTCTAATCGAACATGCCATCTTCTGTTCGACATATTCTGGTCGAACGTACACACTATAGTTCGACTGTCGCGGGTCTAACATTGCTCTGTGAGTTCGACAAACCAGGGTCGAACCTACCCGTGAATACACCCAAATTTTTTTCTAATTTTTTGTTGTTTTAACAACAATTTATGGTCGGCGGAGGGGGGATCGGAAAGCGAGGGGAGGAGGAGGAGGAGGAGGCGGGTCCGGGGGGGCGGCGGAGGCGGGTCGGGGGAGGCGGCGGCGGCGGGTCGGGGGAGGAGGAGGGTCGGCGGAGGGGGGAAGGGAAGGGGAGGGGAGGGGAGGGGAGGGGAGTATGGGGTGTGCTCAGCAGCAAGGGTATAATAGGGAGATTTTTTTTTTTTTGAAATGGGGTGTCCTTAGCAAGTCATGGGGTGTGTATAGCCGGCCCCTAAATTATAACTTCGTACCCTCAACTATCTTTCAATTTTGATACACACGGCTAAACGCACTCCAGCAGTTACTTAGCACATCCCAAGTAACTTAAGTTATAAATTACTTCAATATTAAAAGACTAATATACTCTTCTCTCATTTTCACACTCCACCACACCCCATCAGCCTTCCCAAATACACTTCTCTCATTTTCACACCCCACCATCCTCCCCAAACATACTTCTCTCATTTTCACACCCCACCATCCTCCTCATTCTTCCTTATTTCATCATCTTCTCCAACAAAACCCTAAAACCCTAAAAAAATCCTAAGTTGAGAAGCCATCATGGAGGAAGGTGGTCCATCTGAAAGACACAATGTACGTACTCTTTCCACCTTCTTGCTCGTTTTCAAGTATTAAAATTAGTATGAGAATCGTTCCAAACGAGAAATTCAAAAAAAAATCGCGATATGCACGACCTGTGTTCGTCGCGAATATCATGTGATGTTCGACTCCTAGTTGTCGAACATAAGAGTGATGTTCGACTATGAGTTGTCGAACATGGCTTGGAATGTTCGACCCTTTTAAGTCGAACGTTTTTCGAAACGTTCGACCTGTTATTGTCGAACAGAAGATACTTGTACGACCTGTAATGGTCGAGCACTGTATTTTTTGAATTTTTTTTAACTTAGTAAAGTGTGGGTCTTTTTCTTTTCAGGATAGTTCTTCAAATGACACTGGAATGAACAATGAATTGAGTATTGTTAACTTTTCCATGTATGAACAAGTTGATTTTTCAGAAGAATTTCAGACGGAAGAGATATTTGATAATCGTGAATCATTGTTGAGGTGGGCACAGACGGTAGGAAGACGTTATAATATGGTCGTTTTGGTTAAACGATCCGATAGCGAGGATGGAAGGCGGGCTCGGATAGTTTTGGGTTGTGAGCGCGGTGGTAAATATCGGCCTCCCAAGACTAAAGTTGCTGAAACAAATTCGGTGAACATTGCAAAAAAGGCAAGACGGGAAAAGCTTACGGGGACGAAGAAATGTGACTGTCCGTTTCAATTGAAAGGAGTGCAATTCAATGACCTAGGACAGTGGTTATTGACTGTTGTATGCGACTCGCATAATCACCCACTCGGACGCAATTTGGTTGGACACTCATATGCCGGTCGACTAACACCGACTGAAGATCAACTTATGAAAGACTTATCGAAGAACAATGCAAGGCCGAAAGATATATTGAGTACATTGAAGGAATCCTTTAGCGAGAATGAGTCGACATTGAAGACAATTTACAATGCTCGACAAAAGCATAGAGTTGTCGAGCATGGGGGCCTATCTCAAATGCAGTACTTGTTGGGTAAGTTGGACTCATAAAAGTACTACTATTTAGATAGGAGATGTGAGCAAACGATAAAGTGAATGATCTATTTTATGCTCACCCGACTAGCGTGGATTTGTTGCGTGCTTTTCCTAATATTTTATTGATGGATTGTACCTACAAGACAAACAGGCACATGATGCCACTTTTGGAAGTATTAGGGGTCACATCCACAAATATTACATTTTCTGTGGCATGTGTTTATATGGAGGCTGAGCGGGAGGATAATTATATATGGACGCTTAGTACGCTTAAAGGATTAGTGGATCAATCATGCTTACCGAAGGTGATTATGACTGATCGTGAGGTAGCACTTATGAATGCTATAAGCGTTACGTTCCCCAACTCCACACACTTGCTATGTCGGTGGCATATTAGCAAGAATATATTGGCCAACTGTAAGAAGTTTATTTCGTACCAAGGAGAAGTAGGATTCTTTTAACAACTCATGGAATTCGTTGGTTCTTGCCGAAGATCAACCAAGATTTAATGAGTTACTTAGAAGATTGGAGCAAGATTTCCACGATTATCCAAAAGCAGTTAACTATGCCATTAAGAATTGGATTGAGCCGTTTAAAGAAAGATTTATTTCTTGTTGGACTAACAATGTGATGCATTTTGAGAACACGACAAGTAGCAGGTACGTGTCTTTAAACCATAGTTTGCATATATATATATATGTTAATTACGTTATAATGTACGATTTTGACTGTATGAATGTCACGACCCGCACCCTAGAGTTAGGGCACGAGAACATAACAACGCCCAGCCTACGCCGCAGTGTCGGCGGTAGAACGCTGTCCTAGGTCTCAATGCATCTAACAGTATAAGACTAAATAGTTTATACTCCCCGAATGGGGGTGACATAGCAGAATGTAAACTCAATCACATCTAAGGTAGAGCATAAAGGAAGATAGATAAAACATGAAATCGAAAAGAGATACAACAGATAGAAGTCTAAGTGTCTAAGATACAAACTCAGAATACATCTTAAAACCCAAATACAGTAATCCATAAATACAACTCAAGATGACTGAAAATAAACTATAAGCAAAAACCCTAGCTATCTATGCAACCTCTACTGTCTCCTCTATGCTAGCAGGCAACCTCCAGGCTATCTATAAAATTTATCAATAGGTCCAGTCAGGACAGGAGCGAGTACAGTACATCTCAACAGATCATAGCAGGTTAGAAAATATAATCATGCAGTAGAGTAAAATACAGGATCTGAAGAAATACAGTATGTAAACAAGAGAGAGAACTGTAACAGAAATATCTACTATAAATAGAGAACTAACAGTGGCTAGTGAGTCAGAGTACGAGATAGCACATGTAAACATGACAGATTTGCACAGGATATCGAGGTGCACAGGATCTACACTACAATGGAATTGTTCACACAACTACTAGCACTCCCCCGTATCCCCAATCAATACACAAGGATCTAAACAGGTTATGTTATTGCACAGGATATCACATGGGGCCCATATAGGATGCACATGATAGTATACATGGGGGCTCCGTGAACATGAGAGTACAAGATTCACAGGAGTGCACATGTAAAATGGAAGCACAGGAGTACATGATGAAAGTGAAATGCACATGACACAATGTACCCGATGCTCCCGAGGGGGATAACATCGCATGAAGAGATCCATATAGTACTAATCCGTGATAATGTCGTGACAGCATCAAGTATAGTAATCTAAAGCAGGAATATAATTCTAAGCATGATATGAAATGATCAGAGAATGTACTCGCCTGATATCTGAATGTCCAAGGTAAAGATAGTGTCCAAGGAGAGGTGTCTGGCTCCTAATTAGAACAGCACAAGTCACAACATGTCCAGAAGGGTAATATAAAGCACTACAATGCATTCTACATGAATCTAGGTCAAACTAGGCCAAAGTCAACCCTTGGTCAACTCTGGTCAACTGCACTAGTCAACTAGGTCAAACTAGGTCATGTCCTAACCCAACAAGTCTTACTAGGCCTAACCAAGACTATCCTAGCAAGCACACATCAATACAAGGCTATACAAGCCAACATACACCCGACTCTATATAGCATGCAATTATTCAATACTCAAATAGGCAAGAATTCACATTGGATATACACTAGGTAATCTATTACTTTAAGCTATATATGTCTACACATATATACACATGCATATATTGGTATTCAACATTAGGTCCATAATCATGGCATTTCAAATGGTTATATAAACTTATATATTACAACACAATATGCTAACATATATATAATATACATACATAGCTAAGTTAACTATATTCATAAATACTTATTTAAGAGGCTATGTGTGTGTATATGAACATGGCAAAGGGGCAAGTGAGGGTTAAATGGGCATACATAATGTATACATATCAAAGAGTGTAAGCCCCTGATTTTCAAAATTCATTTCTTATTAGTATTAATTAAATTTTTATGTCATTTATAGCCTTAAATAATTATTAGGAATTTTTAGGAATTTTTCTAGAATTTTTAAATGATTTTAAATAAGTTTTATATATTAAAAATATCAATTTGCAATTTTTGAAAATGTTTTAATATCATTCTGCAAATTTTTGAATTGTTTTTATATCAGTGTGCAATTTAGTTAATTGTTAATATATCAGTTTGTAATTTATTAATTGTTTTAAACTGTGGAATGCAAATTCTAATTTGCATTTAACTACTTGGGGGCCTTGTTGTAATTACCTAAAGTCTAGGGGGTTTCCTGTAAATGTCCCTACCTGCCCCCGACGACTCGGCTGGCCGACTGCCACGCCGACGACGACCGCCGACCTACTTTTGTCCGCCATTTCCGGCCAGCTCACTGCCCCCCGACCGACCTAACTAGCCTATAAATGACCCCCTCTCTCCCCTCAGCTCGACCATCACCACCACGACCGCCCACAGCCCCTTTTCCTTCCCCGACGAGCAAAACCCTAACCCTAACTCCGACGACCCCCAGGCCGCCTCCACAGCGACCTTCACTGCCAACCACCGCCGTCGACAGCATCGCCACAGCACGGCGAGTCGATCGCCACCGCTCCGCCACGACAACGACGCCCCCAGCCGCCGTTCGCCCTCTCAAAACCAACTTCGACGACCGGACACGTAGGTATCAGAACTCATACGTGTCGTGCGTATCTCGTGTTGTGTCCATATTGTTCGCCTGGACACGACGACCCCAGCCCCGTACTCGGACACGCGTAGATCGTGTCGTGCGTGTCGTGCAAAGCACGGACACGAGAAAACCCTGTGTCCCTAACTGTCAGGACACAGGATGGTTTATTTTTTTTATTATGTTTAATTATTTCTAACCTAAATAAATCTAAACCTAACCCTAACTCTAACACAAAGCACGGGCCGACCCACTGGCCAGCCCGAACGAATTAAAACCCCCTCCACGCGCAGCAGCTCGGGTTCGAGCTGTGCTGCTGTTGTTTCTTTTTCTTTTCCTTTTCTTTTTTCTTTTCTTTTTCTTTTCTTTTCTTTTACTGTTTATATATATATATATATATGTATATATATATATATATATATATATATATATATATATATATATATATATATATATATATATATATATATATATATATATTAGTATATATGTATATATACTGTTTTAACAGTATATATGTATATATGTATATGTTTTATAGTTAGTAAATTATATGTATATATGTTAGTATTTATATATATATATACACATATGTATATATATATATATATTTTCTTGTGTATGTATATATATTATTATATATATATATATATATATATACTTTATAAATTAAGTATTTTCTTGTGTATATATATATGTACTTTTGGCATAGGTATGTATATATTCATTTTGTATAAAATTTACCTTATTAAAATAATAATATTACTTTGGCTATTTTCAAATTGTATTTTTTTTTAGTGTATTTAAATTACTGCAACCATTTGGTGTCCAAGCCTAGCATGGGTATTTGGGCTCAAATGTGTTTTCACACATTCAAGACCTGTACAAGTCATATTGGACTTGATTCATGGCCTTGGGTCCTGTATTTTGAACTTTGGTTCAAATTATATACTTGGACAAAATACGCAGATAATTAATTATTGTGTGCATTGCTGTTTTTGATTTTCTAAAAAATACTTAAAGTATTGCTAAAATTATGGAAAAATAGTTTTTAGATACTTTGTTAAGTTAGCTAATTTAGTATAATTTTTGTAGTATTTAATTTACTGTTTTGCCACTAGTTTGGCATATGAAACCAAAACTCACTTTCTGTATACTTAGGAAAACTGATTTTTATAAAATATTTGTACTGGATAATAAATTCCAGAAAAATTATAATAAATTTCTATGATTAACAAGGATCACCTTGGTACTTTACTTTAAGAAAAACTAGGCTTTTTGTCTACTTTGAAAATTGTTAGAACACAATGATCTTTTGATTTATTTATTGATTAATTACGACTTGTAGCTTTTTGTGTTATTTGGAGTTTTAGTCGTATTGAACCCCATCCTTCACTAGTATAAAGACCCTAGAAAGTTAGTTAACATAGTGTGTCACCCCACATTGGTCTCCTATGCCAAGTCATCATTTTGGCTAGGTGCCCAGTCACAAGTCGTGTCGCACCAATTAGTGTCCTAGTGATTTAGCTTAGTGTAAAACTAAGTTATTATATTTTACTTCTACAGCGACGAGTTACTGGACATCCATAGTACTGTTATCGCAGCTTGTTTTGTTTTGCTTTGCTAGAGGCAAGTACTTTCTACGAACTTTACATATTGTCACATAAATGAACTGCAAACCCCACCATGTTATATGCTGATCCTTGGGGTAGCAAGTTAGATCTTTACATATTGTACTTTCAGTTACTACCATGCTTAGAACAGTCTTGATGTATCTCTCACATGATTAGAATATGGGTATGGGGAAACTGATAGTATTGTACGTGATCACGACCCCCCTACAGTAGCGAGCTCGGTCGCATTCTATATGCACTACCTTGCCGCAGGCCATTACCCCGCATGTCTGTACGGATGTACATTTATGCTTGTTAACTTGTACGTATGTACATTTCATTATGTGCCCTCCAGCACATTGTACATCTATTGACCGATCACGTACTTGCTACAGTTTTAAACATTACATATACATCTGTCTCTATGACATATGTGTCCTTGCCATGATAGACTATGTGATGTCATGCTTTCCAGTTATTTCTCACATGTTCATTCTCATGTTCATTTCCATGTTTCATATGCTAGTTTGCTAGATTTAGTGCTTGCTCCCGTCCTGACAGGATAACGTTGTAGGTGTCCTTACTGAGGAGGAGTTACTCTGCGACTCATACTATGGAGTTACTACCGAGGACCCGGCTCTGCTTTACGAGGATGTTCCTGCGGGGAACCTCGCCTAGTTGTCTTTTTGTTTACTTAGACTTTTGAGAGTAGACATGTATTAGACTACATCATTTTGTAACTGGACATGTATCCAGTTTTACATTTCAGTTCACTTGTACTTGGATATTTTACTATATACGACAACTTTTGTGTTTGGAGCATTTATGATTCTTCTTCACTTATAGAACTGTTAGTACATTTAGTCTTATCCTGTTGTCTTTAGAACAGCTTACTACGTTTTATCTCAACGTAGGCTTGACATGACTCGGCCTGGCCCAACAATTTGGGTAGCGGGTCGTGACATGTTTTTAGTGGTGGCCCATGCAGGTCCTGACTAAACTGTTTGGTTACGTTATTGTACCAAGCATGCCTGCAATTAGGAACTTAAGGCAATTAGACAACATTAAGAAAGACGCTTAGAACACTTAGAGGAATGCTAGGATTGCAACATAGGAAATACATCACATGTTCGCTATTATAATTAGAATTTCTTGCATATGATTGCCTACTTTAAATAAGTCCTTATAAGTCTTTTATGTGTAATTTAGATGGTGCTTACTCGCTCGTCCCAGTATGTTACCCCCGAGAATGGGGCCCTCCATGTCCAGTCAGCTGACCGGTTGACTGATACACCTCCACCTACCACATTCCCCTACTCCACAGATCCACAGACCCAGATACCACCTTCCACATCCCAGTCCCAGCAGGACCCGATACTTCTACCACCCCCTATCACTATACCCACCCAGGCTTCCGTCACTCTCGACGGGACCCAGCTGCTCACACTGATCCAGGGGTTCCTAACAACCCATCAGGAGCAGACTACCCTACTCCGCCAGAGCATGGAGCGTTCTGAGGGACGTCCCGTGGTCCCACCACATGTAGAGCCACGGCAGAGAGCAGGGACAGTCAAGGACTTCATGGGTCTGAATCCTAAGGAGTTCTCAGGGACTGAGGGCATAGTAGTAGCTGATGACTGGCTAGATTCTGTAGAGAGGAAGCTTCTAGGAGTTAGGATGCCGGATGACCTTCAGGTCGAGGCAGCAGGATTTCTGCTGATAGACTTAGCCGGAGTCTGGTTCAGGAATGAGCCGTTGTTCGCGAGAGGTAGAGCCACCTGGGACCAGTTCAAGACCCAGTTCAAGAAGAAGTTCTTCTCGACCACTGCTAGAGTAGCCATGGGGCTACGATTCCAGAACATCCAGCAGGGGAACCGTTCTGTTGACGACTATGCGGGAGAGTTCAGTCGCTTGAGCCGTTTTGCTCCTAGTCTGGTTGCTGATCCAGAGGAGATGACCCGTAGGTTTTGCCATGGTCTAGTTCCAGACATTGGCATTCTTATAGTGGCAAACGGTACGACTGACTATTACCAGAGCCTAGAGTTAGCCCGGAGCATCGAGGAGCGTCTTCTGTCATGCAAGAGGTCGGCTCCTGTACATCATGAGGGACCGTCCAAGCGTCAGGCTTTCCAGCAGAAAGCACCGGCGCCACCCCAGCAGACTTATCGTCCCCCTACACCACATCATCAGACCCCGCCAGTTAGAGCCCCGGGACCCCGGCAGCAGCAGCAGCAGCAGAGGGGAGCCATATGTTCTTTCTGCGGAAGACCAGGGCACGACAGCACCATCTGCAGGAAGAGGTTGAAGCAGTGCTTAGCTTGTGGGTCTGCCACCCATCAGATTCGGGACTGCCCAGTAGCGAAGCCTAGAGGACCGCTCCCGACTCAGCAGCAGAGGTTCGGGCAGCATCTGCAGCAGCAGAAGGGACCTCAGGGGAGGGTCTATAGTCTAGCCGTTGAGCCGGAGCCGGAGCAGGTTTCGGAGCCGGATTACTTAGCTGACGTCATCACAGGTCATGTTTATTTGCATACTTTTCTAACTGTATGTTTGTTTGATTCTGGTGCATCTTATAGCTTCCTATCATTAGAGTTTATGCATAAACATCATCTAGTAGCTACACCTACTGCGGAGATTAGTAGAGTGATGACGGGAGGAGGACCAGTGCCTATTAGATCTATCTATAGATGTTCTATTTTTATAGCCGGGAGAGAGTTCAGAGGGCGATTCTTTGTGATGCCGCTCCCCGGTTATGATATCATATTGGGGATGGACTGGCTTAGCTATGCCCATGCATCTATAGATTGCCATGAGGGTAGTATTGTGTTCAGTCCCCCAGGCACAGCACCATTCAGTGTCAGGAGGACAGGGCCGGAGATCAGCCTAGAGCCGAACTGTTGTGCTACAGTCGGGGACACCGCTCCGCCACACCCTATCATTAGGGAGTTCATGGATGTATTCCCAGAGGATCTTCCAGGACTTCCGCCAGACAGAGATGTGGAGTTCACTATAGATCTAGTGCCGGGTTCATCACCAGTATCCCGGGCTTGCTATAGAGTGAATCCCAAGGAGGCCATAGAGATGAAAGAGTAGATTGATAACCTGTTGAAAAAGGGTTTCATTCGATCCAGTGCTTCTCCATGGGGAGCGCCAGTGCTCTTTGTGCCTAAGAAGGATGGTACAGTCCGGTTGTGTATTGATTACCGGGCCTTGAATGCCATCACTATCAAGAACAAATATCCTCTGCCCAGGATAGATGATTTGTTCGACCAGTTGAGCGGGGCGAAGGTGAATTCCAGGATAGACTTAAGATTCGGGTACCACCAGGTGAAGGTTAGGCCAGCAGACATCCAGAAGACGGCGTTCAACACGAAGTACGGGCAGTACGAGTTTCTGGTGATGCCATTTGGTCTCACAAATACACCAGCTGTCTTTATGAACTTGATGAATAAGACATTTCACCAGTATCTGGATAAGTTCGTCGTAGTGTTTATCGACGACATCCTGATATACTCGAAGACGCCGGAGGAGCATGCAGAGCACTTGCGGATAGTTTTGGGGATTCTGAGGCAGGAGAGATTGTTTGCCAAATTGCCGAAGTGCGAGTTCTTTTTAGACCGAGTGGAGTTTCTCGGCCATGTAGTCACTGGAGATGGAATCTCGGTGGATCCCAGGAAGATTGCTGCAGTTGAGACGTGGAAGGCTCCGACGTCAGTTTCAGAGATCAGGAGCTTTCTGGGTTTAGCAGGCTATTATAGAAAGTTCGTCCAGGACTTTGCTAGGATAGCTGAACCCATGACGAAGCTGACGCGGAAGGACGCAGAGTACATTTGGTCTGAGGACTGCCAGACAGCATTTGAGGAGCTGAAGAGGAGGCTGACGACCGCTCCAGTTCTGACTTTACCTTCAGGTTCTGGAGGTTTCACCATATACAGCGATGCTTCTGGGAAGGGGCTAGGATGTGTCCTACAGCAGCATGGGAAAGTAATTGCTTATGCATCTAGGCAATTGCGGACTCATGAGAGGAGTTATCCTACCCATGACCTCGAGTTAGCTGCGGTGATCTTTGCACTCAAGTTATGGAAACATTACTTATACGGAGAGCGTGTGGAAATCTTTACTGACCACAAAAGCTTGAAGTATGTGTTCACGCAGAAAGAGCTGAACATGAGGCAAAGACGATGGTTGGAGTTGATGAAGGACTTCGACATCGATTTACAGTATCACCCCGGGAAGGCAAATATGGTGGCAGATGCGCTGAACAGGCATCCGATGCATGGTACCTGATGATTGATCGGCATTTGCGGGAGGATCTGGAGAAGCTCGGTATTGAGCTAGTTCGGCCAGGATCAGTGATACAGATGATGGCGCTTGACATTCAGTCAGGTTTGATGGAGCAGATCCGGGAGGCACAGTCTACATATGAGAGTCTTCGCAGACTTCGACCCCAGGCATTAGCTGGATTGCTGGATGACTTCACTATAGCAGAGGATGGATCCCTGAGGCATGGCAGCCGATTGTGCGTGCCGAAGGGAGAGCTGGTAGAGGCAGTCTTGCAGGAGGCACACCGATCGAGATATTCTATTCACCCTGGTGCTAACAAGATGTACCGTGACTTACGGGAACATCTTTGGTGGCACGGGATGAAGAGGGATGTATCGCGTTTTATCTCGAGATGCCTAGTTTGCCAGCAGGTCAAGGCGGAGCGCCAGAGGCCAGCTGGTTTGTTGCAGCCGTTACCCATTTCCGAGTGGAAGTGGGAACATATTACGATGGACTTCGTTTCAGGGCTTCCTCGTTCCCAAGGAGGGAAGGATGCCATCTGGGTCATCGTAGACAGGCTGACGAAGTGTGCGCACTTCATACCTTTCAAGGTGGGGCTTTCCACCGAGAAGTTGGCGGAGCTATACATGCAGCAGATAGTTCGTCTACACGGAGTGCCGGTGAGCATCGTATCAGACAGAGACAGTAGATTCACATCCCACTACTGGAGGAGCTTGCAGGAGGAGTTGGACAGTAGGCTCAAGTTCAGTACGGCGTACCACCCACAGACAGATGGGCAGTCCGAGAGGACGATACAGACGCTGGAGGATATGCTGAGGACTTGCGTGATGGACTTCGGAGGATCATGGGAGAGCCATCTGCACTTGGTAGAGTTTTCATACAACAACAGCTACCAGGCCAGTATTGGTATATCTCCTTTCGAGGCGCTATATGGACTACGATGTCGCACACCGCTCTTTTGGGATGATGTCGGAGACAGAGTTATGCTTGGGCCAGAGATGATCACGGATGCAGCAGAGAAAGTCGGGATGATCAGAGACAGGCTCAGAGTAGCTCAGGACAGGCAGAAACACTGGGCTGATGCTAGTCGCAGGCCGATGGAGTTCGCAGACGGTGATATGGTGCTAGTGAAGATATCACCTACTAGAGGGACGATCCGGTTCGGACGAGGAGGGAAGCTGAGCCCCAGATACATCGGGCCGTTCGAGGTGCTTGGCAGGATCGGAGAGGTAGCTTACAGGGTTGCACTTCCACCCAACCTAGCAGGAGTTCACGACGTCTTTCACGTATCTCAACTGAGGAGATATGTTCCAGACCCCAGTCATGTGCTAGATCATTCAGAGTTGGAGGTCGGACCGAGCCTTACAGTTTCTGAGCATCCAGTGGAGATATTAGACCGGAGAGAGAAGAGGCTGAGGAACAAGGTTATACCCCTAGTGCGAGTAGCTTGGAGCCGTCACTCCCCAGGTAAATCTACTTGGGAGAGGGAGTCGGACATGAGGGAGAGATTCCCTTACTTGTTCGATCCAACCGCTGCGGGGAAACCACCCGTTCCCGCTTGATACCTTAGAGGTTAGTTTCGATCGTAGCCTTAGTCATTTGATTGCAATGCTTGCTATGTTAGAATATTGTCGGGTCTTCAATCCTTGTGAATTTCGAGGACGAAATTTTTCAAGGAGGGAAGACTTGTAAGCCCCTGATTTTCAAAATTCATTTTTTATTAGTGTTAATTAAATTTTTATGTCATTTATAGCCTTAAATAATTATTAGAAATTTTTCTAGAATTTTTAAATGATTTTAAATAAGTTTTATATATTAAAAATATCAATTTGCAATTTTTGAAAATGTTTTAATATCATTCTGCAAATTTTTGAATTGTTTTTATATCAGTGTGCAATTTAGTTAATTGTTAATATATCAGTTTGTAATTTATTAATTGTTTTAAACTGTGGAATGCAAATTCTAATTTGCATTTAACTACTTGGGGGCCTTGTTGTAATTACCTAAAGTCTAGGGGGTTTCCTGTAAATGTCCCTACCTGCCCCCGACGACTCGGCTGGCCGACTGCCACGCCAACGACGACCGCCGACCTACTTTTCCCCGCCATTTTCGGCCAGCTCACTGCCCCCCGACCGACCTAACTAGCCTATAAATGACCCCCTCTCTCCCCTCAGCTCGACCATCACCACCACGACCGCCCACAGCCCCTTTTCCTTCCCCGACGAGCAAAACCCTAACCCTAACTCCGACGACCCCCAGGCCGCCTCCACAGCGACCTTCACTGCCAACCACCGCCGTCGACAGCTTCGCCACAGCACGGCGAGTCGATCGCCACCGCTCCGCCACGACAACGACGCCCCCAGCCGCCGTTCGCCCTCTCGAAACCAACTTCGACGACCGGACACGTAGGTATCAGAACTCATACGTGTCGTGCGTATCTCGTGTTGTGTCCATATTGTTCGCCTGGACACGACGACCCCAGCCCCGTACTCGGACACGCGTAGATCGTGTCGTGCGTGTCGTGCAAAGCACGGACACGAGAAAACCCTGTGTCCCTAACTGTCAGGACACAGGATGGTTTATTTTTTTATTATGTTTAATTATTTCTAACCTAAATAAATCTAAACCTAACCCTAACTCTAACACAAAGCGCGGGCCGACCCACTGGCTAGCCCGAACGAATTAAAACCCCCCCACGCGCAGCAGCTCGGGTTCGAGCTGTGCTGCTGTTGTTTCTTTTTTTTTTTCCTTTTCTTTTTTCTTTTCTTTTTCTTTTCTTTTCTTTTACTGTTTATATATATATATATATATATATATATATATATATATATGTATATATATATATATATATATATATATATTAGTATATATGTATATATACTGTTTTAACAGTATATATGTATATATGTATATGTTTTATAGTTAGTAAATTATATGTATATATGTTAGTATTTATATATATATATACACATATGTATATATATATATATATTTTCTTGTGTATGTATATATATTATTATATATATATATATATATATATATATATACTTTATAAATTAAGTATTTTCTTGTGTATATATATATGTACTTTTGGCATAGGTATGTATATATTCATTTTGTATAAAATTTACCTTATTAAAATAATAATATTACTTTGGCTATTTTCAAATTGTATTTTTTTTTAGTGTATTTAAATTACTGCAACCATTTGGTGTCCAAGCCTAGCATGGGTATTTGGGCTCAAATGTGTTTTCACACATTCAAGACCTGTACAAGTCATATTGGACTTGATTCATGGCCTTGGGTCCTGTATTTTGAACTTTGGTTCAAATTATATACTTGGACAAAATACGCAGATAATTAATTATTGTGTGCATTGCTGTTTTTGATTTTCTAAAAAATACTTAAAGTATTGCTAAAATTATAGAAAAATAGTTTTTAGATACTTTGTTAAGTTAGCTAATTTAGTATAATTTTTGTAGTATTTAATTTACTGTTTTGCCACTAGTTTGGCATATGAAACCAAAACTCACTTTCTGTATACTTAGAAAAACTGATTTTTATAAAATATTTGTACTGGATAATAAATTCCAGAAAAATTATAATAAATTTCTATGATTAACAAGGATCACCTTGGTACTTTACTTTAAGAAAAACTAGGCTTTTTGTCTACTTTGAAAATTGTTAGAACACAATGATCTTTTGATTTATTTATTGATTAATTACGACTTGTAGCTTTTTGTGTTATTTGGAGTTTTAGTCGTATTGAACCCCATCCTTCACTAGTATAAAGACCCTAGAAAGTTAGTTAACATAGTGTGTCACCCCACATTGGTCTCCTATGCCAAGTCATCATTTTGGCTAGGTGCCCAGTCACAAGTCGTGTCGCACCAATTAGTGTCCTAGTGATTTAGCTTAGTGTAAAACTAAGTTATTATATTTTACTTCTACAGCGACGAGTTACTGGACATCCATAGCACTGTTATCGCAGCTTGTTTTGTTTTGCTTTGCTAGAGGCAAGTACTTTCTACGAACTTTACATATTGTCACATAAATAAACTGCAAACCCCACCATGTTATATGCTGATCCTTGGGGAAGCAAGTTAGATCTTTACATGTTGTACTTTCAGTTACTACCATGCTTAGAACAGTCTTGATGTATCTCTCACATGATTAGAATATGGGTATGGGGAAACTGATAGTATTGTACGTGATCACGACCCCCCTACAGTAGCGAGCTCGGTCGCATTCTATATGCACTACCTTGCCGCAGGCCATTACCCCGCATGTCTGTACGGATGTACATTTATGCTTGTTAACTTGTACGTATGTACATTTTATTATGTGCCCTCCAGCACATTGTACATCTATTGACCGATCACGTACTTGCTACAGTTTTAAACATTACATATACATCTGTCTCTATGACATATGTGTCCTTGCCATGATAGACTATGTGATGCCATGCTTTCCAGTTATTTCTCACATGTTCATTCTCATGTTCATTTCCATGTTTCATATGCTAGTTTGCTAGATTTAGTGCTTGCTCCCGTCCTGACAGGATAACGTTGTAGGTGTCCTTACTGAGGAGGAGTTACTCTGCGACTCATACTATAGAGTTACTACCGAGGACCCGGCTCTGCTTTACGAGGATGTTCCTGCGGGGAACCTCGCCTAGTTATCTTTTTGTTTACTTAGACTTTTGAGAGTAGACATGTATTAGACTACATCATTTTGTAACTGGACATGTATCCAGTTTTACATTTCAGTTCACTTGTACTTGGATATTTTACTATATACGACGACTTTTGTGTTTGGAGCATTTATGATTCTTCTTCACTTATAGAACTGTTAGTACATTTAGTCTTATCCTGTTGTCTTTAGAACAGCTTACTACGTTTTATCTCAACGTAGGCTGGACATGACTCGGCCTGGCCCAACAATTTGGGTAGCGGGTCGTGACAAAGAGTGTCAAAGTGTAAGTGAACAATGTGTCAAGTGTGATAGTGTCAACATAGTGTAAGGGGGTACATGAGGTAATATAGGATTTGTGTTAACATGGAACATTACATCTCATTAACTTGTATATTTCATACATTACATCTATTATTATATTACATTTATGCTTGCATTCATTTATTCTCTTGCACTACTATATGTACCATACATTACATACTATGGAACCTACATATTCATTACAAGCCATACTTATACATGCTTACATTAGATAGAATAATTACACCTCGTACATCATTTATTTAACCACTTACTCATGCTTGTATTCTCTATTTAGTTACAAAATGTATATACATTAACATGGGTTAAAATCAAATAGAACATTATATTACACACAAGGGTGCACAAAATGCATATGCCGAATAGTAACTCCTACTAATAATCAATACTGTACCATCTCAGTATGAATTAAAATTTAGGATTAAAGTATGTTATAGATCTATGTGTTAGCTTTCCGAAACTTCAAACGGATCGCATTTTCGTTTCCGGAAACTCCCGGAATCGCGAAAACACCGAGAACGCGTTTATCTTTCGTACAGCTGACACTCAAATAATTCTCCAGAAAGTTACAGAAAGAATTAGGCCTATTAATATATGTTTTTGGAAATCTAACTTCAATACGCTTCTTTTAAAAAAACGGAAGATTAAATCGAGCTTTGAGCTATAAGTTATGACATTTCTAAGTTAGGGCTGAAATTAAAAACGTGGATAAAAATCATGACGGATTTAGATAGTTTGAGCCAAAAGAATACACAATATATATCCTAATTATCCACAACAATAATAGCAATAATAATATGAGGAACCACACTCACAAACTTGATTATATCATCATCATGAACCATTTATTACATATATAAATATAGATACACTCTCATTACAATATATATATATAAATCTATATATGTAACATGAACATATCCACAACACAAAGGACACTCCTATGACCTCCAAATGGACACAAAATGGACACAAATGGAGATACAACCATGGGGGTCATTCCTATGGGTTCAAAATAGACCTATATGCATGAGGAAATGAAAAGGAGAAGGGATTTATACCTCCCGGTAGATCGAATCGAAGAAAAACCTTCCCGGAGCGACACCGACACGTAGAGATTCCAAAAGGACACGAACGAGCTCCGAATCCTCCCAAACTTGGGTAGCTTCCTCCTTGGCTAGAATGGAGAAGGAAAGAAGAAGATTTGGTGGTGAAATGGAAGGATTTGGTGGAGAAATTGCTAGGGATTGCTCTCTAGGAATTTGGGGAAGAACAAGAGAGAGAAAAATAGATGGATAATGACAAATGGGAGGCTCAACCCTATCCTTATTGTGGCTGGCCATAAAGGTGATTTTGTCCTATTAGGAAAAGTCCAAAAGCCCCTACTAACCTATTCTATGAGTATTAGAAAATGGCTAATTGGTTGGGGCTAAATTAGTCATTCTAAAGTCTCTAATCACACTAACCTTATCCATAATAATTAGTCTAACCTCTAACTAAAATATTTCTATCATGTGGACTAAAATTAATATCATGTGGGCCATGTCTAACTAGTGTGTGGGTCCCATTAGAGTCAAACTACCCCCGGGTCCCCGTTTCAAGTCGGATTGAGTTGAAATTCGAACCCGACTCAAATAACCCCAAAACAATATCATAAATAATAAAATAATATCAAAATAATTCAAAGAGGTCAAATGCAAAAATATCCTTAGGCCAAAAATGATATTAAAATATCATAATCACATGGTTAGGCTCTAGGTCAAACAGTCTCTAGGGTTTTACTAGCAAAACGTCAAAACCACAAGTCATTGATTTAAATAATTTTAAAATAATTTAAAATCACCAAAAATCATATCACGAATTAAATATCATTATTAAAATAATTATAAACATGAAAATTTAAAATTACCCTCATTTGGGAAACTGGGTGCTACAATGAATTTCATACTCACAGGACGGAGAGTGCACATGCAAAATTGAAAAAACAGTTGGGCACTAGTCAATCCAATTTTGAGATCTCATGGAGCAGGATACATGATTTGTTGATCGCTCAACACAACCAAATTAAGGCCTCATTTGAGATGAGCCTTAATGTGGCACCACATCGTTATAGTTCTCCTCTATTTAAGAATATCCGAGGATTGGGGTCTCATCATGTGTCACCCTCACTTTTCTAAGATAGGGATAAAATGGTAATTTTCCATTTTAGAATATTTTTGAGAATTTTATTTCATGAATATTAATATTTAATGATTATAGGAGTCGGGTTCGAATTTCATCGCATTCCGACTTAATTCGGGACTCCAGAAAATTTTGACTTGAGTTGTGATTAACACATTAATTAGCCATGGCCCACCATACTTGACATTTAGGTTTAGGAGTATGGACTAATCCCACACGAGTGTTTAGGCTTAAGTATGATTTTTATTTAGTCTAAACTAACTCCCAAAACCAATTTAGGAAGATAACATAGCTAGGAAGATAAGGGAGGGGCAAACTTGTAAATTACAAGTGCCCCAAACCCTTTCCAATAGGGCCGGCCACCTCTCTCTCTCTTCCATTCTTTCACTTCAAATATTTCACCATCTTCTTCTTCTTCAAGATTCTTCCCAAGTAAAGAATAGGATTTCTTTAGATTTTATCTCAAAATAAATCTCTTATTCCCATTTTTCTTCCATCCAACTCTTCCTCTACCCTAAGTGAAGCTTCTCCAAGCTTTTGGGAGCAAGAAGTGCAAGGGTGTGTCCTAAACATTTCATTATGTCGGAGCCGTGTCGGAGGACTTTCGAATCAGAAATCCATCTCCCGATAGGTACAACCTATTCTCTAATTCATTCTTTTCATCATGATAACTAGATTGGACCCCGTAGGATTGATCTCCGTATTTGTGTCCCTATTCGTGTCAAGTTTGAGTCCGTTTGGTGTGTCCTAGGAGAAGTTGTGATTTTGTCCTTGAGTTTCCCCCAAATTTGGACACTTCTAGAATAATTAGACTTGTATCTAAGTGGTTTAGGCACTCCTAAATTTTTTTGTGTTAGTGTGTGTGTGTGTGTGTGTTAATATATATATATATATATATATATATATATATATATATATATATATATATATATATATATATATGAACACACACATGTATATATATATATATATATATATATATATATATATATATGTGTGTGTGTGTGTGTTCATATATATATATATATATATATATATATATATGTGTGTGTGTGTGTGTGTGTGTGTGTATTTATATATATAGAGAGGGGGATTGTCACGACCCGCCACCCTAGCGTTAGGGCACGAGACGTGGGTACGTCCAGCCTACGCCGCAGTGTCGGCGGTAGAACGCTGTTCTAGGTCATAGTCACATCTAAAACAATATGCAATACTCTCCAGACGGAGGACAAACACATAAGGATACTATCTCAATCACAACTCTAAAGATAGATAACAGCACGACGAAATAGATAAGATAATCCACAAGAAAGAGAACCAGGAGTGATGGTAAAACAGTTCTATTAAACAAACACAAGATTTCAAATACAATTCTAAGACAAACAATAAAGAAAATGAACAAACTCTAGGTAAATACTCCAAGCTCTACCAGTGTCCTCTAGGCTAACTGTGAACTCCAAGTACCTGTAAAATTTTATCAACGAGTCCAATCAGGACAGGAACGAGCACATATCTCTCACAACAGTTCATATCAGGAATGGACATATAAAGCAAGCTATAGAAAACTATAGATGAATCGCTGTAAAGAGAAATCAATAAGAGAGAAGATGTAACTGAGATATAATATGATAAATAAAGGATATAACCTTCTACGTGAATCAGAGCATGAATTGGTTATGTAAACAGCTTGGGTTGCACATGGATACAGCTATGGAATGCACATGGATAACTACTGGAGATAATGATCACATAACCAACTACACTCTTCCTGCCCCCAAGCAATACACAAGGATCAAGGCATGTTATGTTATTGCACATGGATAACAACTACTGTATACATGGAGCTCATATGGTCATGAGTGTACATGAATAACACATGAGTGCACATGGATAAATGTGAATACATGGAGTACATGATGAACATAATAAAGTACATGAAACATGACATACTCGATGTATCCGAGGAGATAACATCGCATGAAAAGATCCAGAGGGTACTGATCCGTGTGAACGTCGTGTCAGCATCAAGTATACTAGTCTATAACAAGAGTACATATCCAAAGAAGTATGAAAAGATCAGAGAATGTACTCGCCTGGCAATCCGAACTGCTGATGATGAAAAGTGACTGGACTGGAGTAATAAGATCCTATTTAAAATAACCACATGTCATAATACAGTCTAAAATATCATAAGGAAAGTCTTCAATGCAAATTCTACATGATTTGGGGCAATCTAAGTCAAAGTCAACCTTGGTCAACTTTGGTCAACCAAACTAGTCAAACTGGGTCAAGGGTGGTCAACTAGTCTACAAGTCCACTTTTAGGTCAATACTAGTCCTACATATCAATTACCAATGCATCCTAATACCAAAATCCTACCAACTATTTATACACTCAAAATTAGAAACCATCCTACCCTTCAACAACTCCTAAACTAATCAATAGGCTAAACTTGACGCTTGACATCACAAATCCTAACTAAACTTGGTATCACAAATTGGACTAACCAAAACCTATCTAACTATCAACTGAACTACTTAACTTGGCATCCTAAAATCAAATCCTAAATCAGCTATAGGCATCACCTATACATCTTGATACCCTACATAGATATCTACCCAAGTGCCTATGGCTACCCAACTCAAACACAACCATCTTCTATCAAGTAAACTAATAAGTATCTCTTAACTAGGTCTAATAGGGTTTGAAAATGGGGGTGTGTGTACTGTGTTATACAGAGGCTACATCAACTTGATGGGAACAAATCAAATTTCTGCAACACCAAGACCAAACTTAAGGAAAACCTTATACTGGGTGTCAACCCAAAATCATATACAACCTATTCCAAAAATGCAAACTACTAGTATCACTTAGATAGGGTCAATAGGATCCTGTAGGTTTCAGTTTGTACAGCAATAGCAAGAAATCTGAATCTGTAACAGAGATTTGATTTCTTGAACATCAAAAATCTGAACTATTAATGAAGACTCAATACTATGTGTCAACCCAAAATTCGATCATAGCCTTAACTCATTGTAAACTAGGAAGAGTCTCTTATATAGGTCAAAAGGGATCTGTAGGTTGGTTTTGTAGGAATTAAACTCAAACAAATACTGAAATCTGAAACTGGAAATTTGAACTCATCTTGATACCCAAGTCAAACACAAAATCGATTACAACCTATCCTATGATGCAATCTAACATATAACACAAAGGAGAGGTAATGTAGGATTTGCAGGTCAGGTCCTATACCGAAATTAACATCGAATTGATGGAAAGAATCAAACTTCTGAAATTGAAAACTGGAATCAATTACTAACCCGATACTCAAAGAAAACCCAAACTCAACCACAAATTCGATTACACCTTTTTCCCTATGATGCAATAGTAAGTAATCTCTTATGTGGGTCAAAAAGGATATGTGGGTTTGTATAATACATGAATATATATATTAAATATCAGATCAAAAGGAAGAAAAGAACTGAAACAGAGAACTGTTCTCAAGAACCCGATACTCAAAACATAACCTAAACATAACCTAAATTATTCGAAAACCTATATAATAATCAAACCCAAAGGTTGGTAATGTGCCCTGTGTATGTGTAGGTACTACCCAGGTCGTGTCGTGTCCAGATGACAAGACACGACGTGTCCAAATAACAATTCATAGACTGGTCGAAACCTAAAGAACTAAACATCGTGCACGCGTGTCACACGATCTAGGGCTCGACACAGAGCAAGGTAGGACGCGTGGTTGCTCGTACACGTAGCCCAACTATAGGGCTACATGTCCACGTGCCTGCACTGGACCCTCGCCACGTGTCCGAGTCGCACGAAGTGCGTATTGGACGCGCGTTCTCACGCGCGCGCGACAGGCCGCGATCAATGCCGTGTCGATTTCTTCCTAGACGCTCCACGAAATCCTACGAAAATTTACGAGCATGCTCTCAGTCGTGGTGCCTCCCTACTGACCAAAATTCTCGCGTTGAATCGTCGTGTCCATCGAGAACGGACACGACAGCAGCAGGACACGCGTGCGGTCCTCGTGCTGCGCGTGCGTGTCCAATTTTGGACACAAAAACGTGTCGATTTAATCAAGAACCTAGGGTTTGGGAATCCCTACATCTAGGGCTATCGATTCATGAAGTTAGTTTACAAAAATAACAGAATCGAATTCTAAGAGGAATTCCATCGAACACTTTTAACCCTAATCCGATACATGTCCGATACACCTATCAAACGGACACGAAACTTAACCAAACTTCATGGGTGGGTCTAGGGTACCTAGATGCATGCTACTATGAAGAAAAATCAGAAGAAACTATGGAGTTTAGCTGTTTACCTATTGCGAGTTGAAAAATCAAGAAACTGACTTCTCGATCGATGAGACGACCAGTTTTTACCGAACAAACGCCTCCAACTCCTTGCTAGAAATGCTCCAGCAAATTCTCCTCCTTCCCACGATCACAACGCACTTCCTTTGAGGTGAAACGGAGGTCGGATGAGAAAGTTAGGGTTTTGGAGAGCTGGAAACTAGGATTTTGTAAAGGGGGTGTCCATACTAATGCAATGCTTATATAGGAAGTGGCGGTTTCCTGTTTTGGCCGGCCATATGAGTCCTACTAGGGTTAGGGTTGGTTCATGGGCCCCCCTCTACTATTTAAGTTGAGTTTAAGCCCATTTATCAAAAGGCTAAAAGGCCAATTAATTAAATAGCCTAAAAATAGTCAAATGGCTTTCTAAATTAAACCAAAGCCTAAAAATAAATTCTAATTAGCTAGATGATCATCATAGGTCATGGTTAGTCTCTAATGTGGATTTTCTAAAGTTAAACCAAAGGCTAAATCAATCACAAGTCAATAATATCTAGAAAATCAGAAAATGACTAAAATGGCTAAAATGACTAAAATACCCTTATTTCAAAAAGTGGGTGTTACAAGTCTACCCTCCTTAAAAATAATTTCGTCCTCGAAATTAAGATGATCCTACTCTTTCTAGGTCAATCCCCAAAAATTATGGTCTTAAGAAAACTTATCTAAATCATGCAGTTGAAAAGAAATCATACAGGGTTATGGCAGGCAATCAGTCTGGAGTCTCGTCTAGCTACTAAAGTCATACTAGATCAAAAGTAGTCATAAGGTATCAAGCATACAAACATTATGGCAGGGTACAGTAATCATCAAGATAGGATAAGGTATGGGTCAAGAACTCACCTTTACTAGGTCTGGTAGCTGGAACTCTCTCTCCTGGAGGTAGGCTTCGTCTAGGGGCAAGTGTAGTAGGACAGTCTCGTATCTTGTGTGTAGCTGACCCACAAAATAGGCACAATCCTAGTCTCTTCCTACAGTCCTTCCATACGTGCCCAAGCTTCTTACAGAAGGCACAGGTAGGCACTCGCTCAGCTGGTCTCTGCTGGACAGGAATCTGAACTGGATAGGCTGGTCTAGGCTGATAGCCTGGGTACTCCTGAGGCTCTGGGTTTAAACTGCTCCTCACTCTCTTGGGACTAGGCTCCTCCCTCGAATGCACGTAATTCCACAACAGTTGGATACTGAGACTCTTCTCTCTCATAAGCTCGGCCTGAAGTCTCTGTACCTCCCACAAATCCTGAAGAAATCTGTGAATATGAGCTTCAACAGGAATGGCATGGGGTACCACTCCAGAAGGCAAAGGAAAGTCCTCAGTCTCCGGCTGAACTGCAGTCCTCTCATGAAGGATAGGAGATGGAGAGAAATTATCCGGTGAGGCTACTAACACCTCCTGAGCAATAGAAGGGGAAAGTACAATCTCGATCTCATCTGGAATTGCAGCTGTGCACTGGGGACAAACTCTGGTCATAGGTGCCATTCTGGAAAAGATAAGAAGAAATAATAAATCATCGGGCTGTAAGGCAGTCTGTCGTCCTATACAAATACTGGTGATAAAAAACAACTGAAATTAACTATAAAGCATTAATATTCTAAAGATGATCACAAATCGAAAGTTTAAAGCACGACTGTCAATAACACTGAAATCCAAGCACACACACACTATATATATATATATATATATATATATATATATATATATATATATATATATATATATAGAAATTTTAGTCTCGATATGATCTAAGTTGATCAATTACAGGATGAATCGAGGTTTGGCAAGATGGAGAACGAGGTTTTTGAAGTCTAGGCACGAGTATCCAGGACTTGAAATCCATGTCACAATTGGATTAATTCAATTGAATAAGGTTCCAAACATTGGACGATAAGGGAATGACCAAGTCGACTGGTCGCGATCAAGGGTTTAGAATTCAACACTATTGAAATCCTAAAGAATACTGTGAGAATATGGAAATAAGCCACTATCTTCCTTTTGATAAGGAAGCTAAACGTGATATTCTGGGTTGACCTATTAAGTACAGTGCCTTGCCTTTCTGAAATATGTGAAAGACAAAAGCAAAAAGAGTTCAAAGACGATACTATTGAGTACAATACGTGGTTCATAGACGACGAAAATAGTTCAAGGAGAATTGCCAAACTATCGTGGATGAGACAGATGCTCTAGAGTCTCATCCACGTAGAGTAATATATGAAAACGAACCAAGTGCACTAGGTTGATCAGACCATCATACACCGGTTCTGATTCGACAATATGTTAGTGGGTCGACCCAATAAAATATGTCATGATCAAGCTCGAAAAGAGATAAGCTTGCAAAACTAAGGCTAAATTAGCAACATAAGGTAGTCAAGTATAAGTAAGAGAGGTAATAATGAAGAAGAAAAAAATAGTCCAAGATCCTTAACTAAGTTGGTCAAGCAATCAAGATAAGGTACAACGTTAAGCATTTAAAGAAACAAGAAGAACACCATCACATGTCGGGTTGAAAGAAATAAGTCATGGTTGGATCTCGAATTTAAGTCAGAACGTAATTTAGTATCATGGTGAGGGTACATGAATAAAGAAAATCAAGTTGAAGCATGAATAAATTTAATTAAGAATCCAGTGAAATAATCTAGGGACACAGTACTAAAGGCGAATACTGTTAAGGAATGATCAAATACAAATGGTTAGAAGTCACAATAAAAATCTAGATTTGAGGGAAGGTTGAGTAAGTCAAGATTGAGATACAGTCCCAAAGTTTGGCAGACGACTAACAACACTAGAGTATGTACTACTATCATAGACATGAGTGATATGGCAATTAGTGTGGAACACTTCTATCTCATTAAGGTTACCTTGGTGGCCTACCTTTACATTCCTTTAAAAATTTCCAAAAAATAACTACCTCAATTTGTATTCACTCTAAGCCTTCCAATCTAACTACGACTAACATTTAAATCCTTTTTATAAACCTCATAGTAACTTTTATCACATTACTACTCACCTTTCCAAAATTTAACATTTCAATCCAACTTTGAACTCCAGAGTCAATAAATCATGAATCCATAAAATTCTATATCATTTCATAACTTTAAAATTTCCAATTTGTCTCAAATAATTCTCAAAATAAACACTCAGCATATCACGGCAATCTAGCATTTACAGCTCAGTATTTCAACGTACTTATCAACCATAATTTCTCTTTCTAAGTCATTGAAACATATTCACTACTTCGTAAACCAAAATCTAAATAGATTTTTAAATATTCAATCAATTGACACGATTCCGAACAATCGTTTTCATATCTTTCCAATCTTTTAAACCAAATTTTAATATCATTGCTCCCACTTAAATTTGAAATTCAATAATCATATACATCGCAATTTGTACGACTCAATTTAATAGTTCATACTGCCACCCTTTTTTTTTGATCATTCAAACCAATCTATATACGTTCAAGGATGTATAATCATAATCTAATAATTCATGAATCACATCAATTCCTGAAATCTATTTATATAGATTCTAACTATTTTCCTCCAGTATCAAAATATAATTTTATAATCCTCTGGTGATTACTACTTAGAATCTTCAAGATAAATTTCTTTGGTAATATCCCAAACTTACAACTACTAATCATTAAATCATCCATTTAGAAAAAAAAAACTCCCATAACTTAGTCAAGGTATCCGTGTGTTCCAATTCCTTAATGTAATCCTTCTAGCCATGTATTTGACCAATGAGTATATAGCAGTGTAGCCATCTTTCTAACCATTATTAAGCACAAGAAAGTAAGGGTATTGGTGAAAAGAGTTCAAACAAGATGCAAGAATCAAGGGAGGAAGGTGGACTAACATAAGGGAAAGGGAATTTTAAATCGAAGCTCAAAATGAGATTCTCAAGGGTCGTCCCAGGAATCTCTCAGGAAATTCTAATAGTGATTGAGTATCCTCTCAATCTAACAACTTACTTCCTATACTCTATAGCAGGCTCGTAGTAATACAATTAAATTGTCGTACTACTACGACATCGCACAAATACGAATGTGGTCTTGCATGGACTGGAGGGATGAAATCGTGTCTCCATAACTATCTTGAAGACTGATCGAACAAGGAATCAATTACTGAAAAAGAAGCAAAATCATCAAAGGAGGACGGTTGTTTTCAAAAAGGAGACAATTAACAGCAAGAATTGATAAGAGTTTTTCTAATGTGATTGAGTACCTTAACTTATATCCTATATCCTATTGCAGGTTGTAATGATACTCTAGTTCGAGTACCACCACCAATCACTCTAGTTGTGATTGGTGACCTGCATGGGCCACCACTAAAAATGTGTCACGACCCGCACCCTAGCGTTAGGGCACGAGACGTGGGTACGTCTAGCCTACGCCGCAGTGTCGGCGGTAGAACGTTGTTCTAGGTCATAGTCACATCTAAAACAATATGCAATACTCTCCAGACGGAGGACACACACATAAGGATACTATCTCAATCACAACTCTAAAGATAGATAACAGCACGATGAAATAGATAAGATAATCCACAAGAGAGAGAACCAGGAGTGATGGTAAAACAGTTCTATTAAACAAACACAAGATTTCAAATACAACTCTAAGACAAACAATAAAGAAAATGAACAAACTCTAGGTAAATACTCCAAGCTCTACCAGTGTCCTCTAGGCTAACTGTGAACTCCAAGTACCTGTAAAATTTTATCAACGGGTCCAATCAGGATAGGAACGAGCACATATCTCTCACAACAGTTCATATCAGGAATGGACATATAAAGCAAGCTATAGAAAACTATACATGAATCGCTGTAAAGAGAAATCAACAAGAGAGAAGATGTAACTGAGATATAATATGATAAATAAAGGATATAACCTTCTACGTGAATCAGAGCATGAATTGGTTATGTAAACAGCTTGGGTTGCACATGGATACAGCTATGGAATGCACATGGATAACTACTGGGGATAATGATCACATAACCAACTACACCCTCCCTGCCCCCAACCAATACACAAGGATCAAGGCATGTTATGTTATTGCACATGGATAACAACTACTGTATACATGGAGCTCATATGGTCATGAGTGTACATGAATAACACATGAGTGCACATGGATAAATGTGAATACATGGAGTACATGATGAACATGATAAAGTACATGAAACATGACATACTCGATGTATCCGAGGAGATAACATCGCATGAAAAGATCCAGAGGGTACTGATCCGTGTGAACGTCGTGTCAGCATCAAGTATACTAGTCTATAACAAGAGTACATATCCAAAGAAGTATGAAAAGATCAGAGAATGTACTCGCCTGGCAATCCGAAGTGCTAATGATGAAAAGTGACTGGACTGGAGTAATAAGATCCTATTTAAAACAACCACATGTCATAATACAGTCTAAAATATCATAAGGAAAGTCTTCAATGCAAATTCTACATGATTTGGGGCAATCTAAGTCAAAGTCAACCTTGGTCAACTTTGGTCAACCAAACTAGTCAAACTGGGTCAAGGGTGGTCAACTAGTCTACAAGTCCACTTTTAGGTCAATACTAGTCCTACATATCAATTACCAATGCATCCTAATACCAAAATCCTACCAACTATTTATACACTCAAAATTAGAAACCATCATACCCTTCAATAACTCCTAAACTAATCAATAGGCTAAACTTGACACTTGACATCACAAATCCTAACTAAACTTGGTATCACAAATTGGACTAACCAAAACCTATCTAACTATCAACTGAACTACTTAACTTGGCATCCTAAAATCAAATCCTAAATCAGCTATAGGCATCACCTATACATCTTGATACCCTACATAGATATCTACCCAAGTGCCTATGGCTACCCAACTCAAACACAACCATCTTCTATCAAGTAAACTAATAAGTATCTCTTAACTAGGTCTAATAGGGTTTGAAAAGGGGTGTGTGTGTACTGTATTATACAGAGGCTACATCAACTTGATGGGAACAAATCAAATTTCTGCAACACCAAGACCGAACTTAAGGAAAACCTTATACTGGGTGTCAACCCAAAATCATATACAACCTATTCCAAAAATGCAAACTACTAGTATCACTTAGATAGGGTCAATAGGATCCTGTAGGTTTCAGTTTGTACAGCAATAGCAAGAAATCTGAATCTGTAACAGAGATTTGATTTCTTGAACATCAAAAATCTAAACTATTAATGAAGACTCAATACTATGTGTCAACCCAAAATTCGATCATAGCCTTAACTCATTGTAAACTAGGAAGTAGTCTCTTATATAGGTCAAAAGGGATCTGTAGGTTGGTTTTGTAGGAATTAAACTCAAACAAATACTGAAATCTGAAACTGGAAATTTGAACTCATCTTGATACCCAAGCCAAACACAAAATCGATTACAACCTATCCTATGATGCAATCTAACATGTAACACAAAGGAGAGGTAATGTAGGATTTGCATGTCAGGTCCTATACTAAAATTAACATCGAATTGATGGAAACAATCAAACTTCTGAAATTGAAAACTGGAATCAATTACTAACCCGATACTCAAAAAAAACCCAAACTCAACCACAAATTCGATTACACCCTTTTCCCTATGATGCAATAGTAAGTAATCTCTTATGTGGGTCAAAAAGGATCTGTGGGTTTGTATAATACATGAATATATATATTAAATATCAGATCAAAAGGAAGAAAAGAACTGAAACAGAGAACTGTTCTCAAGAACCCGATACTCAAAACATAACCTAAACATAACCTAAATTATTCGAAAACCTATATAATAATCAAACCCAAAGGTTGGTAATGTGCCCTGTGTTTGTGTAGGTACTACCCAGGTCGTGTCGTGTCCAGATGACAAGACACGACGTGTCCAAATAACAATTCATAGACTGGTCGAAACCCAAAGAACTAAACATCGTGCACGCGTGTCACACGATCTAGGGCTCGACACAGAGCAAGGTAGGACGCGTGGTTGCTCATACACGTAGCCCAACTATAGGACTACACGTCCACCTGCCTGCACTGGACCCTCGCCACATGTCCGAGTCGCACGAAGTGTGTATCGGACGCTCGTTCTCACGCGCGCGCGACAGGCCGCGATCAATGCCGTGTCGATTTCTCCCTCGACGCTCCACGAAATCCCACAAAAATTTACGAGCATGCTATCAGTCGTGGTGCCTCCCTACTGACCAAAATTCTCACGTTGAATCGTCGTGTCCATCGAGAACGGACACGGCAGCAGCAGGACACGCGCGCGATCCTCGTGCTGCGCGTGCGTGTCCAATTTTGGACACAAAAATGTGTCGATTTAATCAAGAACCTAGGGTTTGGGAATCCCTACATCTAGGGCTATCGATTCATGAAGTTAGTTTGCAAAAATAACAGAATCGAATTGTAAGAGGAATTCTATCGAACACTTTTAACCCTAATCCGATACGTGTCCGATACACCTATCAAACGGACACGAAACTTAACCAAACTTCATGGGTGGGTCTAGGGTACCTAGATGCATGCTACTATGAAGAAAAATCAGAAGAAACTATGGATTTTAGGTGTTTACCTATTGCGAGTTGAAAAATCAAGAAACTGACTTCTCAGTCGATAAGACGACCAGTTTTTACCGAGCAAACGCCTCCAACTCCTTGCTAGCAATACTCCAGCAAATTCTTCTCCTTCCCATGATCACAACGCACTTCGTTTGAGGTGAAACGGAGGTCGGATGAAAAAGTTAGGGTTTTGGAGAGCTGGAAAGTAGGGTTTTGTAAAGGGGGTGTCCATACTAATGCAATGCTTATATAGGAAGTGGCGGTTTCCTATTTTGGCCGGCCATATGAGTCCTACTAGGGTTAGGGTTGGTTCATGGGCCCCCCTCTACTATTTAAGTTGAGTTTAAGCCCATTTATCAAAAGGCTAAAAGGCCAATTAATTAAATAGCCTAAAAATAGTCAAATGGCTTTCTAAATTAAACCAAAGCCTAAAAATAAATTCTAATTAGCTAGATGATCATCATAGGTCATGGTTAGTCTCTAATGTGGATTTTCTAAAGTTAAACCAAAGGCTAAATCAATCACAAGTCAATAATATCTAGAAAATCACAAAATGACTAAAATGGCTAAAATGACTAAAATACCCTTATTTCAAAAAGTGGATGTTACAGGGATGAATGAGAGTGGTGGATTTGTTGTGTTTATATATATATTAGAGAGTTTAGAGAAGAATAGAGGAGTTTAGAGAGGAGTTTAGAGAAGAGATTAGAGAGGAGAATAGAGGAGAGAAGAGGGGAAGAAGAGGAGGGCAACCAACAGCAACTAGGGGGGCCAAGGGGCTGCTGCCCCCCCCCCCCCCAACACAGCAGCAGCAGCATTAGCAGTTGCCTAGCAGCAGCAGCAAGCAGCCTTAGCAGCAGCAGTAAAGCAGCAGTAGCACCCCACTTTAGCCCCATAAACCCCCCCACATATACACACACACACACACACATATATATATATATATATATATATATATATATATGTGCGCCTATATATACCCTCTAACTAACCCTTAAAACTAGTCCTAAGTGAGAGTGGAAAGTGAGTGTTCGATAGTGTGTGTGAGTGGTTGTGTGAGATAGAAGTGAGAGGGTGATTTTGAGTTACGAGCGTCGGAACGCGTCCAAACTTGGAGGGAACTTAGTTAGTATGAAATAGAGTTTGCGGGTAGGCTCCTAGGTTGAAATCGGGATTCCGTTTGGGAATTGGAGAAGAGTATCACGCGATATCATTGAATATCTTGAGATACTCAAGATAACGGGTAAACGACCAATATGGACCGTAAGATGGACTGGATGTCCACTCTACCTAGAGAACTTGGTAGGTAATGATTGTATAGGCTAGTATCCTACTATCCTAGGAAGTCGGGAGTAGAATTCCTAAGGGAAGGCCACTTGGCGTCAATGTTAGAGTGGTTTAAGGGTATGTGTATTAGAGGGTAATCGGGTAATTTCAAGATACGGGATTCGGGTATTCGAATTGACTTGAAACTTAAGTGACTTGTTAGGTACATCCTACAAATGTCATTTTTGAACCAATTTTGGCTCGGTTGACCCAGAGTTGACTTTTTACCCAAAAGTCAACGATGAGTCAACACTTTGTCTAATTTTGACCAAATCCAAACTAGAGTTGACCAATTGACCAAAAGTCAACTGTTGGTCAACATTTGACCAGTTTGACCTAGGGTTGACCTAGAGTTGACCAGGGTTGACCAGTTGACTAAAAGTCAACTGTAGGCCAACTCTTGACCCCGTTTGATTTGCCTTGACTTGTTTTGACTTGCGATGACTGGTATGACCTAGAGTTGTCACCCTCACTTTTTCCAGTTAGGGGTAAAATGGTAATTTTCCATTTTTTTAATATTTTTGGAAATTTTATTTCATGAATATTATTATTTAATTATTATAGGAGTCGGGTTCGAATTTTATCGCATTCCGAGTTAATTCGGGACCCCGGTAAATTTCGACTTGAGCTGTAATTAGCCTGTTAGCTAACCATGGCCCACCACACTAAATTTTAGGGTTTAAGAGTTTGGACTAGTTTTTCATGAGTAATTTAGTTTAATTATGATTTTTAATTATTTTTAGCAACTTCCTAAACCTAATTTGAAATTTATTTGCATTAGGCTTAGGGAGGGGCAAACTTGTAATTACAAGTGCCCCTCACCCACACCCATGCCATGCTTGGCCGGCCACATATAGCCCCCCCCCCCCTCTTTCTTCTCCACTAAGCTACTCTCTCTCTCTCTCTTTCAATTTCATTTTCTTCCCAAAGCTTCTTCCTCCAACAATTTCCTTTTAGGTATGTTTCTAATTTCTAAGTTATTTCTCTTTTGCATATAGTTCCTTCACTATAAATGGAGAGGAGAAGATTCTCTACCATTTGCCCACAAATTTGTAGGTTTTCCATAGAAAAATAGGTTGATGATTTATTAGGATTTAATTCTTAGAGAGTGATATATATATATATATATATATATATATATATATATATATATATATATATATATATATATATATATACATATACATGTGTATTTATGTGTTGTGTATATATATATTGATATGATATTTGTGTCATGGGGATGGTGGTGTTGTGAGAGTGGTGTGTGTGTGTTTGTGTTGTGTGAGGATGTGTGTGTGTGTGTTTATATATATATATATATATATATATATATATATATATATATATATATATATATATATATAGTTATATGAGTGTATATATATATATATACACTCATATAACTATATATATATATATATATATATATATATATATATAACTATATATATATATATATATATATATATATATAGATATGAGTGTATTTATATATATACATGGATGTGTGTATATGGATGTGTGTGTGTTATATATATATTTAGAGGGATGGATAGATATCTAGATAGATATCTAGTTATATATATATATATATATATATATATATATATATATATATATATATATATATATATGAAGTGTATATATATAGGAAAGTAGAAGGAGATGAAGAAGAAGATGAAACCCAGCAGCAGCAGCTGCTGCCAGGATTTCCCCCCCCCCCCCCTATTGGCTTTTAAGCCTACTAAACCCCCCCTTCACCTATGTATATATATATATATATATATATATAGATATATATATATATATATATATATATATATATATATATATATATATATATATATATATATATATATATATGTATTATATATGGTTAGAATCGTAGAGAAGAGTAGAAGAAGATTATGGAATGAGAAGTTAGGAAAGAATTAGAGGTTAGAAGAAAAGATTTGAAGAAGTTGGAAGAATAGGAAGAAAGCTAGAATAGGAAAAAGGGAAAAACCGAGTTAGAGGGCGAAACGGAGCTCGGAGTATCCGATTGAGTTGAAACTTGGCATGGGGCATGAATACGTGATTTAGATTTTGCGGATAGGCTTCCGGGTGGAATTCGGGGTTGTAGGACGCCGGTATCGCGCCGTACCATTCCGTATCTTGAAATATTCAAGATACCGGCAATGGGCCGTAACATGGACTAGATGTCCATTTTACTTAGGTATCTTGGTAGGTAATATATGTATAGGCTAGTATCATACTACCCTAGGGAGCTCGGGTCAAAATACCAAGCGTAGGTAGGCTAACTTGATAGTTGCCGAAGCTAGAATTTTACCCTTTTTAAGGGTAAAATAGGATATTGGCCTACGGGCAAGATATGTGTTTCGAAGTCCAATATGGACCTGGGTATGGGTTGTAGAGGTTGGTAATAGTTAGAAATAGTCGCCTAGACCTAGTCTTGACCCCGGTTGACCACAGTTGACTTTTTGGACCAAAGGTCAACTATGGGTCAACGCTTTACCCAAATTAGTCCCAATTTCCATTAGACTTGTGTAGTTGACCAAAAGTCAACTATTAGTCACCATTGACCTAGGGTTGACCAGGGTTGACCTAGAGTTGACCAGAGTTGACCAGTTGACCGAAAGTCAACTGTAGGCCAACTCTTGACTCCGTTTGACTTTTTTCGACTTGTTTTGACCCGTGATGCCTGGTATGACCTAGGATTGACTTGGTTAGGCTTAGATTGACTTGATATAACTTGATTTGACCTAGATTGACTTGACAGGACTTAGTGTGACTCAATGAGACCTAGTTTGACCTAGATTGCATATCATTCATTGTAAATTATTCCTAAACTTGTTTAAACCTAAATTAACTTACAGTATCTCATATTTAGGTCTTCTGATACCGCTCTGAGCATTGATATACCATACAGCTCAGGACAGCAGGCGAGTACATTCACTGATAGTTTTCATTGTCTTGATATCTGCTATATCCGATTCAGTTGTAGTGTCTTACTTGATTCCTAACACGATGGTTCACGGACTAGTATATGTCGGATCCTGTCATGAGATGTTGTTCCCGGGTTACTTGGTATATTGGTACATGACTCGACTTGTTACTTGTACTTGTATAGACATGGACTTGGGAGTGGGCTGATCACCTGCTTTTGAATCCCGTGTCATGACGTGTTATGTCCGGATCCTTTATACTATTCGGGGATGGGGAGTTATTAGTGGTTGTGTGATCAAATTCCCACATTGTTCTACTGTATACATTCTTCATAGCTATACCCTCGCCTCACGACGGGTAAAGCCTTACCCTACATCGTTCATAGCTTTCCATGGTGACCGGCCTTACCGTTCTACTGTATACATTGTTCATAGCCGGTCGGATGGAAAGCCTGATCATGTTTCCCAAGCCGATCATATAACGCTCTAATAATTCAAATCACATTTTATATTTACTTTATCTTATCGTATATCCTGCTCTGTTCTATATTCAGTATTTTCTCACCATGCCATGATATACAGTTACTCACATGCTCTACTTGCCTTTACATTGTACCTTGATTGGAGACTAAGTTCTGCTCGAGAGAAGAGTTACAACCCCGGTCCTTGTTTGGTTTAAAGGTTGTAACTCCGCTTCCGAACGGTTCCCAAGTTTTCATATATCTTTGTCTTGTAGTTCATTATACTGTCTCTTATAGAATTTATCAATTCACATGGAACTGCTGTTAGTGTTTGTACTTGCTCATTTTCCTGACAGGATACCGTTATGATATATTACAGATGACTCTGAGGCGGACTGCTCGACCTATTATGGGCTCGAGTCAAATGGAGTAGCCTTAGATCGTGGCCTTATAGTAGAGCCACTAGATTTTGTACTTCCAGAGTAGTGTAGGTTAGCTAGGTTTGACTGGACTGCGATCCAGCTAGCTTATTAGACTGTAGTTCTATATTCTATTTTGATACCCTGTGATGTATATCTGGGCTTGTATTGGACTCTGCACTTATTTACTCTTTCATCTATCATATGTCTTTCCTCTGAGCTATCTACCTTAGTTTTATTCTGTGATTGAGACTGTATTGTTATGTCACCTCCATTCGGAGAGTATATACTGTATAGGTACATTTTAACTGTTAGTCGTAGGCATTTACAGACCCTATATACAGCGTTCTACCGCCGATACTGCGGCGTAGGCTGGACATAACCACGTGCTCGTCCCCCTCTTCAGGGTGCAGGTCGTGACACGTTTTTGTGGTGGCCCACGCAGGTCTCATGTCGCAATTATTGCGATCTCGTAATGGTGCTCGACTTAGAGTACTAATTACGAGCCTGCGATTAGGACGTAGGACCTAGGATATGATAGGAGTTTCTCAATCACACCTAGGAAATTTTCCGATCTTTGATTATCATGATTACTCCCCTTGTATTAAATTAACTGTCCTTCCTTGATAATCTACTCATGTGTCATATTGATCTCTTTGTTTCAATTCGTCTCCAGGATGACGAAGACGCACCCGCAGGCCACTGGATCGAGTAGTTTGCCTGAGAGATCTGATCAGGCAGAGGAGGAGGTTCACGAGACTGCCCCCAGTGATTCTACTATTCTGGAGACCCAGGCAGTTGTACAGGGAGGTCTACCACCTCCACCCCAGAGGGTTACGACCGTTGTTCCGGAGATTCTGCCGCCATCACCACCGGTACCGACGGATACGCATCATATGTTCCTTCTCCTTCAGCAGATGATGGAGACACAGTGGGCCCAGGCAGAAGCGTCGCAGCGCCAGTCGGAGGCGTCACACCGACAGATCGAGATGCTGAGGCAGAGTATGGAGAACTCGCATCAGCTTGCCCTAGCAGCAGTAGAGAGAGTGGCACCGGGTACGGTACAGGGCCCTACTGGCCAGCAGCCGTACCAGCAGCAGTCCAGGCCGGGGATAGTATTGGACTTCAGGAAGATGAGCTCCAGGGACTTCACAGGCACGGAGGGCATCCTCTATGCAGACGACTGGCTAGAGGATGTACAGCGGAGCATGGAGCTGGCAGAGCTTCCTAGAGCGCTTTGGGTTTCGGCCGCAGCCAGCCGATTCTTCGACATTGCGCTGACATGGTACCGCACGGATCCTCGTGCGTCAGTGAGAGGGCTGACTTTGGAGAACTTCCGGAGGCTCTTCAAGGAGAAGTTCTTCCCGGACGTGGCTCTTACAGTATTGGAGGGCCAGTTCGTGGGTCTAGTGCAGGGGAACTCGTCGGTGGACGAGTATGCAGCTGAGTTCTTCCGCCTTAGCAGGTTTGCTCCCGATATGATCCAGGATGAGGGGCAGAAGGCTCGTAAGTTCCGCAGGGGACTTATTTATGCAGTACGCACCCGCACCTCAGGTCGCCGTGACGCGACGTTCGATCAGATATTGATGGACGCGCAGATCGCATAGGAGGACTTCGGCCTCAAGCCGAAGAGGAGCGAAGATACTATGGGGGCGAGTTCCAGTGCAGGACCGGCCAAGCGCCCCCACATTCAGCAGCAGCAGCAGAGGCCGTTTCAGCAGCAGCCTCTGTTACAGATTCAGCAGGCACCAGCGCGTACCCAGCAGCACCAGGGACAGGGCCAGAGGCAGGCCATCCAGTGTGCCTTCTGCAAGAAGATGGGGCACACCCGAGAGGATTGTAGGATGAAACAGGGAGTTTGTTTATTCTGTGGAGCTCCAGACCACCAGGTGAAGAACTGTGCTGCCCGTGCAGCCAGACAGGCAGGCCAGGACGGAGTACAGCAGGCTAGAGGAGGCCAGCAAGGGCTTGCTTTCGCCATGACAGTTGAGCCCACTCAGGCAGTAGCAGAGCAGATAGCAGGTTCCAATCTTTCGATCTCCTTTCCGTATTTGCCTTCTTATAAACTGTCTTGAAACTCGATTCTATCTGTTCTTTGATCGTTGGATGAAAATTGTTCTTGTGATGTGATTTTCTTCTGAGATAAGTCGTATGGGCTAGGTCGCCTCGATTATGAGATTTTAGAATACTCTAAGGTCATGCTAGCAGGCATAGTGAGGACATATAGTCGGATTATGGTCGTATTTCTTGGGTGTGGAAATTTAAGGTTTTTGCTGCCAAGCTAGCGGCAATACGAAAATTTTAAATACCATAATTCTAGAGATATGTACCTTAGTCGAGGACTCTGTGATTATCGTAGCCTTGCTCACTGGCATGACGGAGATTCTGAGTATCATGATGATTGGACAGACGCATACGATTATCGAACTGCATAATTTTTCTGTGTTTACTTTGTTTTAATATTTGGAGGATGAATTCTTTTAAGGTGGATAGACTTATAGCACCCAGTTTCTATTTGAGAGTAATTTTAAATTTTATAATTTTAGTCATTTATTTCATGCTTGATTTTTGAGATTTTAATCATTTAAATTTTAAGCCATGACTTGTGATTTTGATATTTACTATTGTTTGGTTTTAATTTCGAGGACGAAATTTCTTTTAAGGTGGATAGACTTGTCACCCTCACTTTTTCCAGTTAGGGATAAAATGGTAATTTTTCATTTTTTAAATATTTTTGGAAATTTTATTTTATTTCATGAATATTATTATTTAATTATTATAGGAGTCGGGTTCGAATTTTATCGCATTCCGAGTTAATTCGGGACCCCGGTGAATTTCGACTTGAGCTGTAATTAGCCTGTTAGCTAACCATGGCCCACCACACTAAATTTTAGGGTTTAAGAGTTTGGACTAGTTCCCCATGAGTAATTTAGTTTAATTATGATTTTTAATTATTTTTAGCAACTTCCTAAACCTAATTTGGAATTTATTTGCATTAGGCTTAGGGAGGGGCAAACTTGTAATTACAAGTGCCCCTCACCCACACCCATGCCATGCTTGGCCGGCCACATATAGCCCCCCCCTCTTTCTTCTCCACTAAGCTACTCTCTCTCTCTCTCTCTCTCTTTAAATTTCATTTTCTTCCCAAAGCTTCTTCCTCCAACAATTTCCTTTTAGGTATGTTTCTAATTTCTAAGTTATTTCTCTTTTGCATATAGTTCCTTCACTATAAATGGAGAGGAGAAGATTCTCTACCATTTGCCCACAAATTTGTAGGTTTTCCATAGAAAAATAGGTTGATGATTTATTAGGATTTAATTCTTAGAGAGTGGTATATATATATATATATATATATTATATATATATATATATATATATATATATATATATATATATATATTTATATATATATATATATATATATATATATATACATGTGTATTTATGTGTTGTGTATATATATATTGATATGATATTTGTGTCATGGGGATGGTGGTGTTGTGAGAGTGGTGTGTGTGTGTTTGTGTTGTGTGAGGATACATATATATATATATATATATATATACATATATATATACATATATATATATATATACATGTGTATTTATGTGTTGTGTATATATATATTGATATGATATTTGTGTCATGGGGATGGTGGTGTTGTGAGAGTGGTGTGTGTGTGTTTGTGTTGTGTGAGGATGTGTGTGTGTGTGTTTATATATATATATATATATATATATATATATATATATATATATATATATATATATATATATATGAGTGTATTTATATATATACATGGATGTGTGTGTGTTATATATATATTTAGAGGGATGGATAGATATCTAGATAGATTATAGATAGATATCTAGTTTTTATATATATATATATATATATATATATATATATATATATATATATATATATATATATATATATATATATATATATATATATATATATATATATATATATATATATATATGAAGTGTATATATATAGGGAAGTAGAAGGAGATGAAGAAGAAGGATGAAACCCAGCAGCAGCAGCAGCTACCTGGCAGCAGCTGCTGCCAGGATTTCCCCCCCCTATTGGCTTTTAAGCCTACTAAACCCCCCCCTTTTACCTATGTATATATATATATATATATATATATATATATATATATATATATATATATATATATATATATATATATATATATATATGTATTATATATGGTTAGAATCGTAGAGAAGAGTAGAAGAAGATTATGGAATGAGAAGTTAGGAAAGAATTAGAGGTTAGAAGAAAAGATTTGAAGAAGTTGGAAGAATAGGAAGAAAGCTAGAATAGGAAAAAGGGAAAAAACCGAGTTAGAGGGCGAAACGGAGCTCGGAGTATCCGATTGAGTTGAAACTTGTCGTGGGGCATGAATACGTGATTTAGATTTTGCGGGTAGGCTTCCGGGTGGAATTCGGGGTTGTAGGGCGCCGGTATCGCGCCGTACCATTCCGTATCTTGAAATATTCAAGATACCGGCAATGGGCCGTAACATGGACTAGATGTCCATTTTACTTAGGTATCTTGGTAGGTAATATATGTATAGGCTAGTATCATACTACCCTAGGGAGCTCGGGTCAAAATACCAAGCATAGGTAGGCTAACTTGATAGTTGCCGAAGCTAGAATTTTACCCTTTTTAAGGATAAAATAGGATATTGGCCTACGGGCAAGATATGAGTTTCGAAGTCCAATATGGACTTGGATATGGGTTGTAGAGGTTGGTAATAGTTAGAAATAGTCGCCTAGACCTTGTCTTGACCCCGGTTGACCACGGTTGACTTTTTGGACCAAAGGTCAACTATGGGTCAACGCTTTACCCAAATTAGTCCCAATTTCTATTAGACTTGTGTAGTTGACCAAAAGTCAACTATTAGTCACCATTGACCTAGGGTTGACCAGGGTTGACCTAGAGTTGACCAGAGTTGACCAGTTGATCGAAAGTCAACTGTAGGCCAACTCTTGACCCCGTTTGACTTTCTTCGACTTGTTTTGACCCGTGATGCCTGGTATGACCTAGGATTGACTTGGTTAGGCTTAGATTGACTTGATATAACTTGATTTGACCTAGATTGACTTGACAGGACTTAGTGTGACTCAATGAGACCTAGTTTGACCTAGATTGCATATCATTCATTGTAAATCATTCCTAAACTTGTTTAAACCTAAATTAACTTACAGTATCTCATATTTAGGTCTTCTGATACCGTTCTGAGCATTGATATACCATACAGATCAGGACAGCAGGCGAGTACATTCACTGATAGTTTTCATTGTCTTGATATCTGCTATATCCGATTCAGTTGTAGTGTCTTACTTGATTCCTAACACGATGGTTCACGGACTAGTATATGTCGGATCCTGTCATGAGATGTTGTTCCCGGGTTACTTGGTATATTGGTACATGACTCGACTTGTTACTTGTACTTGTATAGACATGGACTTGGGAGTGGGCTGATCACCTGCTTTTGAATCCCGTGTCATGACGTGTTATGTCCGAATCCTTTATACTATTCGGGGATGGGGAGTTATTAGTGGTTGTGTGATCAAATTCCCATATTGTTCTACTGTATACATTGTTCATAGCTATACCCTCACCTCACGACGGGTAAAGCCTTACCCTACATCGTTCATAGCTTTCCATGGTGACCGGCCTTACCGTTCTACTGTATACATTGTTCATAGCCGGTCGGATGGAAAGCCTGATCATGTTTCCCAAGCCGATCACATAACGCTCTAATAATTCAAATCACATTTTATATTTACTTTATCTTATCGTATATCCTGCTCTGTTCTACATTCAGTATTTTCTCACCATGCCATGATATACAGTTACTCACATGCTCTACTTGCCTTTACATTGTACCTTGATTGGAGACTAAGTTCTGCTCGGGAGAAGAGTTACAACCCCGGTCCTTGTTTGGTTTAAGGGTTGTAACTCGGCTTCCGAACGGTTCCCAAGTTTTCATATATCTTTGTCTTGTAGTTCATTATACTGTCTCTTATAGAATTTGTCAATTCACATGGAACTGCTGTTAGTGTTTGTACTTGCTCATTTTCCTGACAGGATACCGTTATGATATATTACAGATGACTCTGAGGCGGACTGCTCGACCTATTATGGGCTCGAGTCAAATGGAGTAGCCTTAGATCGTGGCCTTATAGTAGAGCCACTAGATTTTGTACTTCCAGAGTAGTGTAGGTTAGCTAGGTTTGACTGGACTGCGATCCAGCTAGCTTATCAGACTGTAGTTCTATATTCTATTTTGATACCCTGTGATGTATATATCTGGGCTTGTATTGGACTCTGCACTTATTTACTCTTTCATCTATCATATGTCTTTCCTCTGAGCTATCTACCTTAGTTTTATTCTGTGATTGAGACTGTATTGTTATATCACCTCCATTCGGAGAGTATATACTGTACAGGTACATTTTAACTGTTAGTCGTAGGCATTTACAGACCCTATATACAGCGTTCTACCGCCGATACTGCGGCGTAGGCTGGACGTAACCACGTGCTCGTGCCCCTCTTCAGGGTGCGGGTCGTGACAAGAGTTGACTTAGTCTGACTTAGATTGACTTGATATAACTTGATTTGACCTAGATTGACTTGACAGGACTTAGTGTGACTCAGTGAGACCTAGTTTGACCTAGATTTTATATCATTCATTATAAATCATTCTTAACTTTGTTAAACCTAAATTAACATGAAATATCTCATCCTTAGGTTTCTGATTTCCACTCTGAGTATTGATATACCCTACAGCTCAGGATAGCAGGCGAGTATATTCTCTGATAGCAGTTACTTATTTTGATATCTTCTCTACCAGCTCAGTTATAGTGTTTACTTGATTCTCGACACATTGGTGCACGGACTAGTATTGTCGGATTCCTGTCATGAGATGTCATTCCTGGATTTCTTGGGATACTGGTACTTGTTTGGCCTTGATTCTTGTACTTGTATTGACGCTGATTCCTGAAGAGGACTTGCTCTCCTCTTAGGGAATCCCGCGTCATGACGTGCTATGACCGAATTCGTATACTATTCGGGGAATGGGGAATTTTATAGATAGTGTGATCAATGTCCACCTTGAGTTACTACTTGTATCATAGCTATACCCTCACCTCACGATGGGTATAGCCTGACCTGTGCTACTACTTGCTCCATAGCTTGCCATCCCGGCCGGACCGAGTCCACGTACTTGTAGCCGGTCGGCTGGAAGCCTGTTCTTGACCCATACCGATCACATTATGCTATAATATTCGAGGCATATTTTATATTTATTACATCAGTCACATATTACAGTTTATCTTACTTTCCTGCATGATTTATCCTGACATGATTTCCAGTTTACATATCCTGTTATACTTACATCTTGATATGTTCATCTCGTACTCTGTTATGATTGACTGTTAGAGCATTTGTCATTACTATGGAATTTGTTGCCAGCGTTGTACTCGTTTATTTTTCTGACATGATACCATTATGATATATCCAGATGACATAGATACGGACTGCTCTACCTACTATGGGTATGGTCAGGACATAGACTGCGACCAGTTGACACCCTTGGAGCCAGTGGATGACAGTACTTCTTTCTAGATCTATTAGCTAGGTTTGTCTGGACTGCGATCCAGCTAGCATTATCAGACTATAGTTTCTATATCATATTTTGAGACCCTGTGATGATGTTGTATATATCTAGGCTTGTGTCGAACACTGGACTTATTTCCTATTTCATCTATCATATGTTTCCTTCTGTGCTATCTACCTTAGTTTTATTCTGTGATTGAGACTGTATTGTTATGCCACCTCCACTCGGAGAGTATATACTGTACAGGTACCTTTATATTGCTAGTCATAGTATTTACAGACGTTATATACAGCGTTCTACCGTCGATACTGCGGCGTAGGCTAGACGTACCCACGTGCTCGTGTCCCTCATAAGGGTACGGGTCGTGACACATTTTTGTGGTGGCCCATGCAGGTCTTTGTCGCAGTTAGTATGATCTCGTAATGGTGTTCGACTTAGAGTACTAATTACGAGCTTGCAATTAGGACGTAGGACCTAGGATATGATAGGAGTTTCTCAATCACACCTAGGAAAATTTCTGATCTTTTGATTATCATGATTACTCTACTTGTATTAAATTAACTGTCCTTCTTTGATAATATCTTCTCATGTGCCATATTGATCTCTTTGTTTCAATTCGTCTCTAGGATGACGAAAACGTACCCGCGGGCCACTAGATCGAGTAGCTTCTCCGAGAGATCTGACCAGGCTGAGGAGGAGGTTCACGAGACTGCCCCCAGTGATTCCACTATCCCAGAGGCCCTGGCAGTTGCACAGGGAGGTCTACCACCTCCACCCCAGAGAGTTTCGATCGTTGTTCCAGAGATACTGCCGCTACCACCTCCGATACCGACGGATACACACCACATGTTCCTTCTCCTTCAGCAGATGATGGAGACACAGCGAGCCCAGGCAGAGGCGTTGCAGCGCCAGACGGAGGCATCACACCGTCAGATTGAGATACTGAGGCAGAGCATGGAGAACTCGCATCAGCTTGCACTGGCAGCCGTAGAGAGAGTGGCACCGGGTATGGTGCAGGGCCCTACCGGCCAGCAGCCGTACCAGCAGCAGTCCAGGCCAGGGACAGTATTAGACTTTAGGAAGATGAGCTCCAGGGACTTCATAGGCACAGAGGGTATCCTTTATGCAGACGACTGGCTAGAGGACGTACATCGAAGTATGGAGCTAGCAGAGCTTCCTAGAGGACTTTGGGTTTCAGCCGCAGCCAGCCGATTCTTCGACATCGTGCTGACATGGTACCGCACGGATCCTCGTGCGTCGGTGAGAGGGCTGACATGGAAGAACTTCTGGAGGCTCTTCAAGGAGAAGTTCTTCTCGGACGTGGCTCTTACAGCATTGGAGGGCCAGTTTGTGGGTCTAGTGCAGGAGAACTCGTCGGTGGACGAGTATGCAGCAGAGTTCTTCTGCCTTAGCAGGTTCGCTCCCGATATGATCCAGGATGAGGGGCAGAAGGCTCGTAAGTTTCGTAGAGGACTTATTCATGTAGTGCACATCCGCACCTCGGGTCGCCGTGACGCGACGTTCGATCAGATATTGATGGACGCACATATTGCAGAGGAGGACTTCGGCCTCAAGCCGAAGAGGAGCGATGATACCATGGGGGCGAGTTCCAGTGCGGGACCGACCAAGCGCCCCCATATTCAGCATCAGCAGAGGCTATTTCAACAGCAGCATCAGGCACCATCACGTGCCCAACCGCATCAGGGTCAGGGTGAAGGCCATAGGCAGACCCAGCAGTGTGCTTTCTACGAAAAGACGGGGTACAGCAGAGACGTATGCAGGAGAAGGTTAGGCGCTTGCCTATTCTGCGGAGGGACCGACCACCAGCTGAAGGGCTGCCCTGTTCGAGCAGCCAAGGGAGGCCAGGACAGGGCACTGACGGGACCGGCAGTTCAGCCAAGGGGTCAGCCACTCCAGACACAGCAGCAGAAGTTCGTCCAGCATCAGAGGGCACCCCAGGACAGAGCCTTTGCACTAGCAGTGGAGGAGGTAGAGCCAATAGGAGATGTTGTAGCAGATCATGTTCTCATTGATTCTTTCCCTGCTTTCGCCTTGTTTGATTCTGGTGCCACTTATAGTTTTGTGTCTGTTTCTTTTGCTATGAGACACAACATTATTGCTGAATATATGGGTAGGACTTGCAAGATTATGACCGGGGGAGGCATTATCCTGGTTAATAATATTTGTAAGGGACGGAGAGTCACCCTGAGAGGTCGGGACTTGAGTGCGTTGCTCGTAATGCCCCTACCGAGGTACGATATAGTACTCGGTATGGATTGGTTGAGCATGCACCATGCTAGTATTGATTGTAGAGGAGGCAGAGTTCTTTTTAGGCCGCCGGGGGAGCCAGAGATCGAGTTTGCTCGAGGGGCAGCGGAGCCGGAGGCTGGATTCTGTGGAGCTTTGTTGACGGGGCAGGATTTGCCACATCCGTTGATAGCTGAGTTCTCGAATGCCTTTTCCGAGGAGTTACCGGGGATGCCACCAGACAGAGACATAGAGTTCTCTATAGACTTGGTGTCGGGCGCCGAGCCTATTTCACAGCACGTCTATAGGGTCAACAACAGCGAGTTGATAGAGCTGAAGAAGCAAGTCGATGAGCTGCAGGACAAGAGGTTTATTAGATCCAGTTCTTCGTCCTGGGGAGCGCCAGTCCTGTTTGTGCCGAAGAAGGACGGTACGTCCCGTATGTGCATTGATTACCGGACGCTCAACAACCTCACTATCAAGAATAGATACCCTTTGTCGAGGATCGACGACTTGTTCGATCAGCTGAGTGGGACAAAGGTATTTTCGAAGATAGACTTGAGGTCGGGTATCACCAGCTGAAGGTGAGGCGGGATGACATTCCCAAGACGGTATTTCGGACTCTGTACGGCCAGTACGAGTTTACAGTGATGTCCATTTGGGTTGACCAATGCTCCCTACGGTATTCATGAACTTGATGAACAAGGTATTCCATCAGTACCTTGACAAGTTCGTATGGTGGTCTTCATAGACGATATCTTGATCTATTCGAAGATGCAGGAGGAGCATAAGGAGCACTTGAGAGTTGTGTTAGAGACTCTGAGGAGGGAGCAACTCTACGGGAAGCTTTCGAAGTGTGAGTTCTTCTTGGACCAGGTCGAGTTCTTAGGTCATGTTGTGACCGAGCACGGGATCTCAGTAGACCAGAGGAAGATTTCAGCAGTGGAGTCTTGGTCTACGCCCAGTTCAGTTGCCGAGGTTCGGAGCTTTCTGGGTTTGGCTGGCTATTATCGGAAGTTCGTTCAGGACTTCTCGCGGATTGCAGAGTCGATGACTAGACTCACCAGGAAGGGTGTGGAGTTCGTCTGGACTATTGAGTGTCAGGCTGCATTCGATGAGCTGAAAAGGAGGTTGACTTCAGCTCCGATCTTGACTTTGCCATCTGGGTCAGGTGGGTTCTCGATCTACAGCGATGCTTCAGGGAAGGGTTTAGGTTGTGTTCTTCAGCAGCACGGGAAGGTGATTGCCTATACATCCAGGCAGTTACGTCCTCATGAGAAGAACTATCTTACTCATGAGCTGGAGTTGGCCGCGGTTATTTTTGCTTTGAAGTTATGGAAGCATTACCTGTACGGAGAGCGAGTTGAGATCTTCACAGATCACAA